>JACXIV010000085.1:1005850-1526926 GCA_014737475.1 Bombus confusus
AATGGTATAAATGTAGATATGACATGTGCTTTTTTAAAACTACTCTTAAGTCTTCCATCTACTTGTAATTGTAATACTTATACTCGAACTGTTCTACTGTACTAAAATATATATATTAAGCAAATTTGATTTATAGAAGTTTTTTAAGAAGATCTTTATGCAATGGTATAAATGTAGATATGACATGTGCTTTTTTAAAACTACTCTTAAGTCTTCCATCTACTTGTAATTGTAATACTTACACTCGAACTGTTCTACTATACTCAAATATATATATTAAGCAAATTTGAAGAAAAGAAGCCTTTAGGAACGTCTTCATGCAATGGTATAAATGTAGATATGACATTATGTGCTTTTTTAAAGCTACTCTTGAGTCTTCTACCTACTTGTAATTGTAATACTTATACTCGAACTGTTCTACTATACTCAAATATATATATTAAGCAAATTTGAAGGAAAGACGTTTTTTAGGAACGTCTTCGTGGAATGGTATAAATGTAGATATGACATTAACATCAAGTATTAGGTATCTGATATCGAAGAGCGAGCATTCGGTATTTTATTGGAGTAGCAGTGTGTCGCTATCGAGTATCTGTCGTTGCAGATCGAGTATCGAGTACGCGATACTTGGTATCCAGCTTATGTAATACTGTATATACATATATAATTCTCTAACTAAATCACGTGCCGTAAAAGTAAGCGATAGAGTCGATATACTTTCGCACGCGCAGCGTAGGCAAGCCAATCGCAGCTTCCTATTTGCAATACACGCGCGAAACGAATAGCTGCTTTCTAAAAATCACGGGCCACCGGAAATTCAGAATGAAATACCGCCGATCGTCCGGCATTCCGGCGAGTTCCTTGCACACGCCTTGGACAAGTCCGTTGCTTTATACTTCCGATGCACTTTATGTGGCTAAAATACTTCGCATTCGCGGAAATTTCCGCTCGAACGACACCGGGAAAAGTGGTTTCCAGAAATTCTCCGGCGTCTGTCCACGCGTGACTGCGTTTAATTTCGAGCTTCGTTCGGGGAAAAAACGACCACCTGATCGAACCTCCGACTGCATCATAGAGAATCGATCGTAGAGAAACCGTGGGAATTTTCTTCGGTTGTTTTCCACCAACGATTCTACGAAAAAGTGTACTATATTTCGTGCATGCAGCAATTTTCGAAATGATTTATTTTTAAATCGAACGTCCACTTTCTCCTCGAAGATTCCTCAGGATGCAGTATGCAATGAATATCGTATAAATTACGTTGTTTCGCACGATCCTAAAACCGCTATTAATTTACCAGTATCGGTTACTACACAGAAGCAGTCTGGCCCTTGAACCAAGACTACACGTAGAGGAGCATTTTGACTTCCGAGAGCTTAAAGCGAATATCAAACTTCGATGAAGCGAGATGTCGCGTGCGCGCCCTAATTTTCACCTGAATCTGAGAGAATTCGCAAAAATCGCTGCTGAGAATCTTCTTGGAGCGTGGAGAATTTTCTGTTTCGACGAAGACAGATGCAAATCGAGTTCCGCAAAGGGCCGGATGAAGGCGGTCTGATTTTCTCCTCGCGCAGCCGCCCCCGTAAAGGGTCGAATGATTTCTCGCTGAGCATCCCCGTGACAAACGACGCCGAGGAAAGCAATCGCCGTGAAAGCCTCGCTTGCATGCACGTGCGGTTCCTGATGTTGGTCAGCTTGTACAACATCGCTTGACCAGCGTGTTTCATGGCCCTCGTGAAAGGAAACGTTGCAGAAGCTCCGACGCTCTGCCGATCGTTGCGAGTTTCTAAGAATTTTATAAAGACGCGTAAACAGGACGTAATTGTGGTTACAAGGATGTATAATCCACCGATCGATGCGGCATGTTTTTTCTTTTACGTTCACTATCAGACGCTGAGAAGATGGAATGTGTAATTTGGTTTGGAAGTTGGGAATGGCAACAATTACGAAAGATTTGTTTCTTCGCGTGCTTTCCCTAGATTGACGACGGGTTAGAGAAAAGAAGGAAAAATTAAGAATTAAAAGTTTCGAACGTTGTACGCGACTTGTGCTCATCGATAATCGTCTTATATTTTCTATTCCATAGAAAAGAAGTTTAAATTCTCGCACGAAAACGCCTTGTCAGGAAAGAAGGAAGCATATAACAAGTCGATGGAGTCGGAAAATATTCGAATGCTAGTTTTCAACGTCCAACAAAAAAAAAAAAAGCAACGCGGAAGTTGCTCGACCTCGAAACTTCGCCTATAACCTACTTGCACGCGATTTATGATTCACCGATGCCTGAAACTTATCATCTCCTCAACAAGACTATAAA
Source organism: Bombus confusus (assembly GCA_014737475.1). Lineage (NCBI taxonomy): Eukaryota > Metazoa > Arthropoda > Insecta > Hymenoptera > Apidae > Bombus > Bombus confusus. The sequence goes on from JACXIV010000085.1 coordinate 1,008,165, forward strand.
TCTATACGAGAATGTACGTAGGTACTTTCGTGAAATCGGGAAGTTGCCATTCGATGGGAAATTCCAGGGTTGATCTATCTGGTCGATCGATCGAGCCACGATCGAAAACGTAGTTATTATTAATAAGCAGCCAGGCTAAATTGTGGCATAGGGGATGTCCTGAGTTCCGCGATGACACGCAGTCCCCAGGCGAAGTTGCCGCGAGTTGTCAAACTGTTCTTTCCTCCCCAATGATCCGGCAACTTGCTGCAAACGGACACCGATTCCGCGGGGAATGGCAGGTTTAGCGATCGGCTGAGTAGACGAGTGACAAATAGGGATAATGGCTCTTGTGTATGCGGGTACAGGTACACTGACTCGTGCAAGTATTTGCAAACTTACTAGTGCTTTCCACATACGTACATGGAATGAATGAGAAACGATACTAGCTACAAATTTCAAACATTCCTTTCTTATGTCTGCTTTACACTATCTGTCTTTATACTTCTTTATACTTACGTCTGCTAAATACTAATATACGTACTAAATATAAGGTAATTTCACATTGGGTAATCAATTTTTCGTGCTACATACAACCAGAAAACACCAAATAAATTAAAATGTAGTGTTTCAAGTTCTAACAGTTTCTACGTTAAAAAAGTTACTTAATTCGAGAAATTATTTCATAGTAATAATTATACAATAATATTCGTGAAGTTTTTCCTATAGAGGAAGCTCTCAGCTAACTCGCTAACACGATAAAAAAAAGTTTGCAACGTTGTCCAACCACTTTATCAAATTTCCCAGATATTCATCCTGAAATTTATTTTCAAATTCCCCAAATTTCAAATTCTCCCTCAATTATAAATATTTATGTCAGGGTTTATTCGATGTATCTTCGTGAAGCAGCATATTCTTTTTCCGTCCTAAGATGTATTAAAACTATTCTTGATTAAAAAAGAAAAAGGGAGGCCAGGCAAGGGGGAAAAGAGGAAAGCTCGTATTTCCGCGTCCGTACGGCGGCGAAGAAAACTTTCGTAATTAATAAGTAATTTCCTCGCTTTATGGCGGAGAGAAAACTGTCATAAAAAGTTGGCCCGCTCGTTTCTTTCTCCCCGTGGCAAAAACAATACAAATAAATATCGAGGATATCGGCGCCGTATTTCATCGCCAACTAATTCCCCGCTATCCTCCCTGCCAGATACGCTTCTTCAAACGTGTGAATGCTATCGATTACCGGGCACGTAATTAATTTCGTTTCCTAGATTGCGATCTTTCTGTTTGAAAGTTAAGGCGTGGAAAAACAGTTGAAAGTCACGTTTGCGGTCTATACAGAGTGTCATGTAATTGCTGATATAGCCATTCAAACCTCTAGGTGAAGAAGCGAGTGAAAGATTTAGACGAATATTTGCCCATTTTGAAGGCACGTTCCTGAGAAAAGATTCGGTGAAAAGTTCGAGCGTATTTAACTGTTTCTTCATAACCAATTTCGATAATTATTTGTATGTACATATTATATTCGATAATTAATGGGCAAAATGAATACACACGGAAAACGAAATGTAAAACATTTATAACTGTTTAATTAATAATTTCGTTAATTCCGAATAAGAGGAAAACAGAACTGGCAATTAAAGTACGAAAATATAAACTCCTTCTGGTACAAACAATTTAGTCCATTTTAAACATTATAAAAATAACATCGATTGAAAACAAATACTGTTTTCTTGATCGAAGAAATATTTGCGAATTAACATTCAACCAACAAATGCAAACGAGACTTCATCGATATCCACCGAAAACGAGCTAGTTTATTCGAGTTTCGAACCTTCGCCCTATTTAAGCCCGCGCGTCTGACAAATGATACGCTTGTACTACTTGATTAATGCTTCCTTCGTTCAAACCAATCGAAAGGCTTGTAACAAAACCAATTCGTATAAAAATTTTCGATTTTCCTTTACGTAACGGTGCATTTCAATAGGTTGCGGTGAAATTCAGAAAATGGCGGAACACGAAATGACGGAAAGTCCACGGTTTGTACTACTGAAAAATGTTAGGTTCCACGTTTCGCTCCTATTATATTTTCCTGCGAAAAGATAAAAATCGGCAAAAAGGCTTATTCTCGTCATGAAGGCTTCAAATATTTATCAATCGACAAATATGAAACCGCAGGTGACTGATTTCCAAAAATGACACGATACGTTTGTCCACTGTTGGAAAAATCATTGAAAAATCAGAAAGTTTCTGTACGTACGGAACAAACCGACGCGAAACAATGGAGGAGGCTTTCGCATGTTGCAAGTGGATTTGTTTTCCATGGCACACGTGTGTACAGGAAAATCGAGCTCGTACAGAAGTACAATTGACGCGGCTGACTGTTTGAACCGGCAAATTCAAGAGTAGCTGAAGTGGGGAATTTTATTACCGGTAACAAATCGAAAGAAAGAAACGAAAGGACAAAAGAACCGGAGAAAAACACCAGAGTTTGGTTTACATTCGACGAATAGCTCGCACAGCAGCTGACATATCGAACATTTCCTTTTTTTTTCCACGTCTTTTATATCTCGTTTCCTTTCTTTTAACGTAAAAGGGACATCTGAAAGGTACGATTTACTTTCAAAATTGATTCCGTTGGAAAGTATCGACGGAAGTAATTATTTCGGAATTTTACAGCTTCGTCTAAGATCGTTGTCAAGTTGCATGTCCGACAACATTTGACAATTTGCTCTGTTAAAAATGTATTGTCAAATTATATCCCAAGTATCCGCGAACATCATCGAACCAACAAAATCTTCGAAAAAATCCGCAATAATTTCTTCGTATTTGATAGAAACATTTCTAGTGGAATACAACACCAAATTATACCGAATAACCAAGGACCCATGACCACAATGAGCAAAAGGCTGACAGCGGCAGAGGGAAAGAGGGATACATGTAGCAGACACCTAACACTTGCAAAGACAATGTCCGCTGGACTGAGAATAGACCGGGAACAGGATCAACGAGACGGAGTCCGTTGCCCTAGAGATTGTTCATAAATTATGCACGCGTTAATTGTAATAGAGTTGCCAAACCGGACTGTTTATTGACTTCGCGCCGTTGATGAACCTTCGTACCGTGTAGTTTGTCGGCGATTTTGAATATCTTGCGACGATCTTTCACAAGTTTAATTTACAGCATATTTGGCGAATCAAAGAGAACTATTTCTGAGAATTAAAATACCGTCTTTCACATCGAATTCGCCCACCGAATATCTTTATGTCTCTTGTCGAGAATGTTGCGCATCTTGTACCGTTATTTCAGCAGTTTCGCTTATACCATATTTTGCGGATCAAAGAAGAAGTTGGTGTTTAAAGACTGGAAATTTCTTCGGGGTTCCTGCGAAGATATTTCGCAGAAAGGTACGCGTGTGGATACTCACAGAGAACCGAAAGTCTATCTTTGCATCGAAATTGGCGCTCAGTGCGCCGAAGATTTGAAACATGGGCCAAAACCTGACCAAACAGTGTACCTGCGTAGGAAAGAGAACCGCGAAAACGGATTCCACGTTGCGTCTTATAGCATACGAGGCACGCTGCTCGTGAATTCTAGCCACGATCTCCACCTGCTGCTGGCTAATGATAAAACTAAAAACATTGTTTACGAAGAGGATCTCGGATAAAAAGGCTCTCGTATTCTTTGCTACAGGTATGGCGACAACAGCTGGCGCCAACGCAGTTCTCGCGCAAAAGCATTTTAAATGCGCCGATATGCTGTACTTCAGACGCATTAGAAGTTATAAACGTTCGATACCGGTTATATCAAACGCTGTCCTCGGTTAAAGAAGCACGTAACGCAAATGACAACGCATTATACGCGACTAAAGGACGTGTTTCAGAATTACTATTATTACCAGAGGCGCTGTTAAATTCGGAATGGATTTATTTGCGCAGAAAATGTGAGAACAGTGTATCTGGTTCGGTTTTGATAATATTGAAACTGTTTGCGGGCCGAGTTCATGCTTCGATTATCGATATCTTTGCCGGTGTATCTCCCCGGAAGCGCATAATCGAAGCTTTATGCGACAATGTCGGGCCAGGATCTGCTCTCAAAGGCTGCGAACGCGTTTTCGACATTCAAATTGCCCCTCCGCCTGCCCCTACATCCCTCCAGCGATATTACCCGATAAACGCGATTAATTAACGTGTCCCATTCGTACGATGTTCCCGTACACGGTGTAAAAGGGATCTGCGAGAATTTTACGTGGTCGTGAGAACTACGACAGCAGTAAAAAAGCATTTACGGCGAATTCTGGTAAATTGCTAGAATTTTACGATAAATTTTCATCTCGATCGATCTCCCGATACCTCGCTTTGTTTTTCCGCCGAAATTGTTAGGACCTTTTCATCGATACGCCATAGTCTATATATATATATATATAGAGAAAAGTAATTGAATCATTCGACGAGCAACAAATGAAATTTACATCGTAAATTTAGAGAATTTCCACGAAAGCTTGGAAATTGGTCGATCTTGAATTATTGTAGTTCTATATAGCGCGGAATTGGTAAAAGAAAATTCTATAATGAAGAGTCCAGGTACTCACCGCATTGTTGGTGTGCGTTTGATCGGTTTTCAGTTCTCTATGGTTGCTGAATTGAACGTAAACTGCCCTGCCGCGGAGCTGAGCCATACACGAGGCATAGTAATTTACCATCGTCGCAGCAGCATTTTCATCCGCCATTTCCAGGAACGCCTGCAACAGAAAACGACCAGAATATGGTTAGAAAAATCTATTCAATCGGAGAATTAAACTCGGACGAAACGCTTTTTTACAAATAGGCGATTTATTCTGACGATCTTCAGCCATTTCGAAACATCATTTCCCAACAAACATTCTCTAACACATTCCAAGCAAGAATTGCAGCTTGCAAATCTGAGACATCTTGAGAATGCCAGAACAGAAATAAGAAGAGGAATTCCACTTCCGCGGACGATTTCGATATGGTCGAAAGTAAAATCGGGAAACGACGCGTTTTGAAATCCGAAAGAGAGGTTAGCTCGTCGCGCAATCCAAATATTAATGCAGAATTATCTCTGTAATTGAATTTCCGCGTATTCTCCGTCGATGTTACTTAATTTCCACGCGAAATTCCCTCCTGGTCACGGGATACAACTTAAATATTTGCCGGGAACAATAAAAACTACTTTGCAAGGCAATGAAACGTCAACATTCCGATTGCATCGTCTTTCAAACGTGTTTTTAATACGATAATGGGGCAGGAACGACTTCCAGCCAACACTGTTTCGATGAAGATCTTAACAAAATTGTGAAACAATAGCAAATTACCTTACGATATTTTAATATCGTATTATTTCTCCGATTTTATTGAAATTTCTGAAATTCGACAACTGCGTATATTGAACTCTACCGAATTCCATGTAGATTCTATAAAAGATTACACGGTAATTTTAATCTACCGTGAAATAAAAATTTTAAAATTGAAATTTAATTCGAATTAAATTAAAAGAATGTGGTTTTTAAACCAAAATTCGTGATAATTTTCATGGAAAACGAATGCTGAAATTACAACGATGGATCAAAGGAAGAAATTCTCATATTGCACTGATTATTATGATACAATTAATAGAAGTGTAATGATTAATTGTAGAATAGATAGACTAATAATGGGAAATTTAATTGCAAGAGATGTTTATGCTAGGTAAATTGTTATTCGTTCGAAACTCCATAACGGCTGTCGTGTGTATCATTTTCGATAGAATAATTAGATTTACTTACTTGGAGAAGAATGAAATTTATTAATTTATTATTTTGTAGCTCTTCGTATACGACATACCAAACATATTCATGTTGTATAAATAAAAATCTATTTATAATGCATCGTAAATACGTTTTAGTTATAGAAATGCGACAAAGTTTCTTTTTCATCGTACAAACGAAAGTAGTGGCAAAGTCAGTAATATTTCAAGATCTGTATGGAATGCCAGTTGCAATATACCGCTTAAGTAACGTGAACGGAAAAGAAAAGTAGGCAAGTTGTAAATTCCCTTCATGGGGCAGCTACCGAAGAAAGTATGTTTCTGAAAATGATAAATAATTAATTGCACTTGGTTGGCAAAAGTGCCTTAAGAGATATCGATTTCTCGTTAAAACGTCTCAAAGGACACTTTTTCATTCTTCTCTTCCCTACCACCTTTAAGCGTTCTATATTTTTTCCCTCGAAACGAGACATTCTCCTTTGAGCTCGCTGGAAAATCGAGAACAAGGGATACTTTTTAGAAAGAAAGAAAAATAACAAAAATTCGTGAAAAATTAATTTTTCCGTAGAACCTACCCAGAGAAGCTTCCAAGAAGATATAAATTCGTCCCACTTACCGCGGAATGTAAAAATTAATATGAGAATATTTATAAACAAAGAGAATAAATAGAATACAAACAATTCCCGATAAAATCGACAGATTCATATATCAAAAGATTGTTGGGATAATTTTTAAAGAATTCCGTGTAAATATCATATAGAAATTACATTGAATTGGTAAACAAAATTTTCAAGATTGAAACTGAAATTGAAACTGATAATTAATTTGAATGGAAGATAAAATTTAAACTGAGCATTGGTTAATATTAAAATCGAAATTTAAGTAGAAAATTACTTGTACGAGAAATGTATAAAAAATTTATAATTAAAAATGTATAATTAAAATAAAAATTTCAATTTAAATAGAAAATTAGCCGAGCTTAAAAACAAAATTGAAAATTAAATTAAGATAAAATTAAAATTGCAATTCAAAATTAAATTAAGATAAAATTGAAATTGCAATTCAAAATTAAATTAAAATAAAATTACATACAAACTGGTCCAAATTAACATAAAAATAATGTTACTTAAATATTGATAGACTTTTAAAGAATTCCATAATACGCGGAGGCTGTTATTTTTTATAACGCAATTAATATCGCTCCACTAACACGGTTGTTCATAAGAATTCTTCAAACATTCAGCAAGCATTAAAATTATCAACCACGCTCCTATTCTGCTCCTTTACTCGTCTGCGTAAAAATATCTATATCCGAATATTCGTTCATCTTTCCAAAAATGTTCTCGCAAACCAATCTCCACTATTATAAAGCAAAAAAAAAAGTCACTCTACCTTTCCATGCAATAATAATTTCTTTCACCGGCCCTAAAAGAAAAAAGAGAAGGAATGGAAAAGGGAGGAGGAAGAGGAGAAAAATCTGTCGAACGATCCAGAGAGCAAATTCGAGATTCCAGGTCGATTCGCGGAGGGAGAAGAGAGAAACAGCTATGTGCTTGGAAGGCATTTTTACATTTGCCTCGGAGCACAGCCGCGGCCATAATGGAATATCTGAAGTTCAGCTCGGGTAAACACACTTGGGACACGAGGAAATTCAGCGGAAAAGAAGCAGGATGAAAAGGAAAACAGCCCGTTTTTCCTTTTCTTTTCTTTCTTTTTTTTTTTTTTTAAGAAAATCAGCACACACAGCGAAAGCTTTCATTTCAATTACACCATCACATTAAGAAAACCATGTACAGCTTCGATTGTTAAAAGAATCTTTCTTTCTCCTCTTTCTCTTTTTCTATTAATTCTTCTATTCGACTCGCACTTGTTTCTTTTTGTTCGTTCGCGAATATTTAAAATTTAATTATTCTATTCATTTCGTATCTTATTCTGTTTCAATAAAAATCCAAAATACTTTTTTAACATAGTCCTGGCATTTTGTTTTTGAGCACATAATAATACAAGCTCGATTCGTAAACGTTATTCGGTTATCAAACTTTAAATTACTAATTACAGGCTGTACATGTAATTTCGCACGCGAAGCAATTCCCTTTTTCCCTTCTTTCGTAATTCTTTGAAACTTTGAAATTTTATTTCGCTCTCGTTTTCCCTCTTTTCCTTTTTGTTCCGTCCGTTCTCGGTTTCTCGACGTCTTTTTCCCCACATCCCTTATATTTTTCTTTCGCCAGGCTTTTGCTTCTCCTTGCCTGTCAGTCTACTTTTAATGAATTTCTAGTCTGAAAACTATATTATGAAGACGAGAGTGAAACGCTCCCCGTTCCTCACGATTCTCTGAATTTTCATGTAATTCCTCGAAATAAATTCTTGTACCACTGACGTGACTACCTAAAAACGTGTATTTGACGGAAGAAAAGAAACCATACGATATAAATAGTTACTTATGAATTATAAACCTGCTTCTGGCCGGCTTGAGTCGCGAAAAAAGTTCAGAAATAATATATTAACAAAATATCTTCGAATGATCGAAAGAATGGCAGTCGCGTTTCACCGCCTTTACAAAGGCTGAACAGCCCGAAGAGCTTGAATACTTAAAGCGTACCAACCGGAATTTAATAAAGAGAATCCGCTGTTGAAGATCGACAACAGGAATGCTGGAATTATTTTATTATTACATTCTGTTGCGTTCTTGAAAAATACTCGTCGATTCGAAATGCGGTTCGCGAACAAAGTCTCAAACATGTGTATATATTTATGCTACCAGGTAGAGAGAAATGAGAGGAAAAGCGAAAATCTCTCAAGGTCCGAAAGGCCAAACGAGATATCAATAAGTCAAAATTAAGTCTCAAACATTTTCACCACAAGAAACTTATTTTACGAGCGTTTGAATCATCGAATCAATCTTGAAGAAATTTTTCGATGTCCGAATAACACGAATATTTTTTGCCATTAATATTAATTGTATTATCCAATTTACCTAATTATTCGTTCCATATGCAGAGGAATTATTTTATACGAAAGAATAGGCGTAGCAAAAGCGGCTCGGCCGAGCTGCAGTAACGTGCAACAGCTTCGCTCGTTCGCTTTAATTCTAACGCGCGATTCCCATTAAACGAGTCGCAAAATCCGATCAAAGAAAGTGTCGGGAACTTGCAACAACTGAAATTAACGACATCGAACTATTAAATTTCTGCAAACTCTCGCTGCGACTACGTAAACAGGGAAATGAGGCGAGGCGGAGGAGCGAAGGTGTTTTAGAGAAACACGGAATTGCAACGGGACGACGATCACGCACAGGCCTCGCAAGGAAAACGAGACACTGTCATGATTGCTCTTTCTTCCATTGCAACTCGGATTTTCTCGAGAATCCGACGAAACTGCTGCGATTGTCTCGGTTAAGGTAATGCAAAATCTCCTTCCTCATTTTGCATCAGAATTTTCTTCTGTTTCTTTCCTTTGTTTTTTACGTTTCGAGATTTTAATCGTGCATTTTCGTAGATCGTTAATCAACTTTCGTTACTCGTCCATTTATCGTTAATAATTCGAAACGATCGTAAGCGGAATCAGCAATGTGCGAGCACCGCGTGCTCTTCAAAGTTTGATTCAATTAACCTTTGAGGTATTCGTACGTTTGCATAAGTCTTATTTGAAAAGTAAAAAGTACAAAATAATAAATCACGAAAATCGATATTCCTATCTTCAAACACGAAGAACCAGAAATTAAGAAGAAGACATCGAACGACTCTTAATAACCTTTAACAAGACATTGGATTTCCCATCCCCTATTTAAAAAAGCTTCGTTAGAAATAAAAGACCTCCAACCCCCTTGGAACTGTTTTCTTATCTAAAAATGAAAACCTTCCACTTGGTCGTCCCAAGACAAATCTGAGAATCCAACGCCCTTTCAGACATATCCGCATAATAGCACCGTCAACTAAAGAGAAAAGAAAGCAGAAATAGAGAAAAAAAAAAGAGATAAAAAGAAGGAGAACTGTGAAAACTCATAGAAGGGGCTTCGTTAGAGAAATTTCCGGATGCGGGAAAAACGAGGGTAAATCGAGTTTTGCGGGACGAACGATCATTCATTCGCATTTCCATGGGGTTAGTCATCGCCCTGCGAGAAGCGCGACGGGGGAATAATATCGCCGGCAGTACGAGAACACCACCAGTCCTGAATTTAACCCCGTTAACTCCGTTTCCAGGCGCTAATGACGCATAGAGCCGCGCAATTGGGTTTTCGTTTGGAACGCGGGCCGAGCGCGCGGATTTCTCGCGAGGACTGGACACACGCTCGCGTGTCCTAATGTCGAACCGTGCTCGGCAATTGTTACAGCCGTGATTGCCGTGAAAATGATCTATTCACCTGGAAATGAACGCGCAGTCGGCCTCGAAAGTTCCGGCCATTTGGTCGACGCTTAACCTTGCTACGAATTTTTATATTTCCATCTGACTTTCCTTTTAGCGCGTAAAAAGAATTTGTAAGAGTAGGTCAATGTTTAAACGGCGAAACCCGATCTTGATTAATTTAATTTGCCATCGTTTGTTTAATTGGAAATATGAAAAGACACAAAATTGATAAGACAGCATCTGAACGATAGCCAGCTCGCAATCGTCCCGGAATAACGACGTACCCGATCCGGAACAAAGTTAACCCTTCGTAAGAATCCCAATTTTCTATCCTTCGTATATTTAAAAAAAAAACTAGCTAGCTCAAAGATAAAACAAGAGATAGTCGAAAGAGCCGTGTATTACTAAAAATATGTCTCACGAAAGTAATGTAAATACACGATCAGAAGGGAAAGAATAAAAGAAATGAGAATTACCTGATTACCTGAAGAATGGACGCCTGTTGATAATGCGATGATAACGCAAAATACGAGAGAAATTGAAACAAACACACGGTAGCAGATTGAAGACGACGGAAGAATAAGACAAGAGAATGGATACTGAAAGGGCAGAGTCATCATACAGCGAAGGATACAAGAGATTAGAGGGAAGAAATCTAGGAAGGACAGAAGAGTACTTAAATGTTAAAATTCCACTGAAGGCGATAAGAACAATAGCTCGACTGAGACTACCCGTGGAAAAAACATTCTACCACAAAAAAAGCACACGAGAAAATAACGCAGAAGAATTATGCACATTGCGCAACAGGTACAAAGAGGAAAACACACGTTATTAGAATATCCCCTATACGAACAGTTACGGGCAGTGCATTCGAAGGGAAAGAAACGATGAACGAATTGCTGATAATGAAATTCGAGAAAGGGGCGCAAGAACTATAAGCAAAAAAGTAGAAGCAATAAACAGCACTTTAAGAAAAAACAGATGTAAAGCGTTCGACTATGCAGCACAGATGTAACTGGTAAATCGCCGTAAGACGCGTCCTAAATTACGATAAAGAATTGCATAAATACACGCATACATAGATATTTAAAAAAAGGGCTCGGTTAAAAATAAGGAAAGAAACTGAAAGATCCTTAATAAGTTATCTGAATCTCGCGAATAAATAAATATAAATAAATATAAGTAAATATCCAACGTTGGCAAACTTGTAATCGCCCCAGGAGGATGAACAACAGTTTTCCTGGAAAATAAGTAGAATGCGGCGAGTTTCAAGGAAACCACCGTGGAGGAGTAATACGTAGACGAGGTTACGACAGTGGTCGCGTGTAAAGAGCCGTTTTCTCGATCTTAAGATCCCGTCCAGCCCAGACGAATCGTGATCCCTGGATTACCACGCGTAACCCACCCCCAATGGCGGCGGGGCAATCTTCTCTCGCCGGCTGTGTTCGCCCTATGTCGCCCATAAAGACGTTATTGGATCGAATTCCCCTGCCACGCCGTAAACAATCGCCCTGCTGGTGTGTTCTACACAGAATACGGCCTGTATGTCGTTCCGATGGACACGCGACACCGTCAATGGGGCGATTTGACCATACTTGGCGCTTGGACAATGGACGCTGCGAGATTTCAGAATTCTTCCGGATTTCTAATGAATTTCACCAATGTTTTAAGTGTCTGCTGTATTTATAAATGATCCAAGATTTGCACGATTGATAAACCGGAGAACAACTATTTATTGTACATTTATGTATCGTCGAGTTAAGAACAATTCTGGAAACTACCGTGATTGGGTTTTAGACATTTTTGTAATGCTTAGAAAGTTTATTTGGAGCTTATTTGAAAGGTTACTGCGAGAGATTCAAGGGCTGTTTCAATACCGAAACTATCGTGATTGACTTTCACAATTTCGTATAACGTTCCGTTTATTTCCAACTTCTTTGAAATGTTACTGTGCCAAATTCAGGGATTTTTTACATATCGAGACCATCGTGATTGGCTTTGACAATTTTGTGCAATGTTTAGTTTATCTGCAACTTATTTCGAACGTTATTGAAATCAGATTTGAGGATTTTTTTTTTAAATTTCGAAAACTCGTTGGCACTAGTGTCTCATGGCGGTGCCAGTGAAATTTCCAAACGTTTTATGTAACACACACGATATGAACACGAAAGTTTTCTATGATAAGTGTCCAAATACTTTCGCGAGCCAACGCACGCTTCGATACGACAAAGTTGGATATAATTTCCGTCTGGAGGCGAAAGAAAATTCGCGAGGAGGATAGAAAAGTGTAGTCTTGGGAATGTACAATCATCGGAAGAATGGGTGGCATGACGATAATCGTAGAGGCGTGGATATCCCTCGCGGTAACCAAGCCCATTACAAGGGTAGAGACCGCGTTTATGGCCTCGTAAATCAACTAGAGGGGGTGGCCATCGAGCGATTATTATTTTGTGGATACACCCGCCTCTCTGTCTGCCTCTCTTTCTTTGTACATACGCTAGCCGTGAGAAGTTAGGGATCACCCGGTTTAAGAGTTTCTGTGAATCGTCGATCATTGTGCTTCGTGAATTTTCGAACCAACCCCTTAGTACGTAACAGACATTGCCAAGCGTTTCTTAATAGAAGATTATCAAATTGTCAGGAAGTACCTAGCTAGTACTATCATCTCTGAACAACTTTAGATAATTCAGCAGGAAGATTCGGTTTTTAGCCACTGATACAAATTCTTACAATTACGTATACATACGTAGCTTCATCTTGTTTGTGTTTTCAGCTCTGTCAGATAGCCACTTTTCTTGCCAAGCTTTGTGAAATCATAGATTCGTGCTATTCTGGTATCCATAATCTCGGTTGAAAAATAAGGCTCTCTGAAAGAAATCGTTACGCTTGCATTCAGAAATTTCTGTTCCTATTCTTAATATCGAGTTCGATAAACTGGCAAAGTGTTTCATTCGCAATTACCAGTTTGATACTCGAAGCAAACAACGCAAGAGACACTTCGCTCAGGTTACCAACGACTCTCCGTATCTGCTTCATTTTACCAATCCCCAAAATGTTGAAAAATTCACGCGCGCCGTAAGGCTACGTAAAATCGTACACGTAAAAATCATTCCAAACGAGACTCGACGTTTCCAGCAGATCTCTGAGCCCTGCGAGTTCGCAGAATGGAAAAATGGAAGAATGGCAAATATAAGGACACGTGTAGCACACCTACACGGTCTTATTCGCGTATACAAATGCGATGGAAGTTTCGCAGGACAGGTCGTCCCAAAGGATCAAGGAGGAAAGCCGCTTCTGTCCTCGAACGGAAACCAGCGGAAGAAGAAAGAGGGTCAAAAGAACAGGATCATCCTTCTCTTTTTCTCCCGTATCTCTCTGTTTTTCTTCCCGCCCATGGAGGAGAGAGTCTTCTTTCCTGGACGCTCGATCAAAATTTATTCACGCGCGGTAAAATTCTCCGCGGACTTCCGGCTCTCCCTCGGAAGCAGCGATATTTCTCCACACTGTCTCCCACCGTTCCTCCCGTGAAATATATTTTCTGATTCTTATATGGCGGGGCTGACGGTTTCATCACGATTGATCTTCTGCTTGGAGATTTTCTTTTGCCTGTTTACATGGATTTCTTTTAAACAGTCTTTTGGCCATTTACGAAGTTGTATTCCTTGGCCGTTATTACCCTTCAAAGATATGGAGACACTCGTTTTACGTTTCTTTCAGAAAATTCACAATAACGGTAAATATCTAATTGCCCTTTATACGATACGCTAATCTACCAACACGTACGCAAATTTAATCCGAAACTAATACAAATTTCCTATTCGCTAGCTGGACGTAGATTCGTTATACCGCGTTAACACCGAATTCACGATAATAATTCTCAGCAATCTTCCTAAACAACTTAAACTACCGCTGCGCTTTGTAAATTCCATCGAAAGCTATCAAAACTGCCCCCCTTTTATTTCAAATGCAAACTCTTCGTCGCTTACGAAAAAAGCACCAAACGCACCGTAAGGATAATTACGAAACACCAAATTTCCAACGATCTCAAGCAACCACGCCATAATTAGTCAACCCACTCGGCAAACTCGGCCCAACCCAAGCCGAAGCTCGTCCAAATAAAAAGTATCATCATCTTGAAATCCAAACCTGGCCCCCCGCCCCATTCGTATTTCCGCGATTGATGAAAACCGTAAGCGTCCGGGTGGCAAACTACCCCCACCACCCTCTCGACGAAGAGTAAGAAGCCGAGTTATTTCTGATTTAAATAAACTCGGAGGATCTCGTCTCGACGATTCGAACGAGGAGAGCCAAGGCTTGTTTGCTCGTCGACAGAGTCACAGGGGCTGATAGTGGGGGAGTCGGAGCATGAATGTAATTTATCCGGGCTATAAGGGATGCGAAACGACTACGTTTGAACTCGTCCATCCCCCCTTTACTGCCTCTTTCCTCCTCCATCTTTCCAGCGTGCATCCCTCTGACTCCTTTTTTCTCCGTTTAAACGAGAAACGCTGCACACAGAGGGAAATATCAAGGGGTGGGCGGCCGTGGGGGTTGTTAAGGTAGAAGCTCCGGTGAATCAAAGAAATATTATATCATTAATACAGACCCCAGGGTGCAATGGCGCCGAGTGTCTGCGCCGAGTTTCTCTTACCCTCCCACCCCTCTCGGACCAACCCCCTTGCAACTCCCCACCAGAGGGCGAAAAGAGGAAAAAGAGGTTTCGAATATATATCTTCATAATTTGACGCGGCTTATGTACCGAGCGTAACCATTGTTTACGGCTTATAGGCTGGCTAGATGGGGCTCGTGCTTTATGGGCTGTGCGAGGAATCGAAACAAACTCGTGGATCGAGAAATAGTTTTTTTTATAAGCTGTTGGGGAGCGTTCTTGACGAGGATCGCATTTTTGCATTTTTGCATTTTTGCATTTTTGCATTTTTGCATTTTTCATGCTGTGGTGGTTTGAAGCGTTGTCCGGCGCTTCTCGTCGCGACGACGAAACTATTTTTCTCTAGGTAATTTTTCGATAAATCTATTCGACGTTATTTGTCGCGAATGAAACATAGAATCATCTGGTATTTAAAAAAAATTGTAATCCACTAGCATCCGCGTGGCCGTTCCAAGAATCCAGCAACCAAAATTCGAGCGTGTATCGACGACAATCTTCGATTTTCGTCTGAATCTATAGTTTTGAATTTTTGACAGCAGACATTCAACCACCGTAAATTCTCTAAATCCTGATAAAATCAATAATAAGCAGAACACGCCTTAAAAGCGATATAAAAAGATAGAAACGCGACAAAATAGAAAAAGAAATTGCTAAAAATTACAATAATAGACAAAGTTCGATCGATTGAGACATTAATATATACACTTTTATTTCCCTTTGCGATAAATTCGTTCAGTTTTCCTCGGTTTTCTCGATCGGAATGGGAGATCGGATTTTCACCCGAAAAATTAATAAACACCCGAAAGGCTAAGAGGATTACCTCGGTTTCGGTTAAAGCTCGTGTTTCCACGAGTCTACAATGACGCATGCACGCGGCCGGTTCTCACGGCCGCAACAAAACTCGATATAAACCCCCCACCCTGTCCCTTCTGATGCATTATGGTTTTCGCCGGACGAAGCTGCTTATAATAAATCATTCGGACCTCCTGAATGTTATTTCCCTCCCGGAGTATACCTCAAATGAACAAAAGGGATCTCGTGGTCGCGTGATTCAGCTCCGAATGATGAATCTACGCGTCTCGTCTCGTTTCCCTGAATAATAATTAGTCAGATGCTATTTAAAGGTGCTCTCTTAATTTAGCCACGGTTAATTTAATCGAATTTTTCTTCCTTTCGCGTTTATCTTTGTACATGCAATTACATTGTTCGTCATTTAGATAGGTGAACTTTAATCGTCGAATCTTTATCGCCACTTCGAATCTTTGCTATTATTCAAGAGAGTTTCGCAAAAAAGTGAGAAAGACAGAAAAATACGTCGAACGCGCTCAACGTGCAAAAACACACAAAATATCCAAATTAGAGCTACTACTACTTAAAATATTGGCTATTTAAAAAAAGTGCAATTCGAGACAAAAATTCCACCTCCGGTCACCAAATACCACGTTATAATAATGGCTATATACACAGATGTATATAGAGAATACGCAACGAAGCAAACTATAGTCTGCCATACATTGCACGTTGGGGCGTTTTTCGCCCGAGCGGTTCGCGTAATAATTTTCCATGGTACCGGAAGCGAGGTTCCTGTAGGTTAAGCTCTGATATCCATGCATTCTCGAGGGACACGTGGCTGGCTCCATTGGTTCGATTAATTAATTAGCACCCATTATCGAGTTTCAAGAGCGAGTCGAGAGTCCGCGCCGTGGCTCTGTGTGTTTTCCGTACCCTCGAGAAAGCAGACGGCTGAGCTGAGCTGGCCCGGAAACGAGCCAGAACCTCAGGGAACATCCACGTTACGAGCACGTAAAGCAGTATAGGCGAAATGATAGGCCGGTTAACATTTTTATTTATTTCTCAGCCTACAAGTTGTTTCAGAAATCAATGGCCAAACTCTGCTCTCCCAAACGGGCAGAGGTTCAAAGAATGATGTTTTATTGTCTGTAGCAACGGCTCCTAAACTTTTCTGAACCGCGTACCAATTTGGCAACCAATTTTCCTAAACCGTGCCCGCTAAAGTCAGTAGGCGAATATGCTTGCTGTATTTTGCAGTTTTCAATCTCTTTCCAACGCCCCTAAAACCACAATCACGTGCTCCCGAGGGTACGCGTATTCCAGATAGGGGAACCACTGCCCTATAGTATCCTATATTCTACTCCTTTCGTTTTTAGAAGGTTTTAGAAAGCATGAAAAAATGTGGTTTGCGTGAACAACAGCCTTCGGGACAAACGTTATGAGAATATTGATTGAGAAATTTCATTGAACAACGTGAGCGAAATTGTTTGCATGAAAAGGTCGAATAATGTACGGCAAAAGGCTAATCAATCGAGAATCGATGAATGCATTGTCCGTAACAAGTATTTCGATCATCGTTTTGTAATTATCGCGAAACTTCCTCGATTCACGGTTTGGTAGATTCGGAATATTGAATCGCCTAATGGTTGTTTCTGTTTCTCTGAACTCGGTGAATGGACTAATAGCGTTGCATCGTCTACCGAACTTTCAGCTAACAATTCCCTTCGATAACTTCTCGTTCTAGTCGCAAATGCATAGCTCGTGTATTTGAAAAAATCAATCACGGCCATCGATAAAATCTTCTGTTTATTTTAGTATATAGGAATTTTAGACTGCACTCAAGTAAAACGGGAGATTTATAAAAATTAATAAAAACGTAAATCGTAAACGTATGAAATTATACGTAAATGTACACATAGCCTAGATTACTCTGATAGGAACGATGATATCGCGCATGTTGATTCTACGTCATAAATCGAGAAATTAATTAAACGTTGAACGAAAGAAATAACAAGCCAATGAACGATTTCAATCACGGAATAATACAATCTTTCTTCCTTTGTAATCATTATTAAATTGCTTCTCCGCAGCCAATATGCAATAATAAAACTGATGCTCCAACCGTCAAACTTTACGCAACGAATTTAAACGCTTCTAAAATTCACATTTTATCTATACGTTCGTTCGCCGAAACAAATCCCTTGGTGTATAATGCAAAGAAAGCGGATGAACAGACGAAGCATGCGTTATCAAATATATACGTACATATAAATTATAAGAAACGATAATTTGAAAAACAATAAATTAGAAGAAACAATAATTTTTTTCAATTTAGGCGCGTGTGCCTATAGCAAGCGTATTACGGAGCAATATTAAAGAGTGAATCATGGGACTGACCAGATACATCAATCACCGAATGCACAGCGATAGTATGGATAGCCATGCGATTTACGCGATTAAAGTAACCATATACCGTACGCCGTTGCGCAGAACGGAGCAAATTGAAGTTCCTCAGACTTGCAGAAGGACATCTTAGACATATAAGGTACACACAGCTAGCTAACATAAAAAATCTGAGGTATTAGGTGTATGTACCTGCTGTAAAAAAAGAGACAGGTGTACACGACGAGGAATTTGTGGAGGAGGGTTGGAAAATCCAAGTAGCAACCCCAAACGGCCGCAAGTCGAGATGGAAAAGTTTGGCGGGTGAACTTTTCGCGAATAGATCGCGAGAGAAGTGAAAAACGTAACTAGCAACGGGGACAACGGGCGACACACACACGCACGCAGAGTTCATCCCTTTGGGAGCAGTGAAAGAGGGAAAATACCGGCCCGCGGTTGGCCAATGGGAATCGAAGCCGCAGAAAAGCCCCTGTGAAAACTCTTGGCCGACCTTCTCCGCCCGGTTACTTCCACCCTCGGCGCAACAACCCCCGACTTTCTGTAATTTCCTCTTTCTTTCCGTCTTCATCGTGGCTTGCTTCGTGGGGAAAAAAAGTCGCCTGCAAGCCGAAAAGCCGATCGCGCGCCTCTTTCGTCCCAGACTTTTCGGACTTTTCATCGGATGCTCGCTGCTTTGCGATGGATCTGTCGTTTGTTTGGGTGTACTTTGGTTTCTGGCTATGTAGTATGGTTTTGTGCGTTGTATTATTGAGCTAGTTGTAGGATTGCCAAATATCCATTATTATTCAAATTAGTAGAGTGTACGTATCATAGATAGCACAGTGGTCAAGGCTCGAAAACTTGGTCTGTGATTGATCTTAAATTAAAGTCAAATTTGGTAATTTGTTGGCTTCTGTATGTATAACTGTTGCATGTGCAGGTTTTCTAGTATGTACCCTGTAATTTTATGAAGCTCGAAGAAATCGGAACTATTGTTATCGTTCGTAGCAGTAGGATACGAAATTGGCGATTTTTAATTTACGGAAATATTTCTTTCGTTTTTCATTTGTACGGCGAAGTCCCATAAAATAGCCATCGTTTTAATATTTTTTTACAACGTGATAAAACGATACTTTTAAGTTACTGTATGTATATCTTTCCAATGATACGGTGATTGTACAATTTTCATGGATTATTTCACTGTGTAGTTCTTAATGGGTTAACGGCGAGGCGCGTGGAGGGAACTGAAACAGATAATCAAAAAATTTTCTCCAATACGAAGGCACTCCACGATTTTCCATGAAGCTAGTTAAAAGGAATTCCAGTCCCCCGAGTATCTTCCGGGAAATCGGAACGCGGATAAAGTTCCCCTGCATTAGAAAAATTTGTTTTCGTTCGTTTTAATCAGACAGTGTTCGAAACCAGCGGTTCAATTTTCAAAATGGATTTTCAACCCTGCAAAGTTGAGTAAAGTATATCGAAAAAGTTCAAAGTCCCAAATGATTCCATCTCGCTTTTATTTTATAACAGATTGACCGTATGTCGTAAAAACGAACTAAAAGCCCGAACATTTTTCCAAAGCTAACAGAACGCTACGTTGATAGAAATTAACAACTAAATATTATAATTATCATAGCAAGCCTAAGTATCACGACAATCTACTCTGTCTCTTTATTCGTTGAAAGAATATGGCGCAGAAATTCTACGGCAAATTTAAAGATCTGTACTTGAAATTTATTAAAACATTTCAAATTACATCCAAGTATCCTAAATTCAGATTTGCAGTCGACAGATTCATGCCCTTTACCTACGCTATCTTTGACTTTACAGTCTCCCTACATTTCCACATCGGCTGTACGTGTTTGGCGGGTCAATCTCGACCAGGGGCCAACTTTTCAATTTTCCGTCGGTCGATTTCGTTGCACAGAGTAGCTGGCTACACGTGTGCCGTGTGATTCGTGTGCGAGCCTCGCTCAATTTCCTCGGTGACGAGCCGGCCGACTACCTGTAGACGAGCCGATTTATCACGGCCTATAATTGAACGGAAGCAATTTATTAATCGGCCTCGCGCGGCCGTACGATCGATCCTACGCCACTGCACGATTCTTTCATTCAAAAACTCTGTTCCAAGACCCTGAATGCGGCTGCTGACCCAGTTTTCACGTTTTTATGGAAGCTTCAGCCAAGAGTTATGGGTTAAGGGACCGAGGACGTGCACCCTTCCGGTTATTTTTAATTACTTTAGAATTTTCTACTCGTCTTTCTCTTCCGGAAATTTTCGGATTGTTGCTTTATTTGCTCGTGTTATTTCGAGCAACCTAATTTACGAGAAGAAAATAATATTCCGTGGATTTTGAAATTAAAAATGAATCAAAAAAGAATACAGGGGAGAAATGTTTCACCGTTAATGGAAGTTTGCACGGTGAACGGAGATAAAGAACTGAGGCGAGCAAAAATGTTGGAAAATCTTGAATGAAACTGTCAATCAATTTTGAGCACATCAAGCAGACAGTAAACACAGTGTACGATATACGAATAAAGCGCGATTGTTTTCCCGAGGAAACATTTTTAATTAAAGCAAAAATTTGAGAATTTTACTTCCCTATACTTGAGTGTACTTTTATATTTGTATTACAATAACAGTAATCATCCAAAGGGTTGAACAATTCGACAGGTGGTCTTTTTTTCATTGCAAGCCTCCGAAATCCATCCAAACATCGTAATATTTCCGCCAGAAAATTTCGAATTAACGCAATTGAAGCCAATCGACTCGATTCTCGAAACTACTGCGCGTGAGTTTATTTTTGGCGATCGTATCGGCTCCGAGGATCGACTTGTACGGCTTGACAAAATTATTTCCGGTTGACCGGACGAAAATTCGCCACGACGCGACGAGTTAAACGACAGGATCAATGCCGAGGTTAGACCGAGCCAGGTCTTAAGCGAGTTACTTTAATCCAATAGCAAACAGGATGAGATCCGATTAAGCCGCGTTAGCCGGCTATTTCCAGCGATACCGACGCACCGCCGCGTCTTCATTTTCCAACAGCTTCCACCACCTGCGCGTTAACGTCGACGTTATAGCTTCTAATTCGCACAATATCTGGCGAATGTTTCTAAAAATTAGAAGCTACCTCGGAAGTTAAATTGGCTGGACGAAAGTATACTGGTGTTTGTTGAGATTCCATTTATCGTAATCAATAGAACATTCTGACGCTGTCTTTTATCTACGTACACGAACAATAAGTTCATTTGCCTTCACTATACTAGTTATTTACCAGAAGTAATAAAATTTCGCTAAGATACAATTCTTATTGTATAATCTGCTTCGCCAATTTATTCAAAGTTAATTAATATTTCCTCGTCAGAAGCATTCTCGTAATATAAATGATAGGATACGCTGAAACCATCCGTCTAATTAAGATCGAACGCGAGGAATTACGTCCACTTTCGCAGCGTCACAGACATCTGTCATTTCATAACCGACGCTCGCGACGAGTTCATTCAACTCGACAGTGAAGAAGTTCATTCACGTCTGGCTACTATTGCCATATTAGACGATTCTGAAGGGCCTTCTACCAACTTTACATCTAATTTACGTAGAATTATAACCACAGAGTTAATCACCAATCTCTCTCCCTCTTCCTCTTTTTCTCTATATTTCTTAGCGCGGGAAATAATTTTGCTGTAAAAGTAATTAACGGTCGAGGATGGATAATTTTCGTTCGTAATGAATAAATTCACTAATTATTCGGCGTAATGCTCTTTCACAATTTCTAACAATCCTAATTTCCTAAATTGAAAAAGATATTTTCAGAAATTCTTATTTCTCGACTACCTGTAAACTGATCAATTCTTAAAAAAAAAAAAAAGACAAAGCATACTTCAAATATATTTTATTCGAACGTGCAACGATAGATGCTTGGAAATTCCAAAAAATATTCGAAAATAAAATGAAAGATTTGAACGAAAGCATTAGAAGACGTTAAGAAAATTGAAAATTTAAATTCAAGTATTCAAATTGTATTCGAATTGAAGTATTTCTATGTATTTATATTTGTAAATGTACCTCTGTATAGAATTACCTTGGAAGAAAATAATTATATAGTTATATAAATAGGTTGCTAACAAAATTACAGACAGTGGATCTGTTGAATAGCGTAGAAAAGTATAAATAACATGGTAGCGAGAGTAACGAGGTCGCAAGAACGACGACGCCGCATAAAAAGCCATTAACCCGGCCGATTAACCGCATTAATCAGCAATTAAACGTGACTCTTCCGGGTTAATGATCAACGATCGTGAGCAACTTCTTGCACAATGAGTTTTCAGATAAATTCGCCACATAGCAGCGATGAAAGTGCTAAACAGCTGTATAATCCCGTAAAATCTCGATTCATTAGCTAGAGGGGAATAATCTTCTTTAGCGAAAGCCAAGACGGATCGATTAGTGTATTAGAAAATACATGGTTGCATTTTTTCCCATGGGAACACGGTTCCATATTTTCAACATTCAAATGAGATTTCTAATTATATTTGCCGCCCATATTGACACATCATCTAACATTCATAAAATTCACGAAATTAAGCGCACGAGATTGCCAACCAGCTCGTAATTTCAAACTTACTTTCAAAATACGTTTTAACTTCAAGCATTTTGATCGAAATCAAGATTTTTTAGCAAGCGAAAACATTAATTTAGTTACCAGAATATTTAAATTTTATAATGACGGGAGAAATAGAAATCTTCGAGTTACAAAGATTACAAAATTCTGAACTAAAATTTCCTTAAATACAACAGCTAAATTATTTTCATAACTACAAAACCAATCTTGCCATCTCAAAGACACTCTTAATTAAAACTTTCTCGTGTCGTCATAAAGAATCGACCAAACTTTTGTATCTCTTCTTCCATAAAACGCGAACTAGTCGAGAAACGGGGGAAAAAGAAGGAAAAATGGAAAGAGAAAAATGAAAGAATCTGTCTACTTCGACGTGGGATCGGTAAAAATGTTCATTTCCGCGGGAATTTCGTATGGCGGCCGGAAGTGACCCTGATAAACGGTATTAAACGTTCCAACGCGTGCTTTGAGAGGTCTGAAAACGGTTTTCAGTGCTTCCGCAGCGTGATTCCACGCTCTTATTTGAATTTTCAAGCCCCGGTTCTCTGATAACGACATTCTAAATTCTCCAAATCTCTTCGTGCCGGAAGTAGTGGTCATCAAGCTCGACTACACGTCGCATAAATTATCTTTCAACGTCTTTATATCTTTTAAACCTTCGTTACGATCCTGAATGTAAAAATTTATATGTCCTAATTTCTTTCCTTTATTATAGTCGCGATTTCTGATTCCAGAGGCTTTTACTAGGCCGCCTAGATACGTTTGAAACATTATCATGCAATGGCCATTTTACGTTCTCTGGAAGACGCGCCGCCAAGGCAGCGCTATATTCAGCCATTGCAATTCGTTCCAGTTTCTGACGGACGGAAATTAAGAAAAGAAAAACGCGCTGCTCCGATTGATTCCGTCGACGATCGTTCCATAAGCTGGATTCTGAGTTTCAGGTGAACGCACCGATGTTACTTGCCTGAGCGGAAGAGAGAAATCTTTGATCGTAATTCGAGTATAAAACGGAACTTCTCATTCTGCAGAGAAAGAAACAATTATTTAGAAAGGGAGAAAATGATCGGGCAAAGAATTCTATTTCTAGAAATGTAATTTGATCTTTCCATTTGACAAGGGAATGAATGATCGGAAAAGCTACGTTGAAGGGGTCGTAAAATTAATAGCGTTCCGTGGAAACGCTAAATAACAACGTCGAACGAATCCTCGCCTACACCCGCCGCTTTTAATTCCAACAAATCTCGTTATTCAGTTTTTCCTTTTGTCAAGGAAAATAATTAACAATTAGACATAGACCGTTGCTTAAGGCAATTACAGAATTAATAGCGTTCACGGTGGAATAATAAGTTCGGGGTAGGGAACAATGTAGTTAGAAAACAAAACCATCACAGGCCATAAACCTGCACTTTCATCTCTTAAAACGAGCCTTAATCCTTCTCTCTGGCATACGAAAATCACCTTGAGAACCGCACAAAGACGGATATAACAGAGTCGTAAAATACGACGGCGCGATCTAATTCACGCCTCATAAAATTAAAAAAAGAAAAAAGAGAAGGAAGCGAGGGAGAAATAAAAAGAGAAGAGAATAGAGAAACAACGGGGAGGAAACGGTCGCGCCTCGTAAACCGTAATTCCCGGCAATAGGAGAAGGAAAACGTGGACAAAACAGGAATTTCCTCGATTATACCGCCAGCGCGTTGATTTCAAAACGAGTCTCTGCTGCGCGGCAAATTTAAAAGGATACACCGTGACTTTTGTTACACGATATAGAATACGATAACGCAGTAACATTTTCACTGGCGAAATAACACTTCGAGGATGAACACGTGTGACAACATTTTAAGCTCGATGATAAAGATGCCATACGTGGCGACGAAATAAAATTTTCTTCGGTATCACGCGCAAAACGTAACAAAGAGCAACCACGTGATAATGCGATACAAGCCTGGCAGGAAAATCCGGGGACAAAACCGAGCGTAAACAGCAAAATTCAGCAACTCGAAAAATAAACGAGCGATTAATTACCAAAATTAAAAGCATCCAGGAGCACGGCACGCCATGTCGTTGCAGCCAAAGTATTCTTCTCATTCTGTGTCTTAAACAAACGTAAATTTAAAGCGTCCAGTGTTTAACGAAGCTGTACAAACTACTATTGAATTTATTTGTTTCATTACGAAGTACACCGAAGTAAATTAAAAATGAAATTTTCGATAAAAGCTGTGGCGTAACGAATCCGTCGACCGTGTCGAGAAAGTGGAATTTTCAATCCTTTAATATTCGCCCCATTTCCGCCACGCGTTGTTACTTCGTTGCTAAAAGAATAATAAATAAAGAAGGAAATAATAAGAGAGGAAAGAAGATCGAAGAAATATTTTTGTCGGACTGGAAGGAAGAACTTATGGGGGTTGGAGAATGTCAGGGTAAGTAGGTCGTGAATCACAGAGGTATGGGGTTGATATTCAGATGAACGAGCTTGTTACACGCGATACACCGTGGAAATCGATAGGTGCACGCAGCCAGCCCACCCTTCGATGCAATTTTTCCTCACCCCTTTTCGCGTAATGGGAATTTAATATTAACTCGATACGACTGTTTGATAATCTCGCGATACAATTCTAAGGAATTTTCTCGTATTTTTATTCCTTCTGTTCCTTTAAAAATATCAATTCAATTACGAGAATATTATTCTCCGTACTTTCTGCTATTTTCACGCATGATTGTTATTAAATTCTATAAAGATTGACGTAAAAAATTGCCAAATCAAGTTTCCTTCAAAATATCCCAGAAACCTTCTCTACGAATATTAACACGTTGCACGTAATAGCTCGAATAATGAAAATATATTTCATAGAAACCGGTAAAAAGAATTACTCCAAAATTCCACCAGTTTCTCAACGTACTGTGCCTTCAGCAATGCCTAAGCTGCATCGATTGTTCAATCCGATAATCGACGAAGAATACGCAAGAAGATTCGCTATAGAAAGCGAAGTGTAAATAAAGAGAGAGGAAGAGAATGATAAAATATAATAATTAGGGAAGGAATCGAGGACTCGCAGAAAGTTTGGCTCGCGTTTTGCCAACAAAACCCTCTGCTTCGTCCGTTTTCATTCCTGTTCACTTCGGGGCATCCAACCCTCCACCCTTACGAACCTTTGACCGATCGTTTAAGCAGTTTAAGCGGTCTGTGCCAAGTTTAATCGAATTTAAATTGAATTTAAAATGCTAATATAGAGAAGCACGGTGTTTCGATGCTCACGTTTTATCATATACTTCGCGTTCTCTCGCATAGAAGTATCCCTCCGCCGCGAAACGTTTCCATATTTACCGTTCCCTCTACTTTTTATCCTCGTTTTGTCCCATTCTCCTTCTGGCTTGTTCCTTTCATTCGTTTCCTTTCAAATACAATTTACATTTCTCATGCGATGTATAATTTTTGCGTAATTTATTCTCTTCCTTGTGTCTATTTGTTTTATTACGCGACTTTTTATGTCTCTGTCATTTATAATTTTATCATTTGTACGCTTACATTTTTATTATATTGTAGCTTTTGTGTCGCTCGTATCGTACAACGTGCGTACGTCATGATCGTAACGCGATGCGTTTCACGATAGAAATACGTCGATGATTTCTACAAAAGTAAATAAAATCGCTCGTTTAGTCGGGAATAAATCGCGTTCGTTTTACAAACTTTATTCGACGAAACTTCGTCGTGTCGCGTTATAAACGAATTTTACGGATTTTCATTCGGAAGAAGCGATAAGTGGTTTCCGAGTTGGAGAAAATTTTGTTTTCACCAAGTTAAATTTATTGCGCCAGAAGAATTAGATTTTGCAGGAATACAGTGAAATTTCGTTAGGCAGAATGTTCCAAAATGTGCAACGCAAACTGGAAGAAACTAATTTATCTCGGTGAAATGTAGAGCCGGAAATTAATTTCACTTATTTCGCAAAGTTACATTCGCGATTGTTCAGTTCCATTATGAATTTTTTCCTCGCGTACGAATGTCTTGCTTTCGCTTTCGTATGGCGAAATCATGGTTTCAAAGTTCATGTTAATGAAAAAAGGAAATTCGATATTCCTGCAACTTGTTTCGCCATAAAATCCTAAAGAAATTTGAAGGGAGAAAGAGTATGAAAACTTTGATGCGACCGGGAAACGGGTAGATCGAAGTGAGAACAAAATTCATGCGGAAACTTTACATGTAATCGATGATCGGCACCATAGTAACCGCGATACTCATCGGGAAAACAAATGCAATTATGTTGAAAATAGAAAACAATGCACACCGAGTGTTTTTTTTCTTCCATCGCTACATCAGATGTTTTGTCACAATTACGTAACCAGAACAAGATGAAAATCTGACAAGAAAATAAGTAAAATAATAAACGAAGCTCTTTCAACGGAATAATTCAGAGATTGTGGTATATTTCAACACCACGAGGAAGTTGTTAATCGCGCGTGAAGCAGTTACAATTTATATATTTAATAAGAAAAACGAGGCAACGAAATGGAAGATTACTTCGTTTCAGTTAGCCGCGTTAAACTTAGTAACGCGAGTTAATATTAAAGCACGTAAATAGAGCGGCAGATTCTTCGGCGTGATACAGAGCACGAAACAAGCGGAATAATGCGAGAGGTTCGGCTTTGTGCCGCAACACGTCGCAGAACTGCGATTAAATATGTTTGAACTTGAACCAACAACTTCTCTTCGTTAAATTCCGTCTTCGACTGAAAGGAGAACGAAGAAAAGCAACTGTCCAAAAGATATCACGAAAGAATTCCGCAATGTAAAATAAATTTATTAAGCGTGTAAATATTCTTCCGCCCTCTTCGCAGCTCAAAAGATACTGTCACAACGCTAAAATATCGTTTTCTCGTAACGATCACGCGTTTGGGGCTGGCCCTGTCGGATCTTCCATAAGAATCAACAAAGACGCGTTTATTACATCTACCTCGACGATCTTCAGCTGCATTAACACTCCAGCCCAAACATACATTAGCTCGTGAAAGGTGAACACGCGCATGCATCCGCGTTACACGCGTGATACATTGCTGAAATCGTTGATAAGATAAAGCAATCTCTAGGTATTTACACATAACACAGTCCACGAGTATTCTACAAGCGTTCAGATGCTTTCGTAACTTGCTAACCCTAAAACCAGCTAAAGCCAAAAATGCACCTGCCATTCATCCTACGAAAATTCATCCTAACCAAAGATCAAGTTAAACAGCAGCCGCACAGCCTGAAGCGTCGCTTCTGCGCGTATCCAAAATTTCGTGGAAAATCCTCCTCAGCCAAATTAGTCTTTCTCTACCGAAAGGACCGCGGATTGGAGATATAGGAAACGCGAGAACGATATCGAGAATTCAGGAGGCCTGGCGGGTCCGCGGGATCAGACAAAGAGGCCGACCGGCCGTTCCGGTAACCAACTTAACCGGAAACTTCGAATCAAAGCAAACACAGGGAAAGTGCCCGCGGGGGCCAGCTCGTCGGTTCATCGTGAAACTCGATTTACTATCCAGCACACCACCGCCAGCGTTTTCGCCCCTCCTCTATCACAAGCGTAGAGAGGGGCATCGGATCCAAGAGGGATGCGCTTTGATGCAACACAGCCCAAGCACCAGCCTCATTGTCGTGTTGCAACAATGCGAGCTTACAGTCTGTTTGCGTGTAATTGGGAAGCCTGTTAGCCCCATGAGCTAGCGAGTGCACGATAATGATGAGAGTTTCCTGGCTGATCGAGTTACTTGAATTGTCTTAGACGAGGCTTTGCAGGAGAGGCTCGTACCTTGAACAGATTCACAGCCTGGTGAAAACCGGGATGATTCGTTTTTGCAGGTTTCGCGAACGTTTAGGGCTGATTCTGACGCGATTCTGCAGAAATACGATTACCGACAGCGGAGAAACGCAAAAGAAGGAACGATCTACTGGGACTACATAACGATTACTGAAAAAACGTTAGACGTTAGACGTAAAAATACCAAGAATCCACCTGTCTCTTGAAATCTTTTTCGAAATCCCGATACAAATAAGAAATGCTCCGTTCTTAAAGTTTACCAGTCCCTTATGTCGAGATTTTTAATTTGTCCTCGCTTATACTGTTTCATTTGAGAGTATCAGAACTTGGGGAAGCTTGGAACGAACCTTATCGAACGCTGACGCCTTCAAATTGAATAAATAAACGAAATACCATATCGATAGTCGCAAAATACAGCAAAAGATAAGAATGGGGAGAAATTCGAGTTATCCAAGTTTGCTAGAATCCTGATTACGGATATTTAATGCGTGTTAACGGAAACGTGAACGTTGTACGCAGGCGGAACGCGTGTAGAGCGGTCAGTACAACAGGTACGATAATGCGTGCTCTCGGTTTGTTTATACCGGGGGGGATTAAAATAATGCATCGATGCATCGGTCCGCCGCATTGAGCCAGATGAAGAGATTTAGCCGGAGCGCAAATTACATACGCATTAACGTGGGAAATATACCGTGGCCGAGGGTATGCATAAGCCACGATAAACGCATGTGCGTATATGCGTGCTCTTTGTGCAAAGGAGCGAGTAACGGGATTCGATGATTTCCTGTGATCGAGTGTGTTCACCAGTACGCGTCAACTGTCTCCAAGAATTTATGGATAACGGGGAACAAGGTGATTTATGTATCGTGATGCGATATTATACCTTTTCCGGTGATACGGCGAGATGCGAAAGTTTTTGGTTAGAAGAATCGTTGAAGAGCTGCGTCTTTATTTTCTCTCTCGTTTGTTTCGTTTTTACTTATAGTGTATATACTACGCGTAGTATTATTTATGTATAATCGTAACTTGTGTAACAGGATGAAGAGTTTTTTCAATTTTATACCACTTTTCTTTGTAAGAAAGACACCTTTCAAAGGTGTCTGCAAACATGCACTATCTTTTATTTCAGTAACTGAGACAAACAGCCTCTAGATTCTCTTTACAGTATTAATAAATCAATTTACATAAAACACCCCGCACGGTATAACCCAAAAATAATTCCAAAAAATATTTAAATTCAATAACGCTGCAAAAGCCAAACAGAAATTAATTTCATTCGGTAAAACAAATTAAAAGATCCTATTTACTGTGTACATGTTATATCATATAATACAGAAAACCATGCTCAAATACTGCATCCTCGATTAAATCATGCCACAGTAACTCGAAGCAACTACAAAATACCACCTCTGCGTAACAAAATCGAGATGTTCGCCATCTTTCAGCAACGTTACATCGTTGCAATTGAAACACGTTGATTTAGCGATGCGTTTTCATTTAGGCAAACCTTCCGCCGGAAAATTACGCGTGTCCAGGATGAATGCAATCCTCTGCTAGGTCGAATATTTCGGCTTCGAACGATACGTTCCGCGGGATTATTTGTCGCTTCCTACGCGCGTTACACGCGATTCGGGATAAATTAATATTAATCGTTGTTAAACATACCGTTAATGATTCGCTACGATTACTCACTCGTCGAATATGATTTTCGACTGACTTCCCGAATGACAAAAGAGTAGAACGTTTGTTATACGCTACTGGTGAAATTATGGGATTACAGAGTAGCAAATACATTCGTAGAATGTTCAGGAATACCGAGCTATTCGTTGAGTAAATCGTACGAGAAGATAACGAAAACGATGAACGGATTATGGGTACTCGTACAATTTGATATGTTTTCTTTAACCGAGGAAATAAAATCTAAATAAATTCTCGTACTATTACGCAGGATTCGTTAATATTTTGAAGCAGATTCGTGGAAATTTAGGTTTCTCGTGTCTGTACATATGTATGAGCAATTCTGTAGTTAGGCGGAAGACTGTTTTCACTTGCGGTTCTTTTGTTAAATCTGTAGTTGCGCAGAAGCGTTTTAAGTGGAAGGAAAATTTTTCTGAATGGCAGCTTGCACAAAATTTCCTTTTCCTCGCTGACAAACTAGGTTACGAAGTTGGTATTCCGTGAAAAGGAGAGTAACTGCATGAGCTGTCGGCGTTGAAACGCGAAATTTTGAAGTAGGTTTACATTAATTTTAATTATCCTAATTCGCTGGGAAAAAGTTTGGAAAGTGTAGCAAGTACCATCTCCCTTTTCTCTAATTAATATTAATAACAACGATAACAATTCCATTTCGGGAAATGCAACATTACCGTTGCAGAGGTAATTAAATAAATGACAAACAATAAATAAATATACATACGTTTTGTTTAAATTTATCCTATATTCCATAAACTATATTACGTTGCATTTAATTATTTAAACTACGTTTTAGCAAACTATGCGCTATAGTTTACGAAATGAAAGATAATATATCATTCTCTTAACGGACGGTGAAACAATCAAGAGCATTCGAATTAATTAAGATTCATCGAGATTTCTCAATATCTTTTTCATGACAATTCGCAAACTTTTTACCAATCTTCCAATCAGTCAGCAATTTCCACAGAGAATACTAGCTTTGTGAAATCGTCATGCAAACGGATAATAATAGATAATGATGGTCAAACGGACGGTCATCGGGCCGAATCGATGATTCGATTGTTTCTGTTATTACTCTGTTTGGCCATCCGCGTCCTGCTCACCAAGTGACTCGCTGGTGCGGCACAAACTGCACTTCCTCGTACGGATCAAACGCGTTTTTGCTCGAATCTGGCCAAGGCCACGACTGAATCGAACCCGGGTTCCACTTTCGTATTCTGTTCATTTTCCGATCGTTTCAATTATCTCTATCGGAATGACTTCGATTTTACAGCGATCGTGACATTTATAAAAATAAGAACTTCAAAATTTGTAGCATTCGCATCGTTTGCCGCTCCATTCTTTCGATTACACTTCCGTAAATTTTAAACTACATTCGCAGCAATTTACCAGAAATTCTGATAATTCGACCGAAACATCATCTAACTTTTGATTTAAACAAATTGAATAACGACCATCCACTCGGTAAGTTTGGGAATTTGATTAATATCTCGCCTCATTACCATGTTAACAAGCCCTTACATAATTCACAATTATTATTAAATAGTTAATTCAGCCGGCATTTTGTGCATTTGACCGACATTTCAAGCCGCACAGTCTGTACAAGTGGCTTTCACCGAGAAATGAATAATTAAATTCAAATAATTACCTATCTTCTCTATTTAGCTCGTAATCACTACCATTAATTGACAATTCTTTTAATCGAATAATCTTCTCATTAAATAATTATCCATTCAGTCGCGATTCATTTTTCGCGGACTGGTAAATTTGAAAAATTCCACGAACGACGACTAAGAATCGCAGAAATGAAAATTTACAATAATTTACAAGAATTCGAAGAATCATAATTGAAAGAATACAATGAAAATTACAAAATTCAAACTACCTAAGTAAAACTCCAAAAGTCCGGAAATTAATTAAAATGTGATGTGAATTACGAACGCGCGGTGAGCTCGGTGAAAGAACGTTGGTATTAAAAATCTCCGTCTATTTTTATTCAATTTCTAAAATCTGCTTGCATTCTTATAGGACTGCGGAAAATGAGACTTTGGTAGGTTGTCACTTACCTGATTTTTGCCTTTGAGGACGAGAACATTTGTAACACGGCCGAAGGGGACGCCAAGATGGATGATTTCACCCTCTGATACTTCGTTGGGGATGTTTCTGATGTGGATAACCCTCGAAAGTTTGCCGTTGTGGCTCTTGTCGAGTTTAACCTGCGCATACACAAAATTCTCATAGTTAGTCACAAGTTACATACTATACAGTATGTGTGCATAATAAAATTGCAAATATCCGCGATAGTCTCGAATCATGGAACTTGCATTGCGAAATAAATTTCTCGATTTTCAATTATATACAGCTATTAGAATATTTGCTACGTGGATGAAACAAATCCCGTCTCTCTTCTGTAGTTGCGTCCGTAGAAATATGAAAACGCGTAAAAACCCACGGTCGACTTACAAACGGTATCATAAATAAAAAAGCATGCACACAAAACATTTCCAAACACTGTATCGAATAAAATTGCATTCGTTGCTCAAGGGTGCCGGTTTTTAAAATTCCATCAGCCCTCGTTAAAACGGGGGTGCACGCGTGCAGACCTACCACTTCCGGCCTAGGAACGAGGCCCCGGTGTACAAGTAACGAAACTTTTCGCCCGCTTTCGTATAAATTTAAATCGAAATCCCGCCGCCGGCGGAATTTTCAATCACGGCTCAATCTAGTCGAGACTCTCGGCAGTCACTGCGGCCCTCTCCGCCTCTCTTTGCCTGTTCTTCCGCTTCTGCCGCGTCTTTTCCTGTTCCCTTCGAGCCTTCGTTCCCTTTATTCGAGGCCCGAAGCTTCCCGTCGGGTTTAACCGATCGGAAAATGCGCTTCTTACCGAGTTAGAGAAGACAGATACTTGTGCAGTCTCTGTAAACCCTTGCCAGATATTTTTCTTCTTCAGGGGACGAGGGTGAAATGTTGGTTAAGGTACCGCGGCTGTCTGCTCGACGTGTAGGAATCTTCTCTTCTTGTTTCCGAAGTAGTTACTCGTCAAGCGGACGAGATCTTGCTGTTTTTATCGTGTAAGTGGGTTTATGAAATTCGTGAGCTCCGAAATTGCGAGAACCGTACGAAGTTGAAATGGTTTCCGATTGGAAGAATAATTTCTCTTCTTCGTGATATCGGCGAAAGAGTTGTCGGAAGTATAGTGTATTTTTTGGTGAGAGAATGGTTGGAACGAGGAAAGCCTTTGACGATACTCAGCAAAATGATGAGACCACTAACCCTTGGCGGACGCGTGTCGGCATACAGCCGCCAGTGCTTATCTATCGTTTCTAGCGATAAGGCAGTTAGGGCCATAGTATAATGAAAGAATTAGGATCAGAATGCAGCCCGTAGAAAGATACTCTAGCCTTGTCAATAGCCAAATCTTATCTCTACTACTACTCGAACGTGGAACGCGGTTAAATAAAGGTAATCCGTAGAACTATAAATGAAGAATACACTTTATATTATTATTATACTTGTTATAACTCCGACATAAATAGAGAAAGAAGCAAGGGAACGCATTATGCGGTAATTGAAGAGTAACGATTCGGAATCTTGTGTATCTAGTGCATTGGAATTATACGAAACGATGCCCTCATTACAGATTGCACACGCGCGCTCCACTATCGAATAATACACGAATATAATACGTCATTATACAAGCACCGAGAGAACCGATTACTTCGCATTCAAATCGTACAATATCGTCGTCAAAATCTCTCGAAGGTAAGGCAAGATTTAATCCATGCCGACATTATTCCTTAGAACCACGATAATTCCTATACTATCACTGTTATTATCCACCTTATTTACATTCGATACTTGTCTTTAAAATACCTCGAATATTAATGTCAGATATCGTTCCTTTGAGGCTTGTGCTTTCCACGTTTCATTGGATTTATCTCATTTTCCATTTGACGCTTCGAGAGCCGATGCTGGTTCAACACTACGATTAGTAAATCGCCGATTTTGACGCATTTATGGGAAATTAAAAATTGCAAAATAGGTGAAACAGAGTGAAAATATTTCTCCTTTGATAAATCGTTATTTTCCGAAAGGAAATCAGGTAGGTCGGGAGAAATTACGTATCTAGGTATTTATTAAAAAATTGGTCTCCTCGGAGCGACAGTTAATAAATCACGAGGAATATATTTTTGAACGATACATGATCAAAATTTGTAGGTGTACCGCTATTGTAGACGTCGATTTGCCTGTCACCCTCGTGCTTCCCGGAAAAATGCACGTGGCAGATCGAATATCGTTTCTCTATCATTTATCTTCTCGCCGATAGAATGGCGATTTTGTAAAAATTTGCCGACAAAAATTCCAGCCAGCTTTTCTAAGAGTTACTCTCATAAAGAAAAAATAAAACGTGAAAATGCACCAAGGGATAAAATATAGTCAGTACAATACACTCTATCGTGTGATTAGGTAAAAGCTTTGTACAAAACTGTCGACAAAAGCATTGCTTCCTGGCTAAATAAAGAGAAAAACACAATATAAATATAGATCGAACATTTACCAAGTTTCTATCTTTAAAACTTCCCAAAAATGTTGATCTCACGAGTTCTGAAAAATGTCTAACTAAAAATTTCCCTCTTCTATTTCCCGGGAATTTCAAAAATTTCTATGTCAGAAATTTCCAAAAAATTTTAAGAATTTCTTTGAAGAAGAAACCTCTAAGAAGAAACTCCAACTTATTTCAGAATAAGTATCTCGAAAAGTATTTAAGATATTAAAATCGCCGAGTTTCTTCCGCATCTCTAAATTCTACCCCATTTTCATCATCCTTCTCAATGTCGAAGCACTAAAAAAACGTTCAACAATGCAACACAGAAATCGAAGTAACCAGGAAGGAAGGAAAAGGAAAGGAAAGAAGGGTCACTTTTCGACGTGTAACCACTGAATACTCTTTCCGGTGCTGTTGACGGGGGCTTAAGGGGTGGAAGAATCGCCGCGGGAAAGAAGTCGAGGGTTTAATTTCAAAGGTTGGCCGAATCCGTCAGAAGCCACTCGAAGAGAGTCGAAAGTCGGAAAGAAGCGTGGAAAACTCGCCGAGTGGATACTTATATTATGTACTTAAAGCTTTTCGAATGAGAAGCAGACAATAACCGAGGGTGAATTATATCAATTTTATAACAGTGACGCGAATAAAAAAAGAAGTGACAATAGCGTAAGATTTAATTGTCTTTAGAATCATACGTTTAATTAATAAATTTGAAATTGAAAGATGAGATTGTAACACGATTCTATAGTATCGATTACAGTTTCTTTAGTATCTATACTACTATCTATAGATTGTATAATATCGATTAATTCCCATTTTTATATTATTCCTCGCTTCTGTAAATATAATTTCGTTTTGCAACATTGCAGTTCTTTTTACTTGGTTACATTTTCTTTCGTTCGCTGCTATAAATCAAAAAAAAAAAAAAGAGAAACAAAAATTACTTTAAATTCGCCTAACATTACAATCACAAAAAATCACTCTTAACACAAAATCGAAAACGAAAGTAGAAAATGTAGGGACGAAATTGGATAAAAGCCCAAATAATATAGAAAACAATCGCAGTGAAAAGAAGCATGGCTGAAAAAAAGATGCGAGCTGGAAAGTTGAGCGCGAGCAATTCCGAAGAAGAGGCTATCAAATGAGACACTCGAGATGTCGAGGACGAAACGATGCGGTACGCGAGTGCCTGTCGATCGCAGAGAAGAAGAAGCTTAATTGGCCGGCGTTTTCCTCGTTTTTGCAAAGGTAGCTTAGGCCACCGAGAAACGCTGCAAACAAGATTCGCTTCGAGGATCGTTCAATCGTTCTCAACGACGACCTCGAGCACCTCCTCGTGTGCCTGGACAACGTGTTCTCC
Organism: Bombus confusus; assembly: GCA_014737475.1. Taxonomy (NCBI): domain Eukaryota; kingdom Metazoa; phylum Arthropoda; class Insecta; order Hymenoptera; family Apidae; genus Bombus; species Bombus confusus. Next base: position 1,044,115 of record JACXIV010000085.1, read on the forward strand.
TCTTATTCTTCCTCTTATTCTACTTACCTGTCCAAAACTTCGTCTTGGCCAGTGACTTCTTCCCAGTTTTTTCTCTTTCTTCTATGAAATTTTGCGCGATCTGCTATACGTTCTTGTGTTATAGAATTATTATTTTTTTAATATTAACCAATATTACCAGATTGGAAGAATAACGCGAAAGTTTGCCCACTTTTGTACACGATACTAATTTATTTTCACAGCTACGCTGCGACTATTTTTATGAACGTATGAATTTAAAAAATGGTACCTAAGAAAAAGATTATTGTACCCGCTAAAAATTATTACAGTTCCGACATTTTACACATCTTCCCACATTATATGTATTTTTACATCATCAAATTTCCTTATACGTAACAAAAATTAGTTTCTTTTTGTACACAGTTCGTCCTTATATAGGATACCAGCACATTTTTACATACAATTATACGATTATAATCGATAATAATTTTTTTCTCCTCCTCATTTAAGAGAGAATAAATATTCGAGTTCTAAAGGGTTAACCCTAAGGGACGATAAAAATCCTACTTTCACCCCCTTTGCTGTTTCCAACCAGCCTCTCGTCGAGAATACGTCTTCCTTCATCCGAGCCGATAATTGGACATAATGGAGGCAATTCGCGGAAAATCGCTTGTAGGAAATGGGCACCGTGACCTCCTCCCACCGGTTGATAACGAGGGAGGATGCGCTCCGCCAACCGGAAGTCAACATTCCAATTCCGTTAGAAAATGCCTCGACACGGAGTACCCTTTCTACATCGGAGGAAACAAGGGATACCATTTTCCTCCCTGTTTTCTCTTTGTTTTACTACACTCTACTATTCTCTTATTCAATTTTCAAAATAATTATAGTTACATTGTGAATTTGTATGCAAATCCACGTTTTTATGAATACTATTTACATTCCAAGGCTTTAGTTTATGAAGATGTAAAAGTCCCTAAACATCCACCAATTAATCTTTTGCAACTTAAACTGGGGTATCCTAAAATTAAACAAGCTAACTTAAACTGTAGCAACCAATACTATTATAGTTAACAGAGATTTAAAAGCTACTTTGAGGCCTAACAGAGCTATAACTGATTCGAGACATTGAAGCTACTTTGAGCCTTAAGAAACCTATAAATCAAAAAACCCTAAATTAAAAGGAAGGAAAGAAAAAGTGGGATTTCCAATTATCATATCGCTGAAAATGGAAGGCGAAGCTATAACGTGGCTCAAACACAAGTCAAACAGCAGAGATCCTGTATTCCAGCGCGAGACGTGCGGCAATATGCAGCGGCAAACAAGTTCAAACACGCGAGGAGCAACCGATCCTGTCCCAACAATAAAAATCAGCTGTCGCATTATTCGAGGAGAGCCAGGCATGGTCCGCGTAAAAGAGATTCCCATCGATATCACCTTGCTTATCCTGTTTCATCCCGCTCGCTATATCAGAAGTTCCTCATCTTTTCGTCCTCCCTTCGCTCGATAGGATCTTCGCCAGCGCGATAGAAAAATCGCTTCGAATTTATTAATAAATAAATAATATACACAAAATATTAAACGTTAAGTATTAAAATTTCCTTGTATTTAAGATTATTAATTCTTATAAGCTGTTTACTAGATATTTTATGATTAGGATCGTGTAGACGGAAACGTCGTACAGTATATATAAATCTCTTAGTAATGTGACAACTATTTCTTGCACTTTACTTCGAAATTATGTAATCTATCTCAAGGCAATGTATTTTTAGGAATAAGAGTAGAGGTAAATATTACAGAAAAATTTCTTGGAAACGTATTGTGATTGCGCGAAGTCCTACTGGACACGTTGTGTTTACATACTTTTCGTTTCTTCTTGCATGGCCATGAGCTACATCAGAATCAATCGACTGCCTTCGTAAAGGGAGAAAAATATTACGTAGCATGGAATATCTCATCCCAGGCTGTGCAAACATCTGTCGATTTTAATTGAAGAACAATTTGGCCGCAAGAACAGAAAATACTGAATTTAAGTACAGTTTCTCAAAGATCAAATAACTCGAAATTTGAAAATCGAGGAAAATATTTAACTGAATATTTACATGTTTATATAATAACCTTGTATACGAAATATCAGAAATAACTGTAACTAACGGATATGGGAAACGTATCTTACAAAACACAACAGATACATAAACAATGCCGCCATATTGCAATATGGAGTCCGATTTTCGATTCGAAACAATCGATATAAATCTTCAACTATTGAAATTCATACGTATCGCATCCTTATACCTAACCATTAAATTGCCATTAAAAAAACGCGACCAATAAACAGAAACTAAAAACTTACGTGTACAGACATTACATCCAGCAAGCAATCTGAATCATCGCTTGTCACAGGTTTCGCGTTTTAGACTGTTGCGCATGTCCATGGATCGTTCGAACGTTGACATAACTAGCACTGACGCATAAATGCGAAAAGACACATGTCACGAAGAAGAATATACGACACTAACGCTCGTCGCGAGTATGTTAAACGATGGATGACACGACGTATCTGAATCACGGCACATCCAAAATACGGCGAAAAGCAACACTGAACGCGGGAAAGTGACACGAAACGACGACCGGTTAATGTCACGTTGATGCTCGCGCGTCCCCGTCACTACTCGGCTTCCTTCGACTGCGCGCCCTGTCGGTATACCAGTGTTTTTCTACGCGCTTCACGCACAGAGTGGGGAAGACTGTTCGTATTTAAATATTATTGTGCGAAAGATGAATACAAATACGGTGTTTACAAGAAGTATTTGTATTTATGATAAATTAAGCAAGTTGAAGTATTTTAAATTTCGTATTATTTAAAAGTATTTCCTATACAAATTTTTTACGAAGCTTTTTCCAAGTTCCAAAACAACAGTAGTCCAGTTTTTCACGCATATTGAGTTGTTATTTAGTTGTCAGTGAACTGTTACTATACAGCGGATTGTTATGCTAATTTGTATTTCTATAAACTTAGTTCGACAAATGGAATAGAAGAAATCTTTAGAGATCTTTAGAAATTTATTTCATCCACTGAATGTTTTGATATTCTGCATATTTTTGTGTAATATGTGTACTATTTGCATTTTTGTAGACTTAAAATTTCCTAGAAGCGAATAAAAATCCGCAGGCTAGTTATCGGTATTCTACCATTTTCAGCTTAGTCAGACTCGCACTTTATTCTGTTTGTATTTTAATTAAGAACCAATAATACGCCATAAATACAATCTAGTTCTATGACAATATATTATTTATTCGATATTTTCTATTTAATAAAAGTCTATTGTTTTCGATAAAAGTTTATTGCTTTGAACCATCACAATGATTCCTTAATTAAAAAAGACAAAAATTATCTGTATCACCTTCTAAAAGTTATAGTATAAAAATACATGTGAAAAAGGAAGTAGAAGGGAAAACGCACGTGCCGGGGCGCAACAGGCGACGCTATGCTTGCATCCCCATTAGAATTCCAAGTAGGTTTTCCTTTTTCTCTTTCCTCCCGTTTCGCTAGCGTAACTTCCGTCCTTCAGGCGTGTTTCCACCCTCGACCACCGACAGGAAACCCAGATTCCTTTCTTTGAAGACGAACCAGAGTGCAGATAAGCCAGCTCCGTGTCGCCCTTTCGCGACAAATGCACTTCAGCGGCTCCGTGGAGTGCACTGAGACAACCTCTGATTGTGATAGTACTATTATGGAGAGGTGTGAAATGCTTTTTCGTCCTTTACCAAGATTATTGGAATTTTTCAGAATTATTACGAATCCTCAATTTATTGCGATCTTATCGTGTATTTTTACTTCCTTGTGAATTTATCGTCAATTTTAGGATTTTTCTAATATATTGCGAATTTTTAAATACCAAAAAAACACGCCATTAATTATTAATTAATGTGCAAAGCACTATAGCGTTAGTCATAATTTCACGCACATTTTAATTACTCCTCGTTAATCTCTGCATGAAAATAAATACTCGCAATCCCGAAGCGGGACAATAAACTAGCATACATATCATCGTTTCTAAAAGCATCGCCGCGCGATAAATCAACTCCTTGTTCTAGTAGCGAGAAGGAAAAGCCTCGAGGAGCATCAATTATCCGGACAAGTCAGAAACATACTAGTCGAAGCGACGAACAGAGAAAGAGGAAAGAAAAAGGGGAAAACAGGAGCAAACGCTGTTCGAAAAGAATCGAATGCAAAAGAGCACTTTGGCGTTCAGCCGTCGCTCTCGATCTTTCATCGAATCGAATTAATTGAGCCTGGAAGAGGGAGAAAGACGCAACGATCCGTGGCGAGAGGAAACTTGCGTGAAGCAGGCGAAGAAAAATCGAACGTGACTCGTCTTTCGTTTTTCAATTATACGTGGTAAAGGATATCGACGATTCTATAAATGAACACCGACCGTAGCGGAGACTGATGGATGAATACAGAGGCAGGAAAAAAGCAAAGGAGCCTGCTGTTCGTTTAATTGGTCGCCACCCCTTTTCAAGTGGAATCGCCCGAAGACGAATGAGAGATGCGAAAAAAGGCGAATCGGAGCCAGCGGATGGAAACGAGAAAAATTATGTAAAAATTATGTGACGACATTTCAATATTATTGTCGTTTGGCGTGTAAAAGGTTCGATAAAAAGGAAAATTACAAGGCGAGATAATGGGGAAGTTTTGCTTGAAACGATTCCCTTGAAGGGGTTGTTTTGATGAAAAAATAATTTGCTGAATTGCTAACATCTGATTAGATTTTTTAGACGTTTCCAATGATAGAAGAAATTGTGAATTCTGTTTAATTTTCTCCTGGTTCAGGAAAATTGAAGATCAAATCGAGAATTAGAGTGTTTCATCTAGAAAATTGTAGAAAGTATTCAACGTCCATAAAGACTATATCATTTATTTAGAATATTATCTAGAATGTTATTTAGAATATTATTTCAAACCAAGCAATCGACAATTTTAATTCTTCCATCTTCCTGGTACACTTTCACAATCATCGACTGAATCTCGTCATCTTTATTTCGCGATTCGTCCACTAACTCGAACCGCATGTTAAATTTGTTTAATGTTATTTGTTATATATCGTGTAATATTCTTGTTATTTCACTATTTTATTAAATTAAGCTTCTTTTTCAACCGTTTATTGTTTATTCTCAGTCACTTAACTTGCGTTTATAAAATTAATTTTACCTTAAGTTTACATTTAGTTTTAATACAGAATTGAGAGTACTTGGAATTGTTCGCGACACTGTTGACGTTTTAACATGTTAGACAGCCCTTTCCGATATATTGAAGTTTGAAAAAAATCAGAGATACCGAGCAAATTGTAAATTACTGTGCATAACGCAAAAACTTTCAGCATAAAGTATTTAATAGCTGGCATATAGCAAGCCCAGTACATCAAATAGTTACACGAAGATAAAATAAAGCAAGGCAAAGGAAATATTCTGGCGTTACAAAAACACGGTTCCCGAGAGCTACTCGATCTCCATCCCTGGCGTTCATCCCTTGGAAAGACTCGCACCGGTATTATTACAAAGCGACGCATTAAACTACACGATATTTTACTTTTATCTCGATTTCCCCTAATAAAATAGCCAACCTTCCCTTCGGTAGAACGCTGGTGTGCGTTCATGTAAAAGCCAGTTGCTACCATTTTTCATCCCTCCGACACGTCCCCTTTAGACTCGTGCTCGCGTTTCGATCACGATGAATACACGCCACCCGATATCGATTTCGATAGGTCACTTGTCCTTTTTATACGTATACATTGCGAGTTCCTTTATGATTTCTCTGCACCCGGCTACATTTTCAATACCACCCCCTAGCAACGATTCATCATTCCATCGACGAATTTACACGATCGGCGGTGGTGTACTACGGGGGAAAAAAAAGGAAAAGAGGAAACAGGTAGAACGAAGCGTGCTATCTGATTTTATTTATTTGCTTTTCGATTCGTTTGATAATTAGGTGTGTCGATTTTCTGAAATTCCTAACTAAAATAATAACTTTGACGATTATTTGTTCTGGTTTGATATTTCATATTTCAGAACGAATATCTGTCAAGGTGTCGATTCGAACGTTGAACTTCAAGGGCATAATTAAATATACATGATACATAATTAAATTCACGTTCGTGGAAAAGAATATTAAACGAAACAAAGAATCGTACAACTATCTGACTAGAACGAAATTCAGATAATAGAACGTCCGGGAAACAGCACGGTACTTAGATTCAAAACATTCAAATAAAATTCAGCGCAACAATTGTCATTCGCTAGTACCGGCAACCAGGAAAACGCTTCAAAGATGAAGAAAATATAAAACAAAAGGGAGTAGGTCCTTCAATAGCAGAGGGAGCTACGCAAATGACACTAAATTTGCCTGTATTCAACGAAACAAAGGCGCTAACAATTCTCTCTGTGCGTCATGCAAGATAAAAGTTACGGGAAACTGAACGAACCATCCTCTGTCTTCCAAATCTATCGGTATCGTATTGAAAAATAAAAAAATGAGTTGGGAAAAGATATGCTTTGGCAGGGGAGGACCAATTGTATCCAGTGTCACAGTGTAGTCAGTAGGTAAACAAGAATGAAATTCGATCTACGTAGGAACAAGGAAGCCTAACAATTTCTATTTTCGTTGGATCAACCCTTTGTCTCGCAATATTCAGATACAATCGAGTATGATACTTCCTAACACGATAAATGTAATATCAGATTATCCGGATTTCTTCTAATAAGTTTATAATCCACATTGTAGATCGTTTAATTTGTCTAGAGGAATATTATCGATTTCTTCTATACCTTCTACAGCTAGAATTTTCGCTACTTATTTCAATTATAAAAGATTATAATCGATTATAGACGAGACAGAGCAATCTATCAAGCGCAAGAAACTCGAGCTACGTTCGTTGGAGATTGGTTTTCGCGAAACGTAGAGCTTCGGGGATGGTGCTTGCGAGCGATGCAATCGAAAGGGGTTGCCTAAACGCTCGTATGGTCGACGAGGTAATACATATTGACGTTTCGCCAATAATTTCGCAACGTCCCGACGCCAGGCGTCGATGAGATTCCGAATGATGTACTACACCCCTTGTAAAGGGTGTAGAAATTGGAGACACGACATTTTATCGAACACACGACTTTCAGAAAATGGTTTCTCAAACTTTACTCGAGTCGCCGTGTTTTAACAATTTTTCACAGCCAAATTTGGCTATTGTCTCTTATTTATTCTTTCCGACTCGTTGTAAGAATGATTCTACCTCGTGCTACCTGCAAATTTTCACTCTTCACTCCTGGGACACCCTGTACATGCGATAAATTCTGGACGAATAACAAGAATAAACGGATGCGCGAAACACACGGTTCTGTTCGACGTATATTTCTCGGTTTTAGTTTTCGCCCCATCCTTTTCGCAAAACAGAGGGGAAACGTTAAAATGCGAAAACAATTCGCCCGCTAATAGGAACAATTCCGAACAATACAGGCGTCGTTAAACTTTATTTATCACGATGAACGGAGATAAAAAGCGGAATGGAAAACGCTTCACGATTTTTTTTTTCAGGCTAAAGGGCGGAAAAAAGAAGCGGAAGGGATGAAAGTAGAATTTTCACGATTCTATATATTCATTCGCAGAAGACGAGGAGTCGTGATTAATGCACCGCAGAGGATGATAACGGCGACATCAAAGAACGTCGATGTTCCCACGTGAAAGGGGAGCTTTCTGTGAAAAAATTTGGTTAGAGGAATTCGAGTATGATCGTTAATTAATTAGGAGTGTTAGCGGTGAGTCGAATAGGGCTTTGAAATTTTACATCTTCGTGCAAGTGGAATTTTGTACATTGGCCTCCCGGCTATTCAGGAATATTTTCCAAAGTAGCAGAAATCGTAGAAATAATCAGTAGAAATGAAATATAGAAGATTATAGAAAGAAATTATATTAAAGAAAGAGGAATTTATCGCAATAACCCAGAGATCCGACAGACGTCGAAGACAATAATTCGAGCGATATAATCTCGTTCCTAATTTTCCGTCACTATTTTCCCTTGGAACACGCATTGTCACGCGATCCCAATAAGCAGTAATTGAACGACGAAAGGCACATGGGAGAATTGCGAAACGGCCCCGTTCCATTCGTCGCCATTTTGCTCGAGGAACCATGTCCGCCTGTTTACGAGACTCTGTCTGCTACATCAACGAGAGAACACTGCGATAATCGTAAAACCGTATCCGACGGGTAATCGCTAAATCGAAAGAACAGGCAGCTGCGAGCTCTCGAATTTGACTGCCTTCGTCGAATTATAGATGGTCGTATATCCGAGATGACAAAACGAATAGCTGCTTAATTGGGAAATAATAGCCATCGGATGTTTTATCCTCGAGTGATCGCCTTGCAGTTTAAAGATTTTCGATTCGAGGTTGAAAACGTTGAGAGGCTTTGTATTCCGTGTGAAAAATGTCGAATTTCACTAGGCAACTTCGTACATTCCCTCAATACAAACGAGCGAACCAAAAGCGGACTAAGAAAAGAAAAAGAAACTGAAATGCTAGATAATAGCGAAAGGCCGGCAAGGAAATTTCTGTTTCACCCCTCAGGAATTCTACGTTTTCGTGCGGCTGTCGTACCGTAGGAGATAACACGGCACGCTATTAATCATGTCAGGGGATGCACCGTGTCGAAACGCGTTATAAACGCGGCGTACGCCATTGTATCGCGGCGTGCAGACGCCACTGGACATAGGAAGGGGTGTCGTGCGGGTGGTAACGGTTCATCAATAACCGGTATTTCCAAGCTGACTGTCCCCGTTCTACGGTTCTACATCCTTTCCATAAAACTGGCAAGACCGTCTATCGGGCCATCGGCCAATTTATTAACCCCTCGCCCTGTCGCCCTTCGCCTATTGGCACCCTTTCGTCGTCAGAGAAATTTATCGGAGGCGCAGTCCACGATCGCGCACATTCTCGTTCTACATAGATTATGTTATGGATTATGTCTTTCCTAGATACAATTCCGTGGCTAGGGTGCAAGAGCTACTCGTGTCACAAGTACTCTTTTACATTATATGTAAAAGAGGAAAACGACACTTTCGGATTCTATCTAGAAATGGCTGTAATGGCAGCTGTATATGTCAATGTCGACGTTATTCATAAAATAAACTTTCTGCAAAAAATAGCAAAGTCAAAATTAAAAAACACGAATAACATAAGCTTCAACTCTCTCTCTCTCTTCTGGTATTAGAAGGAAATTGGGAACGGTAAGAAAGTTCTGTGTGAGAAATTATTTGAACGCGCATTTTTTAACGTATCTCAAATTTAGAAATATCGACATCGGTATTTCTTGCGCCGGGTGACAGAATTATTTCGAGGGAAATCATTTCGTTGATATTTCGGTGATTATGTGGAAAAGGGGACGAGGTAATCCCAATCTTCCTGACGTGGGGCGATCATGATTCAAAACATAATTAATGGTTCAAAAGTTATAACTGAAAGAAAATGCTACTTGTTGCATTACTCGTTATTAGGATTGTGATCCTAATGGTGATAAAGTATGGTAGGTTAGATTGAGTTAAATTGCATGGGTGGCCGAAAATCCAATTTTTTGCGTATAATCACTGACATTTTAACTCAATCTTTAATCTTCAGGGATATCTTTTTAGGTATGCACATTGTGTTAATTATAGGTTAATTGAAATGGGTATTAAGAAGGCTGAATGGCGATTGTTGTTGAATAGATAACGTGGTCAAGGTTGCGCCGTAGTAATGGAATTCGTTGGCGGGTGAATTGAGTTTCTGGAACTGGGCTGGTTAATGGGAATATATCGTGAATACAAAGACTAATTCTGTGCTTCTGTTTGGCTTCGCTTCTTGTCTGTTAATACTGCAAGTAGGTGGGAGTTTGACGAATGCATTCTTGATTAAATGGCAAAAAAGGGGTTAAGAATTAAGAATCGAACTATCGTTTAATAAACCACGATCCGTATGAACAATTTATTATTAACGATTCCTCGCTGTATTAAAAAGATATTCCTATGGCGATAAACAAATGAACAAAGCAGGGGAGAAAATGAAATTCGAGTGGAAGCTTCCACTTTAAAATAAATTCGCAGTGTCGAAATCATTTATCAAAACATAAAGCTCCTGGCAGTAAAATTCCTGTATCGATGGCGATCTCAGGAATTGTCGTGGCACTTCTTCTCTAATGACAACAAGGAGGGGCAGAATCTCGATAACGCCACGATCGAGCAATGCATTCGAGCTTTTCAAAGCTGTTAACGAACGAAAACGCGAATAATCGAGTCGATGACGCCGGCAATGCCTCGAAGTAACGTCCATAAATCACCGATGGCGTTTTCCGCTGGATAAAAAAAAAAGTAGCCCGGGAACGAGACGAAACGAATTGAAAACCAGCCCCGATAGTGATCAATCAAATTGATATTTATTCTGACTGTTTAATACGTTTAATATGACTTCCATCGACCGCGGCAAATGCACGGATGGTCGCGATGATTTCCAACCCCTGTGATGGTGGGCGAGGGCTGAAATATGAACGTTGCGTTTCGCTCGATCGCTTCGAGATTTGTTTTCCAGCGAGAATGCGCCGCTTCGATTGATTCTTTTTTCACAGACTCGAAAGAGGTTTTCCTGTTGAGGTTAATTTTGAAAATTATTTCTCTTTTAGTTTCGTTATCTTTGATAAGGAAGTTTCGAAATAGTATCAAACTCTTCTTTTAAGAATTTCTTCTTTTATCAACTGCTCGATATGCCTGACCTTTTCCCTGATATTTTTCAAAGTAACGTCATTTTCTCTTTCTATGTCGATCACTTAAATTAAACTTACACGCTGATATTAGGGAATTTTTCAAGAAACTTCGAATATTATTGGGTGGTTTAAAGAACGTTTCGAGTGTTGCAAAATATGATAAAATTATTTTTTTAATCGTTTTTCGGAAAGATGTACAGTAAGAAAGAAGTTTATATCGAAACAAGTATCTTCGAAAATCATTCTCCGATTCTTCACACGGAACCTCGTTTAATCTTCGTTTCCATCCATTTCTTAAGGTCGATCGGTTCTCGAGAGAGTTTAAATGTTTGCGCGAGCCAGGAGGTTGCGTTTGCTCGAATTTCACATCGAGTTTCTCGTCGCTCTCGAAACGGTGGGTCGGGATATTTCGAATCGACCGAAAGTTTCTCTTACGTATGTTTGGATTCGCCGGCAAATATAACCCTATATTAACCGTGCGATCGGGGAGTGCACCCCCGGGGGTGCTTTTGACGCTTTCGAGCTTCTCTGTCTCTCTGCCTGCCGCACGCGTTCGGCTTACGCTTTCTAATTTGCTCGACCACCTTCTCCGACTGATGAATATCGACTCGAATTGTCGCCAACTGGACCGACGATCGATTCGTAGAATCGTGGATGGAGAAATGCTTTTTCAGAAAATTACCTCGGCAAGATTGAGAATCTGAGAAGTGTAGCGAACGTCTCTCATTTGTTCGGTGGAGTTTAGTAAAGTTTGCTAATGTTTGGCAAACTTTGAATATCGATTATTGGAGTTCTTGGCGAAGGGCTACTTTCCTGAATTATTTTAAGAACAGTGGAAATTTAGGGAATGTGTGTGTGTGTGTGTGTGTGTATAGTGAGTTTTTGGTGAAGTTTGGTCTAGTTTGAATGCTCGTCAATGCGACGAACAATTGGTTAGTAAAATCGTAGAAGAAGAACTGCCTCTTCCATCATATAAAACGAAGTGCAGCGATCATGCGAATAGCTAGATCATAATGTGAGTATTAAACGAATAGTTATGCATTCACCATTTGTAAAAAGTACTTAAGTCGCTCAATTATATTTCGCTCGCTGGAAAACATTAAATATTTCAACAAGACTTTGTAGCACCCTACAAGCGTTCGAAACGGCGCAACATTGGCTGGAGGCGAATCTACCTGCAACCATCGTTGTAGAAGATTGGTTATCTTAATCCCCTAGATTATCACCAACGGAATATTTCAGAAGAAAACGCTTACCATAAACTTACAGGCAACGTGTTCAATTCGAGTGAAAGACCAAATATTAATCACGATATTAAAACGATCCAATTATCGGTTAGAACCTCTAACATATTTAACATAATCGAGAATAACGACAGTAAGAAAATGTGAATCTTTGGTACAGAAATTGTCTGAAATATTGAACTTGGCCTCTCGCCACTGCTATACACCCTCCTTGAACCTTCACATTTATTTTAGCCTTGACGAATTCGCACTTCTTCAACATCAAACTCCGGCCAAAGGCTTCCGACAAACTGCCTCTAAAATCTAACCCAACAAACTTCAACGATCCCATAGGAACGAAAGAAAAAAAAAACAAAAGAACAAATAAACACCATAATCAAGCTGGACTGATGATTCTTCGAGATCGAAGAGGGGACTTTTTACCTACAACGCGAGAACAAATCGTCGTCGAAGACGGAATATTAAAAGCGTAAAGAGGTAGCGAACTTTCGAGCGTTGCTAGGCTTATTTATACTGGACGAGGCTGTTTAGCGCGGAACCGTTTCCCTTATTTTTACGCCCGGCCCCATTAAGAACTTCCACGCTTTTATACCGTGACGTCCAATTTTTTTACGGCCACGCTTTCGCGTCTTTACGACCGCCAATATCTTTTTATCGCCGTGGTTCCCGGTAGCGCCCTCCACGTTTCGGTTTCGAAGCACCGACCGTTTAAATCTTAATCACTGGCTTCAATTCCACAGCGGTTTGCCGCATTCGCCGGTTTCTTGTTAGACGCGACCCTAAGATGCTTCTGGCGCACGTGGTTTGCTGATTTTGACGAAATTTTGTGTGTTTTTTTAAATATTATTTTATGAAATGTGCTACGTTTGTAAAATATTTATCATCGAGAGTTTGCGATTCTCCTTCATAATCTTGTTCCGGTTATTTATATATTGTTTTATAAAACGTCAAACATTTTTATCGGGTTGCAAACATTTTTGCAATAAAAATTCTCATTTTTGTTATAGAAGTATGTTTCGATTCGGTTACTACAACATCGTTTTAAAAGCAAACACACAAGAGAAACATTCTCTTACTACTCCTTCGTATTATAAGGAAAGAAAGATTTACAATTATCTGTGGGAAAGTGAATAACAGTGTAGCTTGAGAATCTTAGTTAAGTTTTACATGGAACAACTTTCAGAATAATGCGCGTATCAAAAGTCACTGCAAACTATGATTGATCTGTACTACTAGCTGCCGGGATGGACTGCAAGTGAAAACAGATCGTGCACTGTCAGACACGTTTCGCAATTGATATCACGTAGAAATAACGTCTCTAATTTTTCGCATTGTTCGAGCTCTCCTACACAATTGAAGCAATATTATCAGCGAATGTTTGAACCGATATTCAGACTAAAATTAACGAAGCGTAGATTTTGTTTTAGATACGTAGTATTAATGAATTTTAAGGGAAAAGAATTTTCTCCTGGGAAATATAAAGAATCGAAAGCTTAGAAAATATCGAAAATTGAAAGAGCAGGGAATTTTTAAAAAAACTAGAAATTTAAAGAATCGGAAATTTCATGCTTCAGAAATTCTCGGTCGATGATTTGGTAGATTTAGCAAATTTGTAATTTCTGAATTATAGTTGAATATATTTATAAACACGGATAAGCGAAGCAAGCGGCGGTGAGTTATCGCAAGATTACAAGGAGAAACGGGCGAAAATAGCGAGAGCAGAGAAAGTAGCGGGGTAAAAGGGAAGTCTGGCACGCAGCCAGACCCGGATCTCAATGGGAATCGTGTTACCTGTCTCATGCTACTTTGTAGCGCTACCCTAATCTCGCATCCGGTGTGATTTATCGGGCTGTGGCCTTACGGCGCGTGCCTTACGATCCCGCTGGATTTGTTCCTGCGGGTAATCGAGAATCGACCTAGAAGAACGTTCTAGGAATTGACGTTTCCAGGAGAACCATGTGTCAGAGCACGAAAATATTAGCAAATGGCGAATCGAGTGAGACAGGGTTGCTCGAAACGCGCGAATTTCTTCACTTCGATATTTCAATCTTCTTCGTTTGAACAACAGGTTTGTCATCTAATCTCAGTATCTGTGATAATGGATCCTCGTCGTGGAAATATATTCGTAGACGAATCGAAGTTGCACGAAAGGAGCGAGTTTGTGGTAAATAGACACAGAATTTGAGAGAATTATCCTCAACGTATCTTCCACCACTCGGCCAAATCTTTTAATTATCAAAAAGTTGCTCTCAATTCACTTAACTTCCATCCGATCGCTGCAACACTTCGCAAACCGGCCATCAGAATCGGATCAAACGAAGTTCGATGGAAGAAAAGAGCCAAAACAGCGAAGAAAATGGGAAGAAAGATTTAAAGAATTGAGATTAAGAACGTGATTAAAATTCAAAAGCGGATAGTTTCTACTTTCGTTTCTACAAGACACTTGGCTGTACGGTACCGTATGCTGGTAACGAAGGAAAATTAGCAAAGGAAGAAATATCTCGGCCACGCGAAAGAACCAAAATTTGATAAATGCGAGGCCGGTTTTTCTTGCGGAGAGCAGAATGGAGATCCAGGCAAATTCTCTGGAATATTAATGAACCTTTTCATCCTTTTACCGTGTGTAATTTTTGTCATTTTTTACGTTTCGCGAGCTTTGCGTTTCTTACGATAGAAAATATGTGTTTGGATATTTTAGAAAGGAAAGCGGAGAAAGGCGAAGCGCTCGAGTCGATTCGACAGCGTGAAATATAATTTGTAAGAGATTTCGATCTTTTAAATATTCCGCTAATGAAAATTTGTAAAAATAAACATGTATAAATCACAAATAGTCGAGAACGTTCGCAGCAAAAAGAATTCTTTTAATCAGACTCGACGGGAATTCGAAATTTCGTAGTCAAATTGAAAAAATATCTGCAGAACGTCGGTCGAAAATTCCACGTTAAAATGCAGAATAAAAAATACAAGAGAAAAAGATGTAATATGGAATCTTTTTGCAGGCTTTTACAGCGGACGCGAATAATTATTCCCCCCTTAGGCGAAATGGTCGTATCGAAGCTTATTAACGACCGTTTAATTGCCGGCTGCGATAATTATATCTGGCCGCGTCGATTAAATTCGCTTAAGGGTACCTACCATAGCCTCGAAATATCGCAAGGGTCCGATTGAAATTTCGCGAAAGTGTTTACGCGAACTTAAAAAAGAGCCAGTCGAGTAATTACGTTTGTTATCAGTTTACAGGGTGAAAGTGCAGTATTGTTTGGAAAATTACACGTACGTACTAATGAACGTACTGTTTCTCCGCTCTGGATATTTCGAAACTTTGCTTCCTGCTTCGACCACGTTCATTCCATTTAATACGATCAATTCGTTGTGATTTGTCTATACGACTATTCGTGTCTGACAATAAGATTCTTTCATCGAATCTTTTATCAAATAAATTTACGATCTTTGTTCTTCGCTGAATCCTGACAAGTCTGTAAATTGCTAATTTTATATTTAGGAAAAAGCAGCGTGAAGGTTGCCGGGAATAACTTTAACATCTAGAGAACGTTGAAAATATTTTACATTTCCACGTGGAAAGAATCTTATTTTTTGAAAGAAGATACTGCGATAGCTCCGCTGTAAGAATTTTTCAATTCCGGCACTGATAATTCTTATGGGCCTAAAGTAATAGAAGATGGTACGTTGAATCATGTTGAAACGTACATTTCAGAAATCTCGGTGCAGTTTTATTTGATTAAACGACGTTCCATATGCATCAACTTAATAAGTATTTCACGGACAAACAGCGAACGAAGATAAAGGAAGGGGGAAGATTGGAAATTTGAACAAAAGAGACTTTTAGCGGGATAGCGAAGTTTTGAAATGAGATTTTTTTTTTTTTTTATTTTTTTAACTAAAACGAGCAAACGAAATTATGACAAAAAATTGCAAATTTCTGCTGGATGGGCTTTTAGTAGAATATTGTATATTTTTAGAACGGTTGGGAATTATTTTCGACGTAAAATGAGAATTTTTAATATCCTTTGCGATAAAGTGGCAAACGAGATGAGGGGAAAATCGAAAATTTTTTAGTAAAGGAAAATTCGTAATGGAATATTATGTTACGTTTCACGTTCTGTGCGTATAAGGCAAATGAAAATCAAGGAAAATAGAAACGCGATATTTCTAACGAAAGAATTTTCGCGACAATGTTTCGTAGCTCTGGAAAATTGAAAATTTAGAAATACGAAATGTTAATAATCTCTCCCTCCGGGCAAATGAAATGTTATTTCTCAAAATTTCCAATTCCAAACGTTACCATATACGTATGTACATTTTCCACATAAATTACAAGTATCGCACTTTCCTCTAATAAAATAATACAAGCCAAAAGAGAATAAGAAACGAGCGTATGCTTCCTCGTTCGTTTATTGTTCTTAGTTGTCTCGCCTATGGATATTATCTGATCGTCACATCGTTATCACATCATCCGTTCTGTGCTATAAAAATCCTAGAAAAAGAAGAAAAATGAAAAAAGGAAAAAGAAAGAGAGGAACAGCAAGATGAGCCTGGAAAAGAAAAAAGGAGGAGAAAAGTATACTACAGGCTGATAGTTGGTAAAAGGAACAAGGACTAACGAAAGGCACCGCCTGGTGCTGCAAGCAATTTATCTAAACGGTCGCGAGGTCACTCGAAACGAAAGGCAAAGAGTCCATCCGGAATATTACTGGGCATGGGGCGCCATTGCGCTTTGATTCTTTTGTGCGTGGCTCGTGGGACCTCCGCCTTGAGTTATCGAGGCCACTGAGGGCAAAACGAAACGAAGAAAAAAGAAGAACGCCGGAAGAATGGACGTACTTGGCGATCTACGGAATACACAGCAGCCAAGAGGAAAGGGACGATGAGTTCTAGTGCTTTTTTTCTTTTCCAGGGCCGCCATTTTCTGCCTGGGAAATTTCCAATCGATGAGAATGCAGTCCGCACGACGCGAAAAATGTTAATGAGTAAAAGCTTGCTCGAGATTCTTAACTTCGGTCTGCTGGATTCGATCGTTCGAATGACACTTGGAGCGCGAGGAATATTCGTACGGCGATCAATTTCGATAAAAACTTTATGAAATTTTGCAAAGTATGTATCCTTAATAATCTTAATAACGATTAATCTTGACGCGGATATATTGAAGTTAATAAGTATCGTTTACTTGTCAACGCGTCAATTATTACGATGAGCAATTTGAAAATTTTACATTAAAAATATAAATAGGTAATTATCGATTGCATCGACAATCGAATCAAGGCAAGTATCGATAATTATCAATTTTGAAAGGTAAAATGTAGATAATGTAGGAAAATAGACTGCAAATTGCAGTTTTATCAGTAACGACGTAGTAATAAATAATTTCGAACGCAAAAATACAGAGCATCGTTAATTCCGATAGTAGCTAACCTGGATGGAAAATTATACGTGATAAATTATTAGAAGAACGCAGAGAATAATTAAACGTAAAGCGTATTGTATCTCAGAACAAATAATTGGAATGATAAAAATACGTAAAATAATTTAAATAATTTAGGTAATAAACAGGCTTGTTATCAACGAAAATAACAATCGCAGATAAATTTATTCGAATCTGTACTCAAAATCCACAACTATCTTCTTATATTCGCTAAATCTCTTACTGAAAAGAAAAGATCTCCTCCCTACGTTCAAATTTTCCTCATTTTCTATGTCTTCTCGATCCCTGAAAATCATTTACCACAACATCTCCATCGCAGCATCGAAAAGCGACTTCTACGTTTAACAATATCCGAAATTACAAGAAGGCTTGAATCAATATTTGACGAGCGAAAAGAAATATAATAGTCTGCATCTATGTTCCTGGAAAATGTTGATAACGTGACATTCTGATCCGATTGCGATGGTCATTGGTGAAAATACCAGGTGTCACGAGATTATTGGTGAACGAAGAAAGAAAAGCAGGTCGAAATAGACGCGGCGGAAAGGCCAGTGAAATCAGGTTGCCACCGAATTAAGCGACGTCCCGGGGCTCGGAAAATAGACGACCCGATACGTGTTCCTTTAATAAAACTTATCAGAGATCGATTTATCATCGTTCGAAAGCACCGGTTAGATACGTTTGCGGCTTTAACCAGCACTTTCCTTGGATTTTTCATGGCTTTCGCTTGTCCACTCTTCTCCTTCCATATCTTTTTCAACTGACGTTATTAATCAGTAACTTATAATTATTTCTACACTAATTTACGCTATATATTATTTCATCGATAGGTAATTATATCACAAAACTAAGCAATCTTCCCTCTACATTTATATTTATATCCATCGAGCTTATATTTACCTGTATCTTTACGTTAAGTTTATTTATATCTCATATTTATCGTTCATATTTATTAATTTTCCAATATCTTCTTGCACGAACCATCACGAAACTTTGATCGCAAAATTAAAAAATTCAGTGTGTCGTGAAAGTTCAGAATATACCGAAAACGAGAATAGCAAAAGCCAGATTTCCATGGATCAATCGTTAGCCGCGATTCGCAATCTCGTCTCTCCGACGGTACAATTGTTTTCGGATTTTCGCCATCCAACAGCGGAATTTCATATGAGAAAATCCGGAATGAAAATGGGAAAGGGACGGACCAATCAACCATAGGGACTTCTGAAACCTGGCCGAAACTTCTGCTTGGCATGTCTGACATATTTCACGCTGGAATGTTTCTCTGCGAATGCACCGGAACGCACACCGCGATTTCCGGGATGCCATCATCAACCCCTGACCGCTATTCTCGTGCGAATAATCAACCACCTCTCGATTTTACGATTCCAGCCACTTTTCCATTCGCTTTACCCTCGTCGTGCGTGGAAAAAACTGTTAATTAACTATCGAGGTTGGTCGGAACGCTAGATTCTTCAATAGCACTAGATCGTGCATGAAACGCGAAAAGCGGATGCTTGTGTAGAGTTGCGATGTTGGTTTATCGGTGTAAGCATATTGTATCGAATTCTCTTGGATTATCGCGGTAGAAACGGATGAAAAATCGCAAGAATTTTGTGTAAGCAAATTATAAATAAATGTAGAGAGTCGAGTTAGTGTTTAAATTAGTACCGCGATAGACTGCGTGGTATGACAATAGCGTGTGTCGGAAAATTGTTAACGAACGAAGAGGACATTTTATATAGAAAATACACGTTTTCAGTAGATATAACGTGATATTAATATTCGCATAAAATATTCTTTTCGGTATAAACCAACATCGATATTCAAGTACTGATCAACTTCGGTATAACGTAGCACGAATCCTCGAAAACCAACATTTCTCATTTAAAAAATCCTCTTTTTTGGTACAAGCAGAGGCAATTTTCGAATACCAAGCGACATTTCACCGAAAAAGCGCAGTGAAATTAAAAGAATGAGGAAGGAATGCACGCCAATCAGTTTTGCAGGAACACGCGTGAGAAGCCTCGTTCGCGAAAATATCTACGAACGTGCCTCGATTCATCGAGTAAATAAGAAACTACCGAGACTCTCTCGAGAGCGGAGAACGAGGAAACTTCTCTTTCGAGAGGTTTGCGTGCGTCATCTTTGAGAGATTCGATCGAGAAGAAAAGCTACGAACAATCGACTGTGGAGGAGGCAAAGGTTATCGAAGCACGGGGATAACAACACGGCGGGAGATAAGGTTGCACTTTTGAAATTAGCTCGCCAGGCCGGAAACGACTTTTCTTCGACGAGGCAAGAAAGAAACAGGTTCTCTGGCCGTCGTTGCCGGGGCTTCCGTCGAGCTTAATCGAGAAAATGGCTGAACCGTGGCGCAGTGAAAAGAGGGATAGGCGCGTGATCTCGCGAGATCGGAAGCCATTTATGGTCCCTGATCGACTTAGAATCGTCGACTGCGTGTAATCTGCTTAGACGATGCTATTCTCCGACGTAATTACCGATAGATCGCCCTCTTCATCCCTTAGCCGTTGAGGAAATTGCGATTTTCACGGTGCTACTTTATCCTACATATTCCAAGATCTTTTTAGCGCGCGATAAACTGCCACTGCAGCTGCATCAACCTCGAACGTTAAAAATTCTGTTTACCTGTCACAACGAGAAGAAAGTGTGTGCGTGTAGCGAGTTTACGCGATACTGAGAGCATACGACTTAACCTGAATACGATACGATAGAAATCTAAATAAAACTCCGCAAATATCTCCGATAAATATACCCAATCGCCAATACTTAATGCGAAACCGTATCACAAAGCGAGCCAATTTCACAGTCATTCGCCCGTTAACAGCCTTCACGCCTTTTATACTAACGAAACATCAAAAACTTGGCAAAAAAAAAAAAAACTTGAACGCCCTCGAGCGAGCACCGTCTCAGGGGTCGTCAGCCGAGTTTTTCATCAAAAGAAGAAAGACCGTGACAAAAGAGCGAAGAAAATGACGAAGGTGGAGGAGCAGAAGAAGAAGCGAGCCTGAGGGAGTACTAGAAAAAAAATAATGCACGGTAATTGACTCCGGTCTAACACCTTTAACGAGACTTACGCGTGAACCCTTTCATTCGATGGGGCGAAATCCACGCGAACGAGTGACGCAGCATCGTGACCATTTGTGGATAATGGGAGGGAACGAGGCGGAAAATGGCACATCAAAAAGAAACTGGGACAAAGGAGACCCGCCGGTTGTCCACCTAATAAAGCAGAGTGGCTAACGATACCCAAGATGTTAGGGCTGATTTTCATCAGGTATCTCTTCAGACGCCATTTATCTTTTATCATCGGAGATTTTTCTGCACAAGCCGCTTTCTCAGAACTCTGCTATCTTTAGCTAAATTCATCCTTTCGCCGAAGATTTCACATTTTTGCAAGCTAACATTCGTATTGTAGCAAATAACACACGGCAGTACTCTGGCAAACTATATCGTAGAGTGATACCATATCGGTGTTTGGCATCGATAGTGGCACAAACCAAGAAAGTTTCTGCTTTTATCCAATGGAACCTTATCGCGCTATTTTTATTACGTAAAGCGGTATATTTGTAATTCGATCGGTTTCGCGCCTATAAATTGTTATTTATAACGCCATCGACCTGGTCTTAGTTTTACGACACTGACTTCGCCTGTTTCGTGACGCTACAAGTGGAAAAGCTGTACCGCTGTCGCGAATAGCGGCGCATCTCGCATCAAGTGAACCTTACAACGTCGTTGAAATGATTGGCGAAGGTTTCTTTGTAAATTTTCCAAAATCTCTCGTCTAAAATTTACATTTTTTGCACGACACAGTACTTGAGTTCTTGGATAAAAATGAAAAGTTAGATAAAAAAGGTACGAACATCGCGTTGAAAATTTGTGTGAAAAGATTTTCAAATCCATTCTTGTTCGTTTAATACACGCGACTCCGTGTCACGTAGGAAAGAAGTTCGTATACAGTTGACACGTATTTGGGTGATTTTTCGCGCATGCAAGAGATTCGCGAGAACGATGACGAAGCGGATCGTTAACTGCAAAGGAGAGACAGACGCGAACAACGGCGGATTCGGTGACAAAGCCGGCCGCGTTCTCCGCTTTTACTTTGAAAACATACACGTTCTACTTTCCAACGCTCTATACGTTCGCCTCATAGCGTCGCCGAAAAAGAGCGCGAAATTGTTAGCGGCTCGCGAATATTCGCAAAATTGCCAACGGCAATTAATTAATTAATACCTTAGGGTCATCAACTGTTATTAATACTTTCAGGTCTTTAACGAAGCTGTAATTCTAATGGAATACCAGCCGATATTCTTTCTATGTATAAAATGCCGTTAAATCATAGTTTTCACAATTGCGTGCGTGTAAATTGAAATTATCATTAAAAATGTGATACAAATTAACCCTACAGTCTCTAAAAATTTGTAGAAAATAAGACGGTAAATTTAAAAAAAAAAATTGTACATTCTACGTACTATTATGAAAAGTTTTTTAATAAATTAATTTATCCTCGAAAATTAAATCAAGTCATAAAATCAAACTTCGATTTCTAACATTGTTATGAGCAATACGTATCAAATGAACATCGACTAACCGAAACCAAGTAAAATATTGGTAATTGTCGTAACACCTGAGTAGGTCTGACCTGTGCAGTCCCTTTCGGTTTAACGTGACAAAAATCAGTAGCAAAAGACAAGAATCAAAATCTTTGAACCATCTCGTGGCTGACAAACCCTTGCCCTTTTTTTCCCTCCACTTTTTCCAGTCATGCGGGCGAATGATTAACGAGGGTTGCAAGTTTTGATGCACCCGGTGCACGTGCATCATCCACAGAGCTTACGAGCGGCACACACAGCTGCCTCTATTCGCCTAAACTTCCGACATTTTTTCGCTCCTCTCACGTCACGCCTGACTGACAATAATAAATATTTCCCTCTGCCACCCTTTACCTCGTCGACATCGCCAAGTTTTCCTTTTTTCACTCTCGGTCACCAGGGAAAACGTTTTTTTTTTTTTTTTTCAACAAGGTTGATACGAACGATACACTAAATCAGGCAAAGCAGAGATTTTTTACGGGGATTTTGCAACATTTAACCGAATCGTGAGAGGAAGAACACCGATTCTGATTAAATTTACGCAGTTTGTTTAAGAAACTGTATGATGCTTTGATAAAAAAAAACTGTCTTTTCTCTCGACTCGTTGCCATTTCTACGATCGTTCAAATTTTTGCAAAATCCTACGCTATATTTTACCTCGTAGATTCCAGTTTATGAACCGAAAAGAATTTTCTATTTGAAACCTTTCAATTTTCGCAGGAAGATATGCTCTACCAGAAGAAACATGATATCGTCATTTTGGAATATTTTTTTTTTCTAGAAACATCGGAAGCAAAGCTGGAAGCTAAATTAATACTAAATCGACAAAATCTGGACATTTTATCTTATAATTGTAAATAATTATAAATATAATTTCAGGATCTGAAAACGGGGTAAAGTTCATAAAACGATCGTTTTTCGTAGAAAAACTGTGATCTTCTGTGCCATCTTTATACGTAACGTTTTATTCTTCTATTAACAGAGCGCTTCATTATTCCATTATCGTCACATTTCCAATTTTATTTTCCTTTTCCTTGACTTCGTCAAAGATGGCCGCATAATTAATGTCGCTTTGCGACCAACAGGTGTGTTCGATTAATTTCCCTCGACCCGAGCCACAATTTATTATCACCTTTTTGCGGTTAACGTGACACACGATGAATATTTCACCGTGCATTCCCATAGCCCGTTAAGTATTTCATTTCAATTTCAGATAATTTTTTCCAGCTACGATTCTGAAAGCGTAAAAGTGGAAATTGGTTATCGTCGAAGCTGGAATATGACTGACGGAGTGATATTTTTGCAAAGCTGTCATAGTTCGAAATTTCCACAGCAGGACAGTGAAAAATAGATACGATTTTTTGACAGAGACATGGAACGATTGGTTAATCCTGTCAGGTGTATTTTCAGCGCAGAAGGGTACAAATTTTGAACGTGTTTTCGTTTGAACGAATGAACCTCGTTTAACGATTGCGGCTTAACTATCCCCTTCAAGAACGAACTTTTCCATTCGCAGTTAAGAATAGAATTTTTATTCAAATTCTTTATTTTACTCCAGCCTCACCTTCGAATTGAATTATTTCATTTTTCCGTAACAGTATCGTGAGATTATTTTAATTTTAGACGAACTGGGTCATTCGCGCTGACGATTACGAAGATGGTGCAAGTGTAAAACTTGTTTGAAAGTTGGATCTTTCATTTATTTTATGTTCCGATCGATCTACATTGCAGCGAAGATAATATGCAAGAATTTTCGCATGAAAAACATTTGACCTAAGTCACTTTCGTAGCTGCTGGCACGTTCCAGTTTTATTTTTTTTTTTTTATCGATTTATCTATTCCCGAAAGAATTTTTTGTTCCTCCACTTCGACGATATTACTTTTCAGCCAAGCTACACGTTCCCCTTCCTCCCATTCGGAGAACAGAAAACCAGCCTACATCTAACAGAAATTCGGACGCACAGGTGTATTTGAAATCGGAGCAGAGAGATGCCAGGTCCTCTGACCTACTCGATCTTCCGCTTCCCAACAGAAATTTTTCGTCAAAAGGACGGAAAATTCGTCAAAGCTATAGGATCGCTTTTCTCTCGAAATTCGTTATTTTTCAACTTGTTTCTATCCTGACCTGGCACAATTATTCCAACAACATGGTACGTCTTTGTCCTTGTCGAACAAGCATCCGCGATTTGTAAAGCTCGAAGGTGCAACAAACGATTGCCGAGTAGAGATCGTATCTCTGCTGTGCTCCAGCTTGCGAATATATTTCAATTTTTTACGCTTTTGGAAAGGGACCTGCTGATTTATCGAATAAAGAGGAGATATCTTTGTATAAACGAGTTTTAACATCGCTACGTCGTTTCTTCACATTTCAAAAAAATATCCACGTACTTTTTTAACGATTGAAAAAACAAATTTAGGACAATGAGCCCAAAAGAATAAGAATAATTGTACTGTTCCATGAATTCGAGACGCTTGAGGTATTTCGCTTCAAAAACTTAACTTTAATAATCAATTTTTGTTGTCACTTACCTTCTTGGCGTCATTGTTGTTGTCGGCCGCGTGATGTGGTTGTGGACTCATTGCAGCACCATTGCTAACTGCTCCGCTTTGCGACAGAAGCTCGTCGCTACCCCTCTGCAACAATAAGAGAGACCAGCAAACTTCAATACGCGAACGAAAACCGTTTCCATGTAAATTCAAACTATTTTCACGATACAGTTCAGTAAATATTCGTTTCCTAACTCGACCGAACTGCAAAATTCTTTAGCTTTAAAAAAAAAGAAGCTTTCCATCCTCAATCCAAATTCACACAACTTCTAAACACAGTGAAACAAAGATTTCCTCCTAACTGATCTACATTCGAATAAAACTCTCTGAAAATCCACGGTGGAAAACCTTTCATCCCTAATCCGAATTCGGATCGCTTTAACGACACGGTCGAGCTAAATATTTTGGTGTTCACGGTGACAGACTACGCGTTAAGTCTAACTCGGTGCGCGTCTCGTTGCACAATCGGCAAAAAATTCGCTTGCCAATCACATAAACAGCGAGAACCACGGCCCCAACAATGCCCTATCTCCTCAAATCCAAACCACTCCCCAATCCCCTTCCCTATTCCCAACCTAACCTTAAACCTCTCTCGCAAGAAACCAGCCAGCTTGCCGGTTATACTAGTCCCCAGGTGTATTATTAAAATCCTTCCAACTCCGTAAACACGTTTAACCGGCGATTCTCGGCGGTAACAGGATCAAGAGTCTCAGTCCCTGAGTCTAATTCCTCGAGCTGATCTCTCAAAGGAAGCGCGACGATAAACGGGATACTCGCGTGTGCTCGATCGCGAGACCTACGATCCGATCGCTGGAGGCTCACAAACCAACGAAAGCTCGTGGTGGATGCACAGGGTGGAAGTATGGCGACCTTTCAACGAGGAAAATACGCAGCTCCAGCTTCGAGATAATTCATAAGCTCGAGAGAGACAGAGAGAGCAGGTCTGCCAGTCAGCCAGCTCTGGAGAGACAGAATGCTAGATCAAAGAGTCCCGCAGGATCACGCTTGCGAGCGAGTAAGAAAAGACGCGACTCCATGGATCTGAGAGTGGAGACCCCTTTGACGAATATTTATGGAAATCCTTCTTCTGGTCTTTAGCCGATAAGATGCGTTGGTGGTTGCATAGGTGGAGATCTCTCGGCTCTCCTGTCTTGTCACGGTGAACTTCTTTCAGATCAGAAGAAAATTGACATATACTAGAGTTACGCTAGAACTTAAAGGCGTCAAGATGACCAATTTGTAACTCTGTATGGACACTTTATAGATTTATAGCGATGCATTCTGCAGGCTTTGAATGATCTTTTATAAAATGTGTGGGAAGCTTGCTTTGCCCCTGGCTTCGTGTACTTTTTCATATAGCTTCCATTTCCGGTGAATGAAGAGTAACGGGCAAAATGTTTATACAACGATAAAGTGTTCAGAGATACTTAAATATGTATTTAGAAAATTAATATATTTGTACGCTTTCGCGATGATCTGCAAGTTTAACGATTTCTAGGCCATCAGGGCGAAATAAATAAATACATATAGCTTACATTTGATTCTTTTCGATACAAGTTTTACGCTTAACTTCAGTCGTCGGTAGTTCTAACGTTAATCTCACGTATTCTTCTGTATTTTTCGTACACGTGAAAATTGATGCTTGCAGCGCCGCTAAATTTAGAATCAGCGCGGTATAAATCACTCTAGAAACGAGTTCTTCGATCCTCCTTCGGTAAACTCAAGAGAGCAATTCTTCCAATTTTAGTGATTTCGCTTCTGTCTTGTAATTTCCTAAAAGTTCATGCAATCCGTTCGACATTCACTGAACCACGAAGCCCATCAAAGATCTCGATCCGGTCCACGGATGAGTGGAGAGAATCGAAAGACGAGAATCGGGAAACCTCTCTTCCGAAGATTCCATAATCCATAGGTTCGCGGGAAGTAAATAATAGAGTAGGTCCGGTGGTGGTTTGGCTGCGCCGGATACCAGCCAAAGGATGAAGCTACCGTCGTATATCCGGCGAATATATGAAACCCTCCTTCCTTCGTTTCTCCACGTCGTAAGAGACTCTTGAAGAGTTTTCCTTCTTTTCCACAGAGTCGACCATGTCGTTGTATAATTGTATTTTATTCTCACTACAATTGGTGTTGTTTTCTTCCTTGCAACCCTCTCGACCATAGAAGAGAAAATCCTTCCAAATAGTCCACTTGTCCTAAATTATATTTCAGTAAAATTATTACAAGTTAGCAGGCGAAATAATAACTACGAAACAAACAGAACTACCCAAACCATTTCTTCTGCAAAATTATTCGAAGAAATTAATAAGACTCTTTCCTTGAAAGAAGAAGAAGGATTTTTCGCTACAGAAAATGTTTCCCGAGCAACCTCGATCACTACTGGTCTACTCAAACCACTCGAAACCCTCGTAAATGACCACAAACCTTCGGAAATTCAGACTCGAACGCCTCTACGCTTGGTTACAAAACGTACACGGGCACAAAAACCGAAAATCAATGATCATCTGAGGCCACCGTTCGTCAAACCGCTTCAAACAAGCCGCGAATCTCAAGAATCCAAATTCAAACGTCGCTATCCTCGATGAAAGAAGGCACACGCATACTAAAATACGAAGAATTTGTTCGGCCGCTTAACGTCTGGATCTCACGTGTCCGACGAGGCGCATGAAATCGTCTCACGATCGTCTGGCCAGCTGTCTGCAGTCCCTTCGGAGGGTCTTCGTCGGTTGACAAAGCAATTTCACGACCGAGCTGCAACGCGATCCGATGTGTTTCCTCACAACCCCCCCCCTCTCTCTCTCTCTCGCCTTTTCTCACCCCTGCGGTTATTTGCTGGAGGATTCGCGCGACTCGCATTAATTGCAGGGCAAACACGCGGCGCGCTTCGCTTGCTTGACAATTTGCTCGACGACGTAGCTAACTGGGCCACGTTTCCGGCCCGTTACGAGTTAAGTTAGGGTGGACAATGGATCCTCTCTCTCTCTCTCTCTCTCTCTGACAGCCTTGTTGGTCGTTGGGGGTTAATTGGTCTTTTCGGTACTTCCCGGAGATTTGTTTGACTAGCTCGCTTTGGAATAATAAGAATGTTTTTGTGCTTTCGGCGTGGAAGAGGACGAGGATGTAAAAGCAGACGTTTTAGATCCGTGTAAAGTCGTTGAAATTTTGCAAGCCTCTTTCGTTTGAGAATTTTTATGATTGGATTTTATTCGCGACATTTCAGGGATATTATTTCACTCACGTCACTTTAGGAATTTATTTCACGAGTGTATTTATTGCGTGACGTTTCCCATATAAAATTTATTAAGCGTGGATATTAACGGTAAAGAGATATTGTTGCGTTCAATTATTTTGTTGAACTATGAACGCAGAAGACAGAAGCTATTGGATAATGCAAACATAATGAAAACTGAAAGTTCAAAATATGCGTTAGCAAAATTCGATACACGCTTTCAAGCTTCCACGATTTAATCATTATCAAAAACAAAGAAGCTTAATTTCCGACATCAGTCGCAAACCCGAAACTTCAAACCACAGAACCAAAATCGATCCTCCCACGCACCGCAAGATTCAAAACCCAAGCGGCAAACTACAAAATCAAAGCCGAAATATCCTTCGATCAAGGGGAAAACTCTTTCAACTAATTACAGACTTCTGCAAACCTTTTTACATTACGCGAAACATCTGCTGGTACCAGCAATCCCGTAGAAATTTCGCAAAGTCCGCTAAAAATAGAAGTTTTTATGGAATTAACAAAGAAACGTCTATCGAATTCGATGAAAATCCCGCGAAACTTGCCCCTAAAATCGCGACAAGATGATGGATCGTGCCAGACGATCGAACTACCCTCGTGAAAGTGAGTTTTCACGCGAAATCTTTCGAAGAGGCTGTCGAGGATGAGCGCGGCTACACTTTGAGCCGGTGAAATAATATTAGCTCGAGATAGTCCTCGCGATAAGACGCTGCAACACAGAGCCGGTTATCGTTTTTCAAGATGGATGGCTCTGGTACCGCGTCACCGGGATTCGTGTATCGTTCCGGCAGACACGTATAGGTACCTGAAAGGATCTTTCGTGTCTGGAATTCTTTGGAAAATTGCGTAGGGATAAGCTAGTTGTACTTGGAATATCGTCCTTCTTTTCTTCTTTCGGCAGTTTGGGGATTTCGTCGCGGCGATAGCGAAAGAAGACTCAAAGAAGAAACTCGAATCTTTATACCGAAATACTTCAATCTAGTCGAAGCGCGACAAAACGATCATCAAGGATATTTAAAGGAATAATAGAAGAATAACAAAAATCGAATTGAAACGTTGTAATTCTTTTCTGAAATAATAAAAGAGAAAAAAGACAGAGATCTCTAATAACATACAATAACTAATAACAATTTCTATGATGCTATATTAGCTTCTGATTAATTAACAAATTCGATGCAATCGCTCGGAACATTCAGAATAAAAAAAATGCCCTTCTCAGAGTAAAAAAGCACTTGGAGCAAAACTTCCAATTTTCTGACCTATTTGATACATCAGGACCATCAACTACATAAATCACGTTCAAGCATACCAAGCATACGGTTCACGATACGCTATGTGAAAATACAGTTACGTTATGGTCGAAAGGCCAGCAATCAAGCTATCGAAGAAACGCGCAGCAAGGGTTGTTCCTACCCTCCGGCACAAATGGATCGTGATCCGAGTGTAGCTTGAACAGCAGACTGCCAGAATCAAAAGTAGATCATTTCGCGTTACTACAAGATTGTGCCCAAGATTCAGCGCCCATTTTCTCTTTATTTAGTCATCGATTTCCTACGGAGGCAGCGATATAATCGTAAATAAATTGAACGGGGGTTGATATAGCGAACGACGTAACACAGAATATCAGAAATACAACGATATTCGTTGACGTAGTCGTTGCTGCGTGTTCGACGGCCAGAAATCGTCGAGTTGAAAACCTTCAAACAGAAACGGATGATTACGTTACATTGCGTTATTAAATTAAGAAATCCAGAATTAAGAACGTAAAATTCAGTGTCCATAAGAAAATTTCCGATCGATCGTCGAGATCAAGTCCGAGACGAAAAACCAAGAACGTTGAATGACAAAGTTGCCCAAATCAACCCTTTCTCAAAACCTAGAACTGAAGAAGAAAAAGGGGGCGAAAGGGGAGGTGCAGGCATAAAGAAAGAAAGGGGAAGGAAAAAGAAAAAAAAAAATTGGAAAACGACGAGAATTCGAGTCAGCGAGCCAGATAACCGAATGAAGATTTGTATGAGCCGGAAGATTTGTGTCAGCCTGTCGTGATTTTCATCGAGCCCCTTCTCTCGAGCAAATGACGCGGAAACAGGGCAGAAATTAAAGCCGCTCGTTAGGGTGAAAACGCTTCGAGCCGATGCAATGGGGGGAGCGCCATTCACCCGCGAACACCGATTCGATATTCAAGACACAAAGAGAACCGAGAAAGAAAGAGAAGAAAGTGGATCGTGCCTCGTGATTCCAGCTTGCCATATTAAATTGGATCAACTTGCGATCAGAGAATACGTCTCGTGGAATTTATTTCGTCGTCTCTTCTTACGACGCTGGTAGTTTCTCTCGTCTTTTTATTATATTTAACAGCGTAGAGCAAGATCCTGGCAAATTCACTGTTTCTGCGAGTTAGACGGTGTTTTTGCCGAGTTGCTGCAAGTTTCAGCGACGATCCGACGACGATCGTGAATTGTAGATTATCGATTATTGATTCTCTCAGTGGATCTTCGCATTTTTAATTATTCTGCTCTATTTTGGGGGATCATTTGTTGATTTATTTGGCAATCATAGAAGCAGACACCCTCCGTGACGCCATGATCATTAAATAATTCTTCAGCCATTTGAAAAATTACTTGTAACTTGTGAAATTAGTTTCTTTATAGTTCGTTCAAAAATATATTCGACAGATTCTTTGATTCAGACAACGGTAGACTTTAGCGTTGTCCTGTATCGAAAAATCTCTTTCGTGGGAAAATCAAACTTTTATCGCAGATTGCCGTAAAAATTATTTATCCCTTGTCGCAGTTTAAATTCTCGTTAACATTCATCACGAATGAAAATCTCTACGATGGAACATTCTCTTCCACCCTCGCATACGTGGATATTATCAGCAATCGATGCCAGATAAACACAAAATTGAGGGGAAACATTGAATTGCAAAACCGATCGAGCAGGGAAATTTCGTCCTCGATTTTTATTCAACAATTCTTTTTTTTTTTTATATTCTTCATCTCGTTGTATGAAGTATAAGTAACGCGGAACAGAAACTCGAGTTAACGACGTCCACTATCGAACCAACTGGCAGCCATACTTTCGTAATCATTTCATAATTAAATATGCATCTTGCTCTGCTCGCGAAACACTCGTGTTTATGGGTTAATGAGGTTGATTAGAAGGTTCCATCTTAATTAGTACATCGAGCTAGACTTGCGGTTTCCTTTCCAATTTTCTACATTCCACCATCTATGAACGTATTATGGAAATTGCGAGGTTCAAATATTGCAAATATAAAAGCTACGGAGAAGATCAATT
The DNA here is from genome assembly GCA_014737475.1 of Bombus confusus. Taxonomy (NCBI): domain Eukaryota; kingdom Metazoa; phylum Arthropoda; class Insecta; order Hymenoptera; family Apidae; genus Bombus; species Bombus confusus. The sequence goes on from JACXIV010000085.1 coordinate 1,075,271, forward strand.
TCGAAGTTTCGTAAATTCTGGCAAGTTTTCAATCTTCTTCGCATTAAAATAGAAAAGGATAGAAATATAATATACGTAAACGCGGAACATGGAAATATAATACAAAAAAACAGATAGGTATAAAAGCACGAAGATGCAAATATAGGAAAAATATAAAAATTATCAAACAAGTAATAAACTTAAAGAATTACAAAGTATTGAAAATCCATAATTTAGATATGTAAAGCGTAGAGATTGGAGAAACGTAAAATAACGTAGGAATACATAAATGCAAAGACCCGGGAAGATGCAGGGACGTAGGAAATTCCTGAAGTGGAGAAACATTAAAACAAAATATAATTAATACTCGAAATGTAAATCTGGAAATGTTGCATGGAAAACAATTCCACGTTCATTAACTTCCCAACAACTCTCCGCTTAATGACACAAATTACACTTTCGTATTTTCAATCGACCAATTAAACACATTTATATTCCACGTTCAATTTTCCTGAACTTCGGGCATTGTCGAACATTTTAAAAAACCAATTAAAACGCAATCTGATAACAACGAACGAAAAAAAGGGATTGTAACAAGAAAAAGAAGCAAGAGAAAGAGAAAGAAAGAGAATCATTCTCACGTTTCTGTATGCCATCATTGTGCACTATAACATCACGTTCGCCATCTCGAAGCTCGATTTCCCCCATTATACGCGCCTTCAATTTGAAACAATCAAAATCAAAGTTCCATTCTCCGCTACATAATTTCCCTACCTTTTAACGTTACGAAATTATAATAGCAACCCTTTCGTTGATCCCAATTAAAATCCTAGCTGACGATACGGCCATTAACATACGATTAAAAATAATTCACTCGTACGTAAGATCGAACATTTTTCTATACACGAGATTCCTAGAAGACAAACCGATCTTCTTAATTATCTATTACGCAAGTACAGGTTAAATTCAAGTGTTATAGACGCAGAACCTACAGTGTATGATTTTCTACAACAACGTTGCTTTAATCGCAAAGCTTTTGAATTCTATATTTATTACAGTATATTTGTTATCAAGGCATTTAATAAACAGAATTTTGAGCACACAATTTGTTTCGTAAATTCCAACGTTACGAACCTGCAAGCATAAAAATAATTTTATACGTATGTCCCGTAATAACGTCGATTTAATCGTACAATAAGACCTTGAACCGGAACAACACGCTGAAACAGCGCACAACCATTCTTTATCGTAAGAGAAATTCGTAAAAATCCGGAAATTCTAGAAGGCCGTTTCTCATTTTCTCGTTGCTCGGTCGCGAAAGTATCGCGTTTTAAAAAATGTCCTCGGACAGATGGATTTACGCGCGTTTCCGCTCGCATAACGACACGTGCCAGAGGAAGAATGTCTTTCAGCCGTGTTATTTTTTCCTCTTCTCCACTTTCATTTTTTGTCTTTTTTCTTTGGCCCTTTCGACACGCATTTTCAGTCCCGCTACTTTACTTCGCTCCTCCCCTCTCTGTCTTTTATTACTATTTTCTCCTTTTCTTCTCTCCTTTTTTTTTTCTTGTTTTTTGTCGAAATAGAAAGAAGGGAAAAGCCGGCAAACTCACTTTGTAGCCCCGGTAGCTTTGTTGCTGAAACTGAATCACGGCCAGATCGCCGGGCAAATGAAGCGAGCATCGTTCCTTTCTGTTTTTTAATACAGCGTGACGCGAGCGGGAAACAAAGGGACGAGTTAACGACGCTGAAAAACGACGAATCCTCTGGACACTGCAGAGAAATGCTCGGCCGCGCACGTGCGGGGGTGTTCGTTAGCGGAAAATTTGGATTTTGTTTCATTTGCAATCCGCGACAGCTATTTTTACGGCTATTACTTGTTGCGGAACATTCCGTGTAATTTCTTTATCGGATCATCGATTTTAGTGGCGGTGTTTCCGTGGTTTCGTTTCGTCCTGCGTGCGCGGGATTTAATTGGGATTATGAAATTGGACGAGATCGCGATTCACTAGGCGGGCTTCGACTTTTGTTTCCAATTTTTGCTTCCTTTTGCTTACAGCGTATAACGATCGTTCTTACTTTCTTACGATCGTCTCAATCATCTTCCACTTCTCTTTGACTATCTCCATGATTTTCGAAGAATTTGACGATCGTTCGTGCGAGGATAAAATTCTCTGAATTATTCTCTGACGCGTCGGTCTAATATCATAATCATCCGAGAAAGCATTCAGACAAGGCATGTTGACGAAAACGAAAAGCAGCGCCGACGTTTCGGCAAGTTTCTAACAGAGACTCGAATAGAGGAAACGTAGTAACACGGTGTAAAGCGATTATAATTCATGCTGTTAGACTGCCGCGAATCCGACAAGACCGCGAACAGTTTGCTGGAAAACGACGATGACGGGTATACACGCCTCGAGAACGCAGATGATCGGAGAAACTTATCGCGGGTAATCGAAGAATTTTTAGAGAATTTCCTACGATAATGTTTATCGTGATTCAGATTTGAAACGAATTTTTCAAAGACCAATTGCGTTCCAACTCGCTATCGAGATTATGGCAGATATCGTAGCTAGGTCGTATCATGTTTGCAATTTGTTTCGCGTTCCAGTTATAGAACTTGCAGCTTTGATTGAAACTGTTCCAGTTACGTTTGAGTTATGAATGATCACTGACCCCTGACTTTCGACTCGACATTATAATTCAACGAAAACTGATCAGCTACGAGCGAACAGAATTTCACCGACAAATTTTTCCATCCGATACAGAGATATTACGCCAAAATCATGGACCGAGAGTAAGGGTGCCCAAACATCAAAATTCTTTAGTTTCCAACAAACCACCATTCAATTGCTTAAAACTCTCACAAACCACTGGAAACCGAAGCAATTCTAAAGTAAATCACATTTCCAAACATCCTTATTTCCCAAACTCTCATTTCTAGTAAAGCATCCTTCGACTCCTCAAACATCCACAAACCCTTTAACACTGAACCTGCCAAAGCGGTCAAATCGACCGCTTGGAAATTTCTACACAAATTTTACCATGTTTAAACGTTGTCAAATCGCTTGCTAATCTATGACTTTTCGTAAAATATGCATACAATATATTCCTCGATATTTATTTCTAGTTTTTCTTTTTTTTTTTCTAAGAAAAATTTGTAGTCTGTGCTGCCTATCGCGAGCGGTCAATAAGTATACAAGAAATGTCGGTAGGTTTAGTGTTAAAACGAAACAATCTGAAAGAACGTGCCCCTAAAGAAACTCTCTGTCTAAACGTCGAGCGAATTAATTAGCGAAAATTCGTGGGACACGGGGCAAAGTTCCATATCTTTAACCGACTGGTTTGCTCTCGACGTTCTAAGAGCGGTTTATTGAGGTTCCCTGGAGCAAGCGTTGGATCTGCAATTGAATATCGTTACCGCGATTCGGTCCGGCGATATTTTCTTCGAGGACTAGGCCGATTGTTTCACGATTCCTATTCAGGCCGGTTCAACGGTTTCGCGGTTTATTGGGATTACCTGGCCTGCCCGTTGTTTTACAGACGATTGTGGCGGAACATTGTAATTGAGTATTGTTATACCGAGCTGTTCGGTGATAGTTTCCTTTCGAGACGAGGAACATCGATCCGATCCACGCTCAACAAGTTCATCCTTCGGTGTAACTGACTCCAGCCTTTGTCGTCTCGAGGGCTTCTGTCTTTCAGTTTTCGATGGATCCTTTGAAATTCCTAATGAATCGTCAAGTCTTGGATACTTCGTTTGACGTAAGAAGCGTCTTTCCTTTATATCGCAATCTTTTTTAATCGATTCCAAGGAATCTAATAGTCGAACGACTCGCGACATTCCGTTTCTTCCGTAATCGCAACTTTCCAATCTTCTAAATTAATTCCATAAAATCCGTCGAATCCAACGAACCACAGATTCGTTGAATCAAAGCGTAGACGAGCGAATGGTCGGTAAATTGAAGCAACCTTCCAAAAATCTGCCTATGTCACAGACCGGCAAGGAAATTACGACTGGTCGACTTTAGAACGGTACGTACGTATAAAACACGAAGCAATTGCTGCATCTTGCAAGTCAGTAGATTAAAGAAGCTGCTTACATCGCAGATCAACGAATCAATCCCATTCACCCCTTTCGCAGACCATTAAATTTCGATAGAAACACGGATAATTCACACGGTCGCCTGTAACCCTGACGTAATGGAAAAGCGATTTATTCGAATTTATTCGGACCAGCCTGCGAACATTCTTCGAAGGATTTTCCGTATCCCCTGACGAAAGACAAACATTCGATGTTTCAATGTACGTATTCAATTCGCAACTTCTTCGTCGCGGAATTTCTTCCTCTTCGCGAACTCCGCGCGTTTCCGCAGACTAGAACAAGCCGAAAGAAAGCGGCGGCGGCGGCGGCGGCGGGGTGTTGCGCGCGGGGCGGAAGGGGTGGCGACGACCCTTGCAATCTCGTTCGAGGCAACAACTCCCCAGCAGCCAGCAATCGCATTTAATTTCAACGAAAAGCGGATATTCAAATATCGAGGAAGCACTCGACGCCGTGACGCGCAAATAGAGAACGCGTTTTACCAGCGCGCGACTTTTTCCGCCGCGAAACTTCCTTTCTTACGCGGTTAAGCCATTCGTCCTCATGAATTTCAAAGCGACCCGGGGAAAATACCAGCATCGCGGAAAATAAACCTTCGTGACCGGCAAAAACCTGGCTCCGTGAAATTTTTGTCCTTTTTCTTTGCGTCTCGAAGGGGTTAAAGGTAAAGGGGCAGAACGAGGGTTGCGGAGAATTCGGATAATTGATTTGATAATTGGTGCTGCTGTCCTTCGATATCTGTGAAATTTGCAAAACCGAAATTTTTATTTTTGCTTCGTTTCGTTTCATTTTATTTTATCTATCCACGGCAAAAGAAATATTTTGGTACATGCGATGTAAATACAGGGACCAAATGGACAAAACGTACGTTAAAAAGGTACAACTTAATATAGTAAGTATTTTCAGACACAGGTACCTGAATACCTCTTTGCAGAGAATCAGATACTGCATCGAATGGCGTATAACAAAGTGCGTAGTTTTATATCAAAAAAAGAACAAATGTTCTTTCACTTGGACAAATCTGGTGGTCATCGTAAGACGGCCACGTTGAAACGGAACAGACATTGTCTAAAACACATTTCGAGCAATGTATAGTTTACTTTAGACGACGTTTGCGTGGATTTACTATAACAAATACGAAATATTTGTTACGAAAATATGGCAAACCAAAGCTTATGGAAAATTTGCACAAAATTCGTAGAAAATTCGCAATATTCGGCCCAGGAGGGCAGAAATCGTTCGCGGGGAAAAAGGAACGGCAACTTATACAGCGAGCTGACCGACATTCGAATCAGCAACTGTAAATTTTCATCTGGCTAGCCGTCGGATATTCCCCGGGGATCGTTTCGATCGCCTGATTCGAACCGAAAGTTATGTGCATACCATCCCATCGACTCGAGAACGATGCACATATAGAGAAGAATTACGAATAGACGCAAAGTTGATGGATATTCGGCAGGAAACGCGATTTCTTTATACTTCCGCTTCGAATTCCAACCCTCGGTCCATCTCTGGGGATGAGAAACGATAGATTTTCGAATGTGGCAATAGGCTATCCTCCCTCGAGCGTGTTACTGCTATTCGCGAGAATTCGTATAATTCGACAAGCAGCCCCGATGTTTCTGTGTAATTTATTTTTATATCTTACCGCGCCGACTGTTTACTCAGGAGCGTTAGGGGCTGCTTTCTGGTTACTACCAGCTACTGTAAATATTATTACATGTACAGATGCTACTAGGAATACTATACTGGCTGTTCACTCTGTTGGTCTCCAGTATTTCTCTCGTAGACTGTAAAAAAGTGAACTACGTATTATCCATACGTTACAATGGCTACCAAAAGTATTTGTACACCGCTGTGGCCATTGTAGAATTTACACACTAGTTAAATACTAGTTTAATACCAATACTTTCATACGGCTACAGAGAAGAAAAGAACCGTATACAAACAGCGACAAATGCTGCTTTTGCACATGTCGAGATGCAGATTGAAATACCGTGCGCCACCCAAAAGAAACGATCGAGATTACGAGAGAACCCTGCAGAAAGCAAAAGATTACGTTGGATGACCAGGAGGGCGCGTTATATTTCTGTTATGCCCGATACAATTTCGATTTCACCCCCGTCTAGCACTCTGTCGGCGTTATTATTGCGCCAGCGATGAAAACGGTCCCGAAGGAGAACCACGAATGGGAAATTTAGTCGGTCGGATGCGATTAAGGTCGGTTCTGGTGCAGATGAAATTTAAAGCATCCGCTTGCTCGCGGAGAGCAACCCCTTCGAGAGATCGCCGATACAAATGGCCTGACGGGGGTAGTAGGTTTCGCGGCTTCTACGACTTGCTACCGATATTACTGTTTGCAATGCTGATATCGGCAAGAAGGCGTCCTAGAAATATTCTCATACCTCTGCCTTTCTTTATTTCGACCTAATTTTCACGTAGTTGCCGTGGAATTTAAAAAGAGGAATTTTCGGCTTTCCGGGAAACTACCAGTTGCTGCTAAACGATCGTTCGTATAGAAAAATTGAACATTTACTTAGCCTACCGTTAAAGGAAGCGAGAAAATTTATTTATCCGACGATCTTTTTGTTGCATTTCTGAAAATATAGTAATTTGGATGAAAATGAAGTTTTAATTTGTTTCCAACCTGTAGCATCTTACGCGAGATATATACGAATTTTCGACAAATATCTGAACGTTCTACGACTCGAAGTTGCGCGATAATTGGAACGTTGCATCGGAAAATAATGTTTACGAAAGACTAAAGCGAAAAATCGTTACCATATTAATGGTCGCGTCTACCAGAGAAAGTTTTTTAATATTCGCCGGTTAACAGGTTGTTTAACTTTTAATAACCGAAGAAGCAGTCAGAGCGATTGGCTGGAGCGAACCACGATTCTGTAAAAATAGAAGCCGCTTCTCGAAACTTTCCTTTCTACACTAAATTAATTTGAAAGATACGTCCGAAAGTCGCACTTCCCAAAATTTTTAGCGAACAGTTAAATAAATGTCATTCGTTCTTACAATTACTTTTAACACTTTACAGTTACCTGTTTATAATATGAAATTACTTTCATCCAGAATTGATTTGCTTTCATCGTCGTTATACACACACGTTTCTCTCGATTCTTTCTGTTTAATTTTCCTAATGTCCTCTATTTCAGTATTCCATTAAAAAGAAACACAATCGTCGCTTCATTAAATGCACGTGCATGACTGTCGTAACAGACCAAGTGCTATTTACTTTCCGTCGAATAAGACGAAGTTAGAAGATTAGAAAAAGCAATTAAGCTTATGGTACTATAAAATTGTTTCGACTTTCTCTTAATGGAATAGCCTACTTTCTCACCAATCATTGATTGCTATGGACACGTGGATCTTCGTCATTCTCAATTCTTATTCCTATTACGGATTAATAACGATTCCAATCTTGCCAGGGGATAAATAATTAGACGCGAAGAATAAGTAAAGATATATATGGAAACCGATCGACCCACGAACCACAAAGTCCGAAACAGTCCTCGAAGCAACAAATTTCCCATCAGCGTTTCACAGACGCGTCATTTTGCCCGCGAAACTATTTCTGCAATCCAATCTGTAAAGAGGGAGGAACGGTTTTCTGGCGGATAGCGATCGTCGGATGGACGAAAATCGCGAGAGACGCGCAATCTTCAACGGCATCCGGACAATCGTGGAGCGTCCCTTCCGGTTCCGGGCCGGGCAGCACTCGATCGTTCCTCCCGATGTAATTGCTATTATGTGGCGGGGAAAAATGGCCGTTGGCCGGTGTTCGATGGCTCGATTTTACCGTCGATCGACTTTGGGGATACCGTAACCGCTAGCAACCGCCATTTTGTGGCCTCCTGCCTTCCAACAAATTGTTCTCGGGGCGAAAGGGAAGGAAAATTTGCTAGAAAAAACATCCAGCTACAGGGCCACCTTTTTCCACTCCGATTACTTTGCAGAAGGCAGAGACGCTTAGTTTTTTTGGAAAGATATACATTACGCTTATAGTTGTGCGAGTGAGCGTATTATAGAAATAAGCTATTTATGGACATCCTTCGGATTCGTTGGTTTCTTTGGACTCGACCGAATCTGCGAAACTTTGAACGCGTTAACAACGTGACGGAATGATTTGCTTAAGACAGATTTTACAAGCACGCAGAGTATTCAATTGGTTGTCGCGGAAAGAAAGTTTCTATTGAAATCAGCTGTCGGATCAATTCGTTCTTCCGAATTGGAATGTCAAAGATGACAAACGAAGATGAGTTGAAAACCGTACAAATCACTGTAGCACGGTTCTACCGTGCGAATACATCGATTTTCCTTTTCGTGAAATTATTACGTTTATTCCTTTCTTAAAAAGAAAAAAGGAAAAAAAAAAGGGAGAAATGCAAAAGACGAGAAAGAAGAGAATTTTCACTCTTTTGTACGTTACGTTTACAACATCCTCTCCTGCCCTCTGACGTTTCCAAACGTTTTCAAGCACATCGAAAAGATTGCATCCGTAATACGTGCACTGGTCGTCACACGCCCCCAATCCCCCTCCCCCGCCCTGCCGCTCTTTCTGCATCCCTTTCGACGACACGTCCCAGCACCCTCAGTGAACCACCGCGACTGCCTCGAAATTGGATTGTTATTCTATTTTCGAAAGCAATTTGCAAGTGTTATCAAAAAGTTTCCTCGCGTCACGCCTACCCCTACACCAGCTCCTCTCTTTTCCCCCATTCAACCCCCTTTTTTCACTCACCGGATCTTCTTCAGTGCCTCGCTGTTTCATGTTTCTTTCACGACTCTTTAATCGAGTACGCGATTAGGCAAATTTTCTAAGTCGACTGGCTCTTGAAAGCGGAAGATTCTCTTCGTAGGTGAGCGTTTTGCGGATTTTTTCCGGCAGAATGTCTCGCGGAGTGATAAAAGCAAGAAGTGCGATTTGTTCGTTCGCTGGGTTTTGTTGAGTAGAAGGGAACAATGTATCTTTTTTGGATTAGCGACGAGAAAATTTTAGCTTGACTAATATTGGGTTTGTATTAGAATTCTTTCGAGACGTTTGTTTGTTATGCAGACAGCTTTTGACAGCGTTTCAATCCAAACATCGAGGTGTTTCGACTTCTTTTCGTCGTAATATGCTCGGCTTTTGTAATTATCTTAACTACAGCTCTACTAATTAATTTCAAAGCGATCTTCAACTTGAAACTCTTCGGCAACGCCAAAGAAGCATATTTAATTATTCAGCTCTCGACGAGCCCGCCATTTCGATTTTCATCGGTCAATAGCGTCGCTCGTTCGCCTCGGACATCAAACGACGAGGATCGCGCGACCGATGCAATTTCTGTCGCAACGAGCCGTTTAAACTGTACACGACGAAGTCATTAAGTCATCTCATTACGGCCATCACGAGTCTCGCATCGGAATTAACGGACGCGTTGACGTTTCGCCTCGTTTCTTATACAAATTTCGCGCGCTGCGCCGCTCGAGTGTCACTTTCCGCGCGTGCGCGCGTAGCTTCAAACGTCGCCTTTAATTCGTATACACGGATATCACTTTACGCCCGGCCTAATGTCACGAATTAATTAAACTTTCAGCCGTCTGCCGGCTCGCAGGGACGCAAGACGTCGAGAGACGATGCCGGAGAAACCGTCGAGAAAGATATAACGTGGAAAAGTCGAGTATTTCGACGGGTTTTCAGTTTCGTAAATGGCGCTCTCAATGCATTTACGCTGGAATTACGGTGATTTATTAGTTTCAGGCGCATCGCGGGCTGTTTGGCGAATTTTAACGTAGAATCCAGCTGTTAGGATACCTTGGTCCTTTTCCTTCGAATATTTTTCCAAAATATCGAGGAAATTTCTTTACGTAGCAAGTTTTTCTTGTTTGCCGATGATCTAAGAATTTGTCAGCCTAACCACCACGATGCTACAAAACTATGCCAGACTCTATAATCGCTGTGTATTAAATACATTGGACTGGAACATTTCTAAATGTCACGTTGTCAGATAGTTGCGTAAAACGAATCCAATTGTTTTTAGCTGTAATCTGTCAGATTGCAAAAACCTGCTACAGTTTCCGAGATCCGTTAAATAGAATTACTAAATTATTCTTCTTCTTTCTTCTTCTTCGAAATTTCTTTCTTCGGACGCTCATCCAGTTTTAAAACGAACCTCTACAATACCCACTTATCGCGCGATATTTCTTAAAAATATTTTTCCTCCTTTATATCTTTCTCTTTCTTTTCTTCTTCTACTTGCTGTTGTATTGTTTCGTACTTGTCATCGGACTTGGCCCGTATGGTAATAATAATAATAATGTTTTACGATTCAAGAGAGATAAACTGATAGAATTATTGTATCACACGTAGAGCGATTGCACGAAAGAATTTCAAAGATACGTGGAATAAAAATGTCACTCTACGTTCTACAGTTTCGTTGTATTATTGAAATTGGCATAAATGAGAAAGATCTCAAATTGGAGAAGATATTTAAAGAACAAGCTTTTGAAATTTAAAATTCGTATTTTCATCGCAAAAGCCGTGTTTTCGTTGCGATATACGCGTTTAAAAACGAGGCGGCATGGAGGGAGTAAGAGAAATCGGGTCGTTCAAATTTAATTTTGAATATTGCTGGACCCTTGTTTCCCCTTCGAGGAAAGAAAACATTTTCGCGACGCGTTCGATAAGAGACACTCTCGATATTACGACGCAAGTGCATTTCTATCGGCTCGTTAAGATATTACTGCGGATCGAAGCAAAGTCGAGGGACGTTTACCCTCTCAGAAACTTTACTCCTCTTTTTATTGTCCTATCGCTCCGTGACAATGATAGCACACTCTAGAAATTTGACTCCCCTGCAATTTGCAGATAACAAATGCATCCAATTTTAATGCTCGATTATTTTTACGCAGTACAGGTGATTACTACAAAAGGTTGAACGAAATAGTCGTTGTTTGCGTGTACGTAAATTCATGTGGCGAGAATATAGCACGCAACTGAAAAATTGTGACAAATACGTACGAAAAACAATTTTCGGTATTTGCTTCCTGCTTTGCTCTGCGCTTATATCGTTTTTCTTAAATATATTCTCTCTTTCTAAAATTATTCTAGGAAATACACGAAAAGTACAATATTTTGTCACTGTAATAAATTCTACGCGTTACGTTTTCTTCGTAATTAACAGTACTATCGCTCCGATAAACTTGAAATCCTCTCCAAAATCATATCGTGTAATCCAAACTTAGAACCATACCTGCGCCAACGCAGCACCATAGCAAATCCGCCGCCCCCCCCCCTCCCCTAAAATCTGGAAAATCATTAATCCAAAGCGGAGGGAATCGCTCGACAGAGAATTCCATAGAGTACACAGAGAGAATCATAGGAGAGAGGCTGTCAAGTGGCTGAACCGAGCTCGAGTCCTGTCGTCGAAAATAAACCGGATTGCAGGGACTTGTTAGCTCACAAACGCTCGAGCAGCCACGAGTTACTCCATTTCCGGCGTCCGAGAGTAGGCTAACGTCCCTTGGGCGACGGATGAGCTAACTAATTCCATTCGAACACTCGGAAGGAAAGCTCTCTCTCTCCCTTCTCTGTTTCTTCTCTTTTCGCCCCTTCCTGCACACCCTCTAGATATCACGCCTCGTTTCGTTACAAAAGCACACGGATTGACGCTTCTCTTTTCTTCGTTTCCTCTTTCCTTTGCCATTGTAGCAGCCGGATTCCTTCCTCGAACCATCTTCTTTCATTTTCTCGTTTCGTGGGCTACGGAGTATTGATTTAGCATGTTCGTATCATTGTAACAGATCGTGGTATGTCGTATTTGGTATATTGGTGTTGATATATTAGCATCGAATACTATTGATATGCGGCTTAGAGAATTTCAATTCCAACAACTCCAAAGGTGAACATTTCCCTTACGAAATACCGAAGAAAATTGTATAAGATTCCGCAGTAATAATTTCTACCAACGATCGTCACGAAAAAATAATTAAACGATAAGTTCTATAAAACTCTGAACTATTCGAACGACCAACACTTCTCGCTAAAGATGAAAAGTAAAATGATCATAAAAGCGAGTAAAAATCCAAATCTACGGAATTCCAAAGAATTTCAGTGACTCTAAATTAACAATTTCCTCTCGTCTTCCTACTACAACTTTCCTACCTCGCTGTAAACCCTTCTCGATTTAAAAAATTTAATTTACATCCCTGTAAGTTTCTATCTAACGTTTCCATAAGCTCTTAAAACAGTTCCAACTCTGAGGAATTAATAGCAATTGCCAGAACCGTTCGGTATCTGTATCGACAACCATGGAAAACGGTGAAAGGGCGCGGAGAACAATGCGTTCTCGTCGACCCGAAGAAAACACGGCATCGAAACAGATCGTTTGGAAAGGAACCACCGTATTGCAGACAATGCTCCGTTTCTTTTCTTCGCTGGAGGACGGAACTTCCGGGTCACCGGACGCGAACCGACCACGTTTCCGTGTCCAGGGTGCAGGCCGCCGCAATTGGGTTCGTTCTAATTCCCATAAGAATAATTAAAGGCCACGATCGAGACGAGGAACTCCATTGTCCGTCAAAGAGGGAAATTCGCGGTCCAGTTAAGTCTTTCGAACGACAATTGAAACGTTTCTTTGTTTCACGTGCCTCCATCGGTGTAATTCGAGTGGACATTGAAGAATTTAATTGCTGAGATTTCGTTTCTATCGGTGGGTCCTTGTGAAGCGTTTCTGCTGTACTTTTATTCCCTTAGATTCTTTAGTTTGAATGGAAATTTATTGTCGAGCTTATTGTGTTGTTGAAATTAATTTTTTCCCAACTGATTCCTCAAAATCTCCGATTATAGAATTCTGCAAATTTATCAGAAACATCCAATAATAAAAATCACAACTAACAGTTATTTATCGAACATACCTCTACAGCAAATTCATCCGGATAAAATATACCACAAGAAAGTTCTCATACGAAAAATCCTTCGCGCGTTGCAAGAATCCAGAAACCGCAGTCGCAAGTTTCTTAAATATTTCGCTATCGAGCCTGCTATTCCGAAAAGTCCATCCGTATTTAAACGTAGAGACTGCGTTCTACGACAAAACAAAAAAAAAGAATCCGCGATCCGAGCGAGCCATCGATAGTATTGCAGGTTTAGAGTAGCGCGACGCAGCGCGAGGACGTACGAGCGTCGAGTGGCGCGTAAATCAAATTCTTCGCTGGTCCCATGGCGCGTCCGGCGCGTTTCGTTCCGGTCATGAAAATACGCGGCCCCCGGTTCTATAAATACGCGAAATAAAATACCACGAAGAGAAGAGTTTTGCCGCGTTCGGATCCCGCGGGTGCCGTTTCCGATGGGCCGGTCTGTCAGCCTCTCTTTCTCCTCCAAATTGAATCAATGGCCCTTTCTCCGTTCCCTCCTTTTACTCCCATTTCAACCCCCCTGACCCCGGTGACGATCCATGAACGACGACTATTGGATTTTAATTGGATTCGATGCCTACAGCGACTCGACTACTATTTATCGGTTTTTACGTACGAGATAAGTCTAATTAGCTTTGCGTGATTTGGAGTCGTTTGGTAAAGTTCGAGGTAGACTAAATCTAGTTACTCGCGGCCGTAAAGAGTTTGCTAAGATTTGAAATAATTTAGGAAAAGAGATCAGTTTATTAGGTTTTGCGTTGTTTGAAAATCGTTGGTTAAAGTTTGAGTTAATCTATGGAAAAAGATAAGCGAGGTAGGCAAATCTAATTAGTTGCGGTCGTTTAAGGGTTGTTACGGTTTCAAACAAGTCTTCCTGAAAGTATACGACTTTCAAATGATCGTTTATCGTGAAATATATATGAGATTGAATAATAGTTCCTCGCGATGAGTGTAAGTAAAATAAAGCATAGTTGGTTGGTTCTTAATTTTTAACTTATTCTTAATTGTCCCAATACTTTTCAGCGCCGTTTGTCAAAGTTTGAGGTCTATTTGTATGAGAGTTTAATGTACCCACTAATCGTTCGCTATATAACAAGTCTAAAGATAGCGTGAACTGATCATTTGCTAATTTTCACCCAGAAGATTACTTATCGTTTCAACGACGCTACAAACATTAACAAACCATCGAAACAAACATCAAATCGCCTTCTACCTTCAAAGAAGAAAACGCGAAATTAACCCAAACCATCAACAACTACATAACGCACCTTCGAATCTCAAACCCATGCCTATTAAATACTATTCACCACCGTCTCACCCTCTTTAAAACACGGTAAAAGGACCCGACTGACACTCGTACCCTTCGAACTTCATCAAACGTGCCTCCTCGATTGGCTCTCGCGGCAAAATTGAGGTTCCATCGTGCTGGCGGGACGTTTAAATTAATCATAGGCGAAAGGGGGAGTGGCTCTGTTTTTTCAAGCCTCGGGCGTTTTTTAACCCCGCAAAAAGGGGTGGTTGAGCGCGAAAGGGAAACAAGGCCGACGCTCGCACACGACTACGTGTGATGTGTGCGCACTTTTAAATGGAGAGGCTGGCCCCCGTATAAATATGGAAATTTCAAAAATCGAGTTAGCCCCGGCCAAGTGTCGACCAGCTCTCTCCTTTTTTTTCTCTCTCTCTGTCCAAGGCGTGGACGGCTGTCTCTTGATTTTTCCGCGAACTTCTCGGGTTAAACTCGTTCGTTTGAAACAAGAATAGAGACTACCTGCAAGCAGGCGATTTTTACGAAGAAATTGTTCCGCGAAAGGGTGGAATGGGCCAAGGGTTGATTATCTTTCGACATCAAGCGATATCGAATTTTTTTTTAAGAGGCTCCCTGGCTATTTTAAGGAGTTATTACTACGCTTCATTTTGATATCGATGCCTCGAATTGCTTTATCTTAGGTGCGTTTTTCCCTTTTTTATGCTTTATAATGATGGAGTGTATGGTAATTACGAAACTTGACGAAGAATTGATGAATAGTAATGTTTGGCTGGATATTTCGATAATAAAGTTTCAAGAGAGAGTCGACAGTTTTTAAGCGGACTACTCAATTTTGGCTGACATTTGGTATTTTGGAATTCACGAATCTTTTAATCTTCGAGAAGCTTCCAATCGCCGAATGTTTTAGCGTGTAACCAACGAGTTTTCATACATTCTACTCGATCGAAGTCTTTAAGCTGCCAAGCTCTGCTTCATACTTTCAAATCCTCGAACTTTTCAAGCTTCTTATTCTCTGACTTCTCAAATTCATAGGTCTTCGATAGCTTCCAACTTTTGCATCTTTAAGTCTTCAAACTCTCGTTTCTTTTCGTACTCGTATCTAAAGACTTACGAAAACAGTTGCGGTTTCCTCTTCGCAAATACCATATAAACACTCCAAGTTGCAAAACTCTAACTTCAGGAACTTCTTCGATCCTGAAATTTGGGATTACGATATTTACGAATATTTATGACGATCTTGCTTCGTAATCTGCGATACTCGAGTCAATCAAATCAACGAATAATTTGGTTTTGTTTGACGATAATAAACACACCCAGCAACTTCTCACCGAGCAAATCGATAGACGCCCTAATTTCACAAGAAAATAGCCACAGAAGAAAAAAAAAATGAGAAGGAAAAAATGTCCAGCTGAAGCAGACAAAATATATACCTAAGAGTTCTTGTACTCTTCGTCGTGCAGGCTCATTGAATATTTAGCTGACCAGCGCATTGAATATTCTCGGCTGGCAATAGATTTGGAGTACGGTGTAATGCGAGGTGTCGTGGTGCTAGTGAGCACTTTGTATATCGGGTGTTCTTTTTATGTACAATTTTCTATTCTCTGCTCCATGTATTTTGAGACATTTATTTATTTGTATTAACTTATTATTTGCTGTGTCATCGTATCGTATAATACGATAATAAGTGCCAGATTTATGTACCGTATTCAGTTACTGTTTTTTTAATTTCAAATTAAACAGAATCAGGATTGGAAGTTGCTTTCGTCGTAGGTAAAAATTCAGGTCCGAGAGGGAACGAAGAATAGTCGGTTCGTGAAAGATTAAGTCCAAATCGGTCAAAATTGTATTCACGGAGAGACACACCTGGAAAAATGTTGCAAAGTACTTGAAAATATATTTCGAAGTTTCAGTAAAGTACGAGGCAACTTTTTTCAGCTGCTTTGGTAGAGAGAGGCAAGCGAACCTAAGTTTTCGAAAAGTAACTTTCGAAATTCAAACTTGGAATTACGTAAATTCAACTATGCGAAAGAGATTCCGCAACTTCGCTGAAATACGATCGTTCGTCAATTTTACAGAAATATCGTGCATGCAATGCCAATGACTCGGATTGCATCGTTTCGACGCGTTACACCTTGCCCAGCTACATTTGAAAAATCATTCTCGTGATAAGCTTTTGAAATGTACAAGACACCCTATAGAAAGGCTCAAGTCGAGGCGAAACGAACACCATGAGAAATGGCGGAAGACAGGGTGGCGTGGAACGACCGATCGAAGAGGGTAGGGAGTATCGAATTTTCACTCCATCCGAGAGCATTCGTATTAATATTTTACAGGACTCCGGTGAACCTACTAAACCAGCTAGAAACGAAGCTCGACGGTGCAAATGCGTGGGGCATCAGTGGCGGAGAAAGTTGATCCGACGAAGCGCGTCTAACTTTCGCGATAATGATGCGCGGCAAAGTTGAAAAGATAGCGAGAAGACGGCCGTCGATAACGCGAACGCGAAAGTCGAGATATTGTTCGAGATATTTTATAAGGGCCTCGATAGCGTAATTTTAGATGTTACGAGAGGAATGATAGGAAATTCAATACTCTAGATAGAAAATGGTAATGTAACACAGTGGCTTTTATGTTGGGATAGACGGGTGAAACTTGTAATTTTGTTAGTCTAAGAGCTTATCGCGAAAGTTTCAAGTTAAAGTAGAAAAACGTTTGTTCGACGGATATTCGACGAATATGAAGTTCCCGGTGGGAAATTTTCGTAGGACGTTTCGAACGAAAATGTTTCGATGTACTCTGCGAGCAAAAGCTCGGAATTTGTATTTCTTCTTGTTACGCAAACGATGTAACGACGATACGTTGATTCGTTAGTGGGAGTACCTAGAGCTTTGGAAGAGCGTTTTATAATTGGAAAACCGCTGAAATTGAAACAAATGGACTGTATATTTCATTAGAAATATCTTGTTATTTCGGTAAAATAGATAGAAAAAGGCAAACACGGAAAAGGGGTGAGAAGGGTAGACAGTGATCGCGGGGAAAATGCCGAAAAGGAGGTAAAGAACAGGAAGAAAAAAGAAAGGAAATCCCTAATAATCCAGGAACGTTTCTTCCAGATTATTTCTGCCACTCTTTCGCTCGCCCCTTTTTCTACGGGGGCTCAAGGGGGTTGGAGGCGTCTCCGTTACAGGTGAACGTGCACGAGATTTATCTCGTGAGTTTTTCTCGTCGCAGCTGCGTGAAAACTTGCCCTGTCTCCGGCCTTCGCCCCTTCTGACAGTTCTCCTGGCGATCTTTTATTTATTTACTTAAAGTATCAGCCCACGTACGGCGGTGTAATGGGATTTCTCGTTGGACGAGATAAATCTCCGATTATTTTCTTTGGATGTTTGCCTCGTTAGTACCGTAATTACGTCGATCGTGATTTGGAAAACAGACGATCGATAATATTCTAACGGTTGTTTCTCGCTTTCGATTAAATCGCCATGGTTTATACAGCAGCATCGTTTCACTCGCAGTTAAAGAAGATTTGCTTCTAAGAAACACGCGACAAGATCTCACTCTGTTTCTGATCGTTAATTCTCAAATTTAAATAGAGGGAAGTACAATTAATTACATTAACGGTAAAATATTACAATGCGTTTTATATAAAAAGTTAATATTTAACGTTGCAGAAATAGTTGAAAGAATAAAAGGATATCGTTGAAAAGGAAAATATAACAAAAGTAGGAAAATTTAATTAAATGAACGGTGCGTCGATCAAAATTCACGCAGCGGAGGTCCACAGTAATAAAACGTGGATTAATTTCAGATAAAACTAATTAACTTGTAACGCGGTGGATCACGTCGCATTAATTAACTTTCGACTATGGTGTCGTTTCGCTGTATGATCCATCGATTTTCCTGGATATTAAATAACATACCAAAACGTAGGCACTCTGACCTAACCGAAATCATGCGTCGAAAGATCGTCGGGTAAATCTTTTTTAAGAAAGAAGAATACTTTGAAGCGTATTCTGGAAAATTACGTGATACAACACGGGCAAGGATGAGCCACGCGACGAGATTTACGTGTACGTTGATAAGGCATGCTGTTATCAGTGTACCGTGTAAACAGGTTTCTGATATGTTCATGTAAAGTTCGAGGAGAGCCAATATTCTCGAACGGACGTAAAGTGAAAAATAGATCGCATAGAGTAAACTACTTTCCCGTAGCCTAATTTTCTGCTTCTTTTAATTAAACGTTTTTCGATAGACGGGCAACGTTTGCCGGATTAATTGAATCATTTTTTAACGACGCTCTAGACACGCGTTACGTATAATGAACTTGTTCCTCCGTATTTAACAGTCTTTTTACATATTTGAAAAAAGAACTTCCACGTTGAAAATTATCGAAAGAATTTCACATCGAAAAGTAATTCGGTCAAGAATCAAGGAAATTCAAGTGGGAAGAAGAAAGTCCAAAAATAAAGAACGCAGAAACGTTTAAGGGATTCGAGTTTCCTATCGAAAGAGAGCAGCTCCACTTCCAGCGAGATGGTATCGATGCAGAGCAATTACCCGAGCAGCGGGCAATTACCCGCGAGGTGTGCGAAAAATTTAAATAGTCCGTCTTTCGCAGCTTTAAATTGCCCTGGCCAACCCTCGCCCCTGTCCTTCATCCATCTTCCCGTCATCCGAAAATTTATCTGCGGCCACGAGGCCCGGCTAGGATAAGGGACGACGTTGCGCTGGCTACACGCGGAAAATTATATCGCTGCGCAAATTCAACCTTCTCTCGAAACGAAAACGCAAACTGACTGCGGCCAACCATTCTTCGACTAAGAATCTTCGAAGTCGTCGAATTTTTGAGTGCTTCAGAGCCACCCGGAAGCCACATGGACGAACGAAAAAAGAAACCGACCCCTACAATTTCTCTTTCGCAGCTTCGAAAGCGTGGAAAATCCAGCAAGGTAACCGAGAAACAGGTGATCACGAAGAGAAGGTAATTCCAGCGATCCCTATCAGCGATTATCGCGGCAAACTGGCATAATCCAGCGCGTTTTCAGCCTGGAAATCCATTAAACCGGCGGTTGCAGTTCCGGAACAAAACGAGAACCAGCTGCCGAGTGAGAGAAAGAGAAAGAGAAAGAGAAAGAGAAAGAGAAAGGGAGAGAGGCAGAGAAGACCAGCAGTTTGCTGCCGGTCGGTGATTAATGCGAATAGGGGGTCGAAGAAACAACGAATCCTCGCTGGCAGAAAACTTTTTCCTCGCGCTCGTGAACGAGTTCTTTGGGTATCATTGAAAATTAGGCTGCTCGATTAAGGGAAGCTTTGTCGAAGAAGGGGCGGTGTCTGTCGCAAGATTCGAGGGGTGAATTCTCCAAAGGATTTCTCCAAGATTTTTCGAGCTTGGGGGATATGCTTTGGGTATAATGGACACTGTTGGAGCTTGAGAATTATTATTTGATCCTGTTACCGTATAGCCCGCTCGATGATGTATAGCTTTTCGACTGCGAATCAAGCGTAACCAAACACCGTACATATTTATGCAAAAATTCGTACCTTCGTCAAGGTAAATAAAGAACATGGAAGTTACGTGCAATTTTTTACTATCCTTTCTTTACACTCTGGCTCGATGGTAAAAGAAAAAAAAGCTTCCCTTAACGCCGCATTAGCGCCCTAATAAAAATGTAACAAACTAAATATATTCATAGATCGGACGAAATTCCTGCATTTGCTTGCCTTTACTCCGTCCGACGTAAAAATAAACAAAAGCGAAAGAGAGTAAAATACGTTTATTGGTTTAATACAAGTTTAACACGCGCCCGTCGAAGAGAAGAGGAAGAAGTAGCGGACAAATCGGAGATGATTTCTCGTTTCAGAGAAGACGAGCGACGACGAGTTAAACGTGGAAGAGAGCGAACGAGAGTGGAAACGAACTCGCCGAGAGGGAATTTATGCAGAGGCCGTGGACAGGGGGGCGCAAAACACGCCGACTAGCAAATATTAATGCGCTCATTAGCCGCGCTTCATATTCATGCTATGAAAATTCATCGTTTATTATGTAACGATCGCCAACGGGCACTCGCTGTATAAAATCCACGCCGGATTACCGATTAACGCTGATCGACGGTTCCGCTTGGTTTCGATCGCTTCCGAGATCGTCCATTTTAATCCCTTCTCTCAAATTTCCACTATAACCATCCATGTTTTTCTCCACGATTTTCTACAAACACGTTTCCTTTCCTTTTTACCTCAAACGGACAAACTAGTATCGGTATCAAGCATTAGTAAGTATCTGATACCGTATATTGAACGTAAATATCGCAAAACACGTCGCGATGAATCTTCCTTAAAAGTCTTCTCATTTCCCTCGTCCTCCAAATTCAAGCCAATCTAAGCTAACTAAATCGATAAAACATCCGAACTCGGATCGATATGGTGCTCTCCTAGCCCAGAAAAATCTCCTAATTGGTCCTGTAATCTCAGCTTCAAAAACTCGGGACAAACATAGGTAAAAAACCTCTTCAAGTGCGAATCAAGGAAAAGCGATAAAATAATCTTTCTAATCCACCCTCGGACATCCGAATTGGCGGCCTAACGGAGTTACAACACGACGAAACGTCATTCAGCGGCGCTTATTTCAGTAACGCGTGCATCCTGTGCACAGTGGGTTTCTCCAAGTGCCTGAAAAAGATTGCTCGTGCCAGTTTCTCTTCAGCAGCATCCCGCTTTGTCGCTGCCTGCCGCGAGTCGCCGAGGAACGGGGCGCAATAATGCGGCCTGGCCTCGTTTGCGTGTCGCTCGCCGCCGCGTATACAACCGAGAAACCGGAAACGAGGTGTCCGCGGTTATCTTTTTGGAGCAGGCCGCGCAACAGGGCCGTAGAGAATGGCGCAGCGTCTGTAACGCGGTGGAAACCGCCAGCGATACGATTGTGCCCAGCGAAAAACACGCGTCGACCCGGTTCCATTCGCGATAGTTCCGTCACCGTTTCCGGCAATCGCGTTGCAATCGTCGGGCATACGACACCGTACGCGCCTGAGTATGCGAACAGTTCGCTCGACTTATAATAAAATTTATCAATGGATAAGGAAGCTGCGATCTATGCCGAACTCGTTTATACCGCGGGTTTTCCTGCAAATTCACATCTTTGAAAATGCGTTATGTTTTGCATATTTTACATATTGTTGCATTCTGCGTAAATGCACAGAAATCCGCAGTCCGCTAATTGCTAGAATATCCCTTCGATTTGACGTTATAACCATCGGCGATTAAAATATAAGACACGTACCGAAGGGTTCGGAATGGAAATTGACGAGATACGTCATCGCGATCGCTCACGATTTAAATGGCAAAAACGCGCACCTGTAAATTCACAACGTATAAAATTATTAGGAAAAATCGATTAGTGGTCGATTATAATATCAGCGGACCGGCATATCATTGAACACGACTATAAAACTAGGATCTGCGACGATCTTAATCGTCGATCGTTCGTCGACCGGAAATAGTCTCACCCCTTGCATTTCTCAGAAAGGTACAATCCATCGCAGCACATTAATCACAGACCAATTTCTTTAATTAAACCGCGGCAGAGCCTACAATTTCCTGTCCCTTCCCGACTCCAACTTCTTCCCTTATCGTCGGTGAGGGAGCAGGGGGGAAGAGCGTGAGAAAGAGAGTCGATCGGGGAAAAGTCCTTTGAAATCCTACTTCAAAGGCGGTGGAAGTTTGACGGCGATGTCACAGGCAATCCACTTCCGGCCTTATTTAGTAAATCGACTCCAACCCCTATCAGCAAAGGAGGTGAGGAGAGAGACGAGTCTTGGAAGTATCTCAGCAATAAATATATCGGCTTATGGTCGTCTCGAGGAGTTTCACGAGTCATCAGAAGCTCGAGAAGCCAAACTCTCTGCTCGATGAAATAGCAACGGGTCCCTTTGGACCTTTCCCCATTTCTGATCGCGGCAGAACCACGATATTCCAAGAGATATCGAGACGGGCGAAAAACTCGGAAAGATTCTCTCTTGGTTTCCACGGTGGACGTTGTTCGAGGAGGATTCGATGGAAGGTCTCTACGTGTTTGATGACATTAAGGGTGATTCCGGGATTGTTCGCTGTGTAACTGGTGGATCGCGATGGGTTTTTTCAGAGTTCTCCGAGTAATCGGACGCGGAAAGTTTTGTATACGACGTAGGAATGCGTAGAATTTGAAAAAGTCAGAACGATATACAATCTACAGTATACAAATGGTACATACTTGAAATAATACATACTCGATACTAACACTGATGTTGTTAGAGTAGTCTTCGAGACGACGTACGTAATTGAAATTCTGCAACGAACGCTAAATTACTCGAAAGAAACGAAACTTCGGAGTAAACTATAATTTAGTCAAACACACGTTAATTTTTCATCCTCCCGACAAAATTCCATCGAAGCTATCTTAGAAAATGTAGCGTATAAGAAACTACTAGCAGCAAGCTCTGAAAACCAAGTCTTTGATTCCTATTATAACAATTGGAATACCAGTAACGAGCAGGTATAACGTTGCTATATTTTCAAGGATACACATGGGTAGACGCAAGTTGCTCGAAGGATTACGTAAGGATAACGATTGGATGTAGGCGCACGCACTTCCGGCGCGATGCAGCCGGAAGTTGGGCGCTGGAAGCCCCAGCAGCAGCTGCTGCTCGATCGTAGCCGATAAAGTGGATTCGATCGAACCTCGAACACGTAACTGGCGCGTTATCTATTAGCCCTCGTAGCTTGATAAACGATTCACTTCCTTCCACGAACGCGAACTTCGCGCGTAAATCGACTGGAAAAGGGATAAGCTGGTTGGATATTCGGCTGCGCTGGTTTCCTTTCTTTACAGGGTTGGAATGTTCTTCTACCGTGCGGGAAAGAACGTCGTAAGGTAATTCTTGTTTAGCATTCAGATGCACGGCGTTGCCACTCGAGGATACAGATTTACGAAGCTTACCGACTTGTTCAGAAATGTTAGAACGCTCGTAGAGAAAGAAGATCCAGCTGAGTAGTTTATCGTATCATTTTCCTTTCAAGCGTAACGAAAATAGTGCAATTAACGATGCTGATCGTTCAAGTATATATCAATCGTCGACTCTATTTTATTTTGGAGAAGAAAATCTACCACGTAAATCTGAAAAAGCAATCCCAATTATAACGAAGGAAATTCCACCGAAGGTTAAATCAAAAGTTCTTCGTCCGTCGAAACTCTTGCCCTGAAAAAATCACCTCCAACCCTACATTCCAATTGATCTAAAACATATTCAACTCGATTACGCGATACGTGTACGAATCTACAATAGATCCAAGAGATATCCAGCTTCCGCGTGAAGGATCCCCGTGAGCCAGGATATCGCGTTATCCGTCACATGATAGATTACTTTCACTGAGCTACGAATACGTCAGCCCGTCGCGAGAATAGATTCCTCGCCATGGAAATTCCATTCGTCGAGTCAGCCCTGCCACGAGCGAAGGAAATGGCGCAGCTACGAGGAGAAACGTGCCCGAGGGATTCCGATCCCGGGAATCCCGCAACGATTTTCCTCTTCTGTGAAGTCACGGCCGCCAATTACTAGCTGGCTCCTTGAAAAATTGGAATATACAGAGACACGCTAGATTCCCGACCGTTTCAGTTAACTATCGATCGCCTCATGGTACTTTTCTTCACGTTTCACGTGGTTTCACGTGGTTTCACGTGGTTTGACAAGGTTCGATTAAAAGCTGGATCATCTTAAAATCGCGAAACTCGATCATAGAACATTCTAGCTTCGGTATCGGATCGCTTATACGGAAGTCGGTTAGACAGGAATCCTCTTATGGTGTTTTTCGTCGTGCTTGGCGTCGTTTTGTATGGTTTCATAAAGTTCCAATTGAAGTTTGGATATATAAAGGTATATTTTGGTTTCGATAAACCAACGCTTACATAAAGTATAAAATTCCTGCAAAAATACCTTCGAATAAATATTTCTCAAAGGAAAAAAAAGAAAAAGGAAAATAAAAGAATGCTGGAAAAGATATCGAATTCGCACGAAATGTATTCAATGTTCCCAAAAATGGCCTGGAACTCGCCTAAATAGTAGAGCGAACAAACGACCTCTTTTCGAACGACTCTGTCGCCATTCATCGCTCTTCCGGTTCGATGAAAAATGCGGCTGACACGGCGTCGAACGAGATCGTGGCTATTCACACTGTACACGGAAATGAGCCTGCACTTTCGCGAGTTCGAGCTTTGAACGAGGCTCTGCTCGCCTTTCCTTCGCCAGTTTCGGCAGGCGTCCACATTTTTCACGGCTTCTCCGCCGCTGGGAAAAGAACGTCCATGAGTAGTAAGTCCGTGTCCTCTCGAGGGTGCGGGAATATCAATCATCCTGACGAATATCGCGACGAAAGCGGGCGTAATTAATTAATCAACCAGTCGTGAAACGACGCGTCAAAGGGGTAAGTTTCTTGACGCGGCAATCGGAACCGTATTTAGGGGTTGTTTTTCAAGTTCTCTTAATCTTCTACAATGTTTTGTACTTTTATATTTTTTCTACTTTCCAATGGAAGCTCAGTAAGCAATGTTTATTAACTGTTTCAGGTATTTGATAATTTGGATTATTCAAAGGGGTGAATTTGCAGAAACGCTAATTTTTGCGATCAGTATTCTACTATTCTGATTACGCCAGGATTATTTTTCGCTTTCTCGAATTTTGTACCTTTGTCTTCTGTTACGAAAGTCGGAGTTTGTTAACTATTTCGAATATTACTTATTTCCGTAAGTAATATTATATAAGAATGTAATGAATTCTTTTGCAAGTAGCCAAGCTGAATTGCTATTCAAAGAGACGAGCGTCTGATAGTAATTATTCAATTTCAAAAGAATAAAATATTCCTGCGGAAGCTATTGGCAATGGTGGACGAAGCAAGAATTCACGAGCAGATCACTCGAGGTCGGAACGGTTTACAATTTTACGACGAATAAAACTGATCGCCAGGGATAAGAGGAAAGTTCGACGAATGACTTATGCATGTTTCGAGGCAAACGACATTCCATGGTTGAATTTTATGGGGATGGCGTGTGGCCATGGCGAGTGGACTTTATGCGAAACAGCAAGTTGACTGTTTTACGGTGTTCTCCTCGGGACCACGCACGTTTTACGAGCTGTCGATGAGAACACAGAGATTCCTGATGCTACGATCAATCGACTCTTATATTCCGTTCTACATTTCGATCAAGCCTTAAATACACGAAACCGTGAAATCATAAAAATACAAGTAAAGTTGATCCAGTTCGGAAGCTTGTTCCCTGAAAGTCTCGCGTATTATTAATAATTAATATAAAATTTCCATTGTCATAAACGCGTAGGCGATCGAATTAATAATAATAATTTCCAAGCTGTTATTCGTCTCTACAATACGTTATACAATAAATGCCATTATAACAATATTATTTAACAGTACGAGAATAAAAAGGAACGACCATCGTTTAACAATGAATTCATGGTTGAAAAATTAATTAAAACCCCGCTGCCAGGGTTTCCTGATCCATAAACCAAATGAAAGATTAATATCCCCCTGTATCCTATTTTATTGTACGAACATATACGAGAATTTCATATTAATTAAAACGTATTCTTCAAATATGTTCGAAAATTACGAATCGAAACGGGAAATCTGGTCTTCTGTCAAATCCACGCCTCCGTTCAATTTCCATGTAATGAGCAAACAATATAAAAATATAAAATTCAATTTTAACGTGAACGTTAATTTCCGACGGCACGTTGTGAATAATTAAGAAATAATCAATGGATCGATTTAAAAAGTAACCTCTCATTTCGGTCTAAACAAACAAACGCCGTTCTTCTATCATTTTCATTCTCTTTTCTAAATAAATCGTTTCCGCAACCAGCAGAAATTGTAATTCCAATCTTCGTCAGTCTTCGCAACCGCGAGGTAATTAGCACCGAAGAACTTTTTCTCTTGCATAAAAAGACTCCTTAAAGCCGTCGAAATCGAACTGCACGAGACGTAACAAGAGAACCAGTAAAAGAAGCAACGATATCAGAAGAAAACGAAACTAAGACGCGGTGCATTTCGTCCAACGGACTTCCAAAACGCGAGAATCCGCTCGTTTTCTCGCGATCCGTCTTCCCGAGAACACGGAGTACGCCCTCTCCCATTTCTTTCACAACTCTCTTCGCCACTGCAACACATCAAAGCGTTCGCCTCACGGAATTTTCTCCTGCAAATTTTTCTCCTCGAATGGAACAACCCTGGTAGTAATTTCCGCGGCGCGGATCACGGACCAGAGAAATAGGGAAAATTGAAATTTCCAAAATTTTTGCAAGTAACTCGCGTAGACATCGAAGGAAAAAAAGAAAAGAAAAAGATAGTGCACTTTTACGGGAACGGTTATGCAGAAACCTTAAAGTGTCTGTTGAAACAGCGAGAAACTTCTTGCAAATTAACAATTATCCAAAATACAGAAACGCGTGTTTTCCTTAAACGTGAAACCACGTCGAATTTTCTCCCAGTCGACCAATTCTCGTTTCAGCTATCGCGTACGCGACATCACAACGAAACATACAATTATACCCAAAAAACGACAAAGGAAAGGAAAAGAGGTGTAAAAAAAAAAAAAGAAGAAAGAAAAAACGATAAGGCGAAATTACAGCACGACGAAGAGACAGCAAGTGTGCCGATAATGAGGCGGAAAAAGGGAGAGAGGGCAGCAGGTGTAAGTGGTAATAGCCAAGTTGCAGCGGCGTGGAGCATGTCAGGAACATGTTTGACTTTAACGATAGCCGCTGGCTTTAGCCGGCTGATAAGGCCTGTCCTCGTTTATGCGGAAAATAAAGATAAGCCACGGCCGAGGGCTGAGAGGCTTGTGCAACAGTTCCATTAAAAGAACGAAGAAAAAACAACGTGGCTGCGGTGGTAGGCGACCAGACGAGAAGGGGTTGCTCGGTGGAATCGACGTGTATGCACAACATGCACGAAGGCCGCAGGAGGGGATGACGTTGGGCTTTCGAAGCATAATTTGCTATTTACCCTGGGCGAAATAGAATTTTAACGAGCAAAAAGCTGCCGAGTGATCGATACTATACTAGGAAGATCGTTTTCTTCGAATCGAGGGTTTGACGGGGGCGGAGGAAACGTTCGCGCAATGAATTTCGTTCGACGACCGTGTCGGTAATTATGCGCTGCATGGCTTCGTCGTTGATTATTAATCAACGTTTGTTTGTGTACGATGAATTTTTAATGTTACTGCTTTAACCCGGTATCGCGATTTTGTTCGAATAAAATAAAGCGAAATAATATTTTGCCTAAAAGAAGAGAACGAATGCGATTTCTTAATGTTATCGTTTTAACCAAGTATCACAGTGTTATTCGAACGAAATAAAAAATGTTTCTCTAGAAAAACGTCGACTGTGAATCGATCTATGTTGTTGGTAAACATGCGTTGCGTGATAGTCTGGCGATTACGTTCGATGACGTTTTTCATGGTATTGCTCTCCAAACCGGTATTACAATTTTATTCGACGAAAATATCAGAAAATATTTTTCTCCGAAAAAGAACCACGTTCTATCACACACATACGAGGTATCAAATAAATAACGAGGGATGTGTGTTCTATTAAAATGATCGAGAAGAACGGCCCTTTGCGGGGGAATGGCCGGTCTCGCGGTTCCTTTGTGGAAGCGCGCGAGGAAAGCACTTCGCGCGACGCAAGACCACGAGAAAACTGTTTCTAGAAACTGTTTACACACCCCTTTGAGGAGCTACAAATTGAAAGCGAAATAGGGTCGGATTTTCGGGCGTCGCGTGCCTCCATTTTTCTCCTCCGTCAGACACTTTAAGACCGTCACTTCCACCACCAAACGCGGCAAAACTGTGTATACGTGTAACACGGCTGGTGTCTCGTACAATCTCTCGTTATTTCAGCGACGTACAAACGACGTGGAATCAGCGTTTAAGTAAGTGAAACTGTTCTATCCGTGGGGGAATTTTCCTCGGCGAATTATCTGCCCTAGAAGTGTCCGTTACGTGCGAAGATCCTCCACTTTCACGGAATTTCTGCTCCAGCAGAAATTGACTGTCTTTGAAATTTCCACACGTTGGGCAATTTAGGTAATAGATAATACCGATGAGATACTTTGGATAATAGATACTTGCCGACCAAAGTATTTCCACACTTATATACCTATTTTACGTGTTACGTACATATACGTGTTATGCAGGGTATCTGCCACCTAACTTTATCGTCTGCAATATCTCGCTTGTTTTTGAGAATATTAAAAAATGTTTCACGAACAAGTTGAATGGTTTCATGGGGGGCGTAACTCGTCACGATTACTTCTGACAAGATAAATATACGATTCCATTAAAAAAAAAAAAAAATATCGGTAACCTTCGTACGTCCTGTGCGCGTTCCTCTACGGAAAAACCAACCGTGTCAAATTACGTCCCCCTCGAAACCATTCAACTTGTCCCTGAAACATTTTTTAATATTATCGAAAACAAGCGAGACATTCCGGGTGACAAAGTTAGATGGGACAATCCGTATATGTGTGGCATAAAATATTTTGAAGTTTCATTAGCACTGCTAACGCGGCTTTTTATACATTTATGGAGAACTTGGCGGTGCAAAAATGCACAGAATGCAAATAACAATGCACGTGACATGGAAAACTGTCTAAAGTACGATATACAAAATATCCAGAATAGAGACGCGCATAAAAAGCAACCATTTATAATATTTAACAGAGAAAAGAATTTTCTACTCGCATTTTAGTAAAATATCCGTTGTAATATTTAACAAGTGAAACAATTTTCTAACTAGCTTTTTTAATTATATTCGAAAAAATATGAATTTGCATAAATATCCGCAGTCTAGTAACGAGACACGGCTGTCATAGTCGTACCGGTTAAATTCGAAACCAGCCTGGAAATGTATATAGAAATTTCCAGATATTTATTGCAAACATATATTCGGTAAAAAAATTAGCATATATTATCCCATGTCACGCTATCGTATTATCAATATAAAACGAGGTTAATATATTGATCCAACGTCAATAAGGGTACGTTTCACCCCAGTGACACAAAACGATTTTTCGCTGGTTATGTGCGTTCCACCCCTTGGTGGCCATTTTGATGATATACAAACACATTCGTCTACATCTCTCTCGAGATACGTCTTATTTTACAGCGGCAGTAACGTAAGAGGATGAAACTTCCGGACGAGAGCTGATTTTCACTGTTAAAACTGTCAACCTCGCTTAACTTTTTATATTTGTTCAATAAAAGTTGTTTACTTGGAATATCTTACTCGTTATATTTCTTTCCCTGTTGGAATGTGTAGAAAAGTACGCAAACTGGGATATTTAATTCCATCTTTTCATCTCCTTGAGAAAGTTTTCTGTCCTGAATTCCCAAAACTACTGCGTTCTAATTACAGAAATTTCTCTCTACAGACTTTCCAAACAAACGCTGAAATTCAACCCACTCGATACCCCCAAAAATCTTCCACGCTTTCTAACCCCTCTCTTGAACTTCTCAGAGCTATAATTTTGAAGAAATAAATAATTCTTTTTGGAAAACTATTACTGAAATTCTTCGTTGTATCCATCCATCGAAACTACTAACTTCCAACGCGCGTATCCCTCTCGGTTCCTCTTTCACGTTAGGCACGGATCGTAACGCTGTACGTTGTCGAGCTGCTGAAGCGACAGAAACGTATCGCGAGAAGTTAATTAATAAGGATGTCTGTAGGTTCGCGTGCTATGTTCGCTGAATAAGAAACTAGGGTGGGACTGGCGCGCGGAAACAGGCCACGTGGCGCGAGCAAAGCGGTTTGCACGGCGCACGGAGGCGCAGGGTACAGTGCTTTATGGCTTACCATCGTAAGGGACGCGCCCGTCCCTCGAGCGTACTGGAATTCCGGGACACTCACCTGAAAGCAGAAAAACAAACGGCTCGGTTAGAATTTTTCAGAAGCTTCGAACAAACTGCTTGAAATTCTTTCGAATTTTTTGACAAATTCGGTTTCCCGAAGAATCGGCAAGCTGCTTTTGGACATAATTAAGTCATATTCGTCGAAATCAGGTCCAAAAGTGTTCTTCTGTCTTGCGCTTTCGATTCTTAACACTGGGAAATCTTGTAGTCAGGACACAAGTAATAATTTTTTTTTTTTTTTTTACTTGGTTTGGTTTGTAGGATACAGCGCAGGGCCACTTAATTTAAAATTATAAAGAGAAACGAACAAGATGTTTCGTGATTGGTCGAGGAGCGTGTCTGCAATATTTTCATAGCGACAACTCGCTTCAAATCGTTTTATTCGCATTTATTATTAACGTTTCGCGAAAGCGTTAACAATTTCTTCCAATGACAACGAAATACTCTCCTTCTTCCGACTTTCAGAAAAATGCTTTACAAAAATCTCCTTTCTATATCCAGCCTCGAAATCTTCTATGAACGAAGTTCTATAAATAGAGCGAAGGACAAAATTTGCAATTTTCAGCGAATTTTTTAAACAAGACCGTGTATTCTTTTATTTATAGTACAATCTATAAACTATAAATATTAAACGATAGTAAATAGTAAAGTTTATTTACGGCAACTGTTTTCTTCTTGTAATAATCGGCGAGTTGGTGGAACCAAGCGTCCGCGAGTAGTAACAGTCGACGCATCGTCAGACGCCGGAAATTAATCCACGGGAATGCGTTTATATCAGCGGGACGCTCATTCTGCGAGTGAATGCCGCGTCAGTCGATCAATTTCGCCAAGATATCCCGCGGTCTATTTAAACGAGCAACAACAAAAGCCGTACACGAACAACAGAGGTAGCGGAGAATTTCCCAAGAACGATTCTCCACGTCGCGATTGAAAAATTATGTCGCTGTTTCGCTATACCTACACGATTTACAAAAATAATATTGCAAATGTACGATGAATCTATTACGCATGTACAAGTTACTTCTTCATTGTATGTTAAATATTGTACATTTCACGAAACGAAGAATAATACCTCGAGGTGAAGTTCTTTCTATCAAATGTCGCTTCTATCGGAGAATATTCGTGAAAAATCATGGGATATCCGTGAACCATAGAATATCCATAAAGACGTATAAGACGAAATAATTCTAAAACAGCCAATATGTGTAAAAGGTTGGAAAGTACTTAATATGTCAGTCAACGAAAACCGTAGAACACTTAACGTTAGCGGAGATTTAAAAATTCATATCAGATCATTTGTAAAAATGAAAAGGTCCTAAGAATATCTGACAAATACTAGAAAATCCTGCAGAGTGATAGAAATGGAAAGGCAGGAAAAAGTATTGGTAATCGCGAATAATGATAAAGGTAAGCGATGAGATATTGATAACAAGACGATAAAATTCTCTGCGACCGTGGAACAGCGGAAAATATTTAACGTTTTCAGAGAAATTTAAAAATAGCAACGCGGACGAAACTTTTGCGCCACGCGTGGTTGCAATTCGCGTAAGAACAGAAGCTGACAGTTTCATCGTGTCATCCCCCCGTAGAAATGCAGCTTCTTTTGAAAAGCGAAGCCGCGGGCTTGGCCTCGTCACGCCATGTCCAATTTGTGCGTGCGTTGTGAAGAGCTGTCACGCACGACCTGCTTTTCCAGGAAAATTCGCTTATTAGCATCGTTTCCTATCCTCGGATACAACGTTAACGTTCCGATTCTATCGATTCCACGCTACGATCTCTTTACGTCACAATCCTTTTAAATTTGTTGTTCGTTCATTTAGTTTTCCAAACGATAAGTTTAGTTTCGAAGAACGTTTGTGATAATAGTACTTACGAAGAAATTGTCGTTGCAACAAGCTATAATAATAGATAATAAGAGTTCGAATTCGCGTGAATTTTCTAGCAATTTTCTCAGCACGAATTAAGAAGTAAATTTTCCGATAAATTTCAACCGCATGGAAAAGTACACGAGTACATAGGAAACTTTCTGTTTCGTGCGATTAATTATAACGAAGATTCTAAATAATAAAAGGGACACGCATGAATTTCCTTCAAATATTCTCAACATGTATTAAACATCGGATTTACCAACGAATCTCAGCAACATTTCCTTTTAAAATGCACGTGCATCGCAAATGTTTCATCAAAATATTCGAAACATTATTAATGTACGCATTTCCATCAGAAAAAGATTCAGCAACTGCATAATTCATATGCAAAGTTGCGCTCGCGAGAAAGGTTTTCTAGAAAGACACCCCTCTCTTTGAGCCTCTCCAACTTTTTCTCATAAAACATTCTTCTACATGCAATTAAAACAAGAATCGCGACTTTTCTCAATTACTGGACTTTCTACAAACACGAGGAAACCTCAGAAAAATTTTCGCTGGAAAATTTCACGAATTTCATCGCGATCGTAAATTTGTTACTCTCGCAATCGTCATTTTTTAACAAAGATCTTTAATATATCGGAATTGCAGAATCTAACTGTAATCTTCGAAATCTTTCTAAAAGATCTTTGTAAAAGTAACGGAAAGGAAAGGAAGCCAATTCAATCTGAACTACGTAGCGTTTAATTAACAGCTCTCTGCAAATATCGCTCCTTCGACTTTTTCACTCCGCGTTATGGAAACCAACCGTTTTCTTCGTAGCACTACGAAGGAAACGTTGTCGATATTCTGCACATCCGTATGTGATTCCGCGAGAAACACTGCATTAGCTGCAGGGATGGAAATTCCAATTTGAACGAAAAGCGAGGAAATTTAACCAAAATAAGAATTTGGTTCGGCTAAATTATAACTGGCATTGTAGTAAGCAAATAGTAACAAGTACTATAACGAATACTCTTAATATACTATATTTACATACCACATTACGTTACATACTGCTCGTCGATATACTCTTACACCAAAGTATAGCAAATACTATAACAAGCACTCTACTTTGTATACTTTATAGACTTCTGCGTACTATATGCATTTTTGCATCCTTCAATTTCCCCAAGGTATTTCTATTCGCGGTCTATACATGAACATAGTCTGTAATAATAAACGCAGTAATGTACATGTAAATTTTGTAGCCATTGTGAAAGGAAGAAACCAGAAGTACATGGAAGAGAAGAAGAATCAGAAGGGATCGGCCAGAGAAACGATACGCAAACGGTTGGAAACGGGTCGATGTTTTATCAGGCTGGTCACGCAACTTCCACGATTGCCGGCATTTTTCCCCGCCCCGCTATTATCGGACACCCTTTAACGTTGGCAACGAGCGCACGATAAGATCGTGTCGTCCTTCGATATTCGCTATTTATGGGGATGGCGGAGCGAGCCGCATGTAAATGGCAATCAAGACGAAACTACACTCGAGGGTGGATTGCAACCGTTTCAGAGGAGTTTCACGGGTGTTTTGTGCGGTTGTTGCGAGGCTCTGGACACTTGAGTATCGCGCATAATTTTCTAGTATTTCTATTCTGCTACTTTTGTAACGACGAGGTGAAAACCGGTTGTTGCGAAAAACAAAAAAATAAACAATTCTACAATTTGTTAAGCGATTCGATAAATCCCTCGATACGTTTCGAAAATTTCCAGATACTGAAACAGGAAGAGACAGAAGGGTAGGAAGGAAGAATATTTAAAGCGCGTGCAGAATTAGAATAAACATTCCACCTGCCCAAAAGTAACAAGGCGAACATTCCCGATCGACAAATCAAAGATAAACAAAAGTAAATGTCCACTCGAAAATAACGAAACCCCTTAAAAAAAAAATCCACACCACGATTAAAATCTTCTACGCTCTACCTAAAATCAATCTCACCCCTGCATTTCACCATTCACACCGTAATTCCCTGAAGCTGAAACGAGACAAAGGAACGAGCGAAAGGAAACGAATTTGAAGAAAGGTAAAAAGAAGGAAAGAAAGAAAAGAAAGACAGGAAGGAAGAAATCCGGCGGAACGAGCGCCCGCAGGGCGAGCCAACCACCACCTTCTTCGCCTTTCCGCGAAAGACGTTCGAGAGGGTGGTTACAGAGACGGCGGGTAGAAGAGGAGAAAACTCGGAGGCCAGGGTGTAACGTTGCAGCCAGGCAGGGCAATTTATCTTGTTGTATTAGCAAATGGATGATAATGACGTGGAATGGGGGCGTACGGTGGGGGTTGGTGGAAACTGTCGGAAGCCCCTGTAAGCAGCTGCAGTTACCGTCGGGTTCTATGCGGCCGACTTAAGTGTACATGCATTAGTGTGGCACGGTCTTAAGTGTACGGCCGTGTAGTCGTGACAGTTTGTATCGGTGGCGGGGCCAAGGTGTGTCTTTTTAACGCTGTGTATTTTGTACGTGTGTTGCCGGGGGGAGGAGATAGGAGTGTCGATACAGCCACCCCATCGCCGTTAAGTGAACCAAGTGTTTTGTTATTTAAGACGGCCTTCTCGAGAAACGAACGATTCCTCTTTCTTTTGACGAGGAAGAACGTTTCCTTTGCTGGAAGGGGTGGCCTCTTACGGACGTTCTTGGGGCTGTTCGGCCACGGTGTGCGTTAATTCGTGGGTTTCTTTTTTGGTTTTTTCAGACGTTCAGAAAGAGAAGGTGTTTGTCGTTCGACGAAATTGTTTATTACTTGATGGATCGAAGCTAACGGTGGTTCTGAAGCATTGGAAGAATAATATTTCGAATTATTGGAGGGCTGTGTAGAGGCTATGATTAATGATCGCAATGCGACCTCAAATTGATAAATCGAGGCAAAAATTTCTACGTAAATTGTTCTAGATCGAATAAAGAAATATTACATATCTGATATTAACTGATTTATATACGCGGGAACGTAAATACGCAAAGAATAGCGTCTCGTTTCGAATTCAGACACGTAAATGTATATCTATATTTTGTATATACGCGTAATAATATAGCAGCAAAGGAATAAACGAGAAACGTCTTCTGAAAGTTTGGTAGAGCGCAGATGTAAGAAAGACACGCTGCGTCGCTCATAATTATTTGTCACGAAATAATGGAGTTATTATACAATTATAACGGAGAATGTGCCGGGCGGCGAGATAGGGCGCGATGTTGCAATAAAAGAACGTAAATTAAGAAGAATGCAGTACGGAATGGGCGCAAGAAAAACGCGGACGTTACAGTGCAACATTCCGCTGTTTTCACGCCGGCCAAAATAACGAACATTTATTACGTTCCTCAAAATTTCATCGTCGTCCGAAATGGAAATTAGCCAAGAATCGAAATGTCGTCGACAACGTGTTCTTTTAAGGACGACGCGTTACGTTAAAGATCGGTCCAGCAAAAAACCCTGATGAAGAAACAACAATCTGTTGCACTGATTAAATTCGTTAAAAAGTGAAATCCAAATAAAAATGAAAAATGAAACTGTCCCGAGAAGCTAGCTACAAAGCAGCAAGCCCAAATCACGCCTTTTCCACTGTACGCTTATCTTCCACGATTAATTCCTAGATTCGTCGTAAATCGAACGAAAATCCCACGCAAAATTCGATCTCGACGTACGAGCCATGATCGCGAGGTCGTGAAAGAAGACAGGCGGGAAGCTTTGCCGCCAATTTGCGCGAGTCGTTATGCTTCCTCGTTCATCCCCTATTGTTACAACCTCGAGCAGAGACGTTGCAGAAGGGTTGGAAAAGTCGACCAGAAGGCTTTGTGGCAAGGAGCCGCCGCCCTCCGGATGCTTTCACGGCTGTTTACCAACCTGTCCATCACCGACTACCAATTAGTATTGTAAC
The DNA here is from genome assembly GCA_014737475.1 of Bombus confusus. Classification (NCBI taxonomy): domain Eukaryota; kingdom Metazoa; phylum Arthropoda; class Insecta; order Hymenoptera; family Apidae; genus Bombus; species Bombus confusus. The sequence continues at coordinate 1,111,248 of JACXIV010000085.1, forward strand.
CGGTGGACGTTTCTATCGCGCGGCGAAGAAACAATGAAGAACACGCTTGCCATCGCATCTTGGAACGTTCTGACGATGATGTTCGTGAAGGTAAATTCGTCAAAGAGGATTACTGGTTCCGGGTTTACGTTCATTTTATAGAGTTCTGCGTTGCTTCTTTGGGAAAAGGGATTGCGGAGGGTGGCTCGACGGTTGATTTATAACGTAAGACGCAAAATATATTCGAGCCTTTTCACCATCGTTTTACACAGGGCAGATGTTCCAATACGAAGTTGATCTCTGCGTTCGTGTAATTTTTCTTAACGTTACGTGGAAACTTTCGTTTCTTCGCAATTACTTGGCACGACGTAATTCGTTACGAGAATCTGTCGCTCGAAGGATCTTGCGCTGTTTTTCAGGCATGTCGGAAATTCTAATTCACGTCTTCTAATACGAAACGAAAGTCTTTTGAATTTATCGCCCAACTTGATACTTACGATTGGCAGAGTGTGCACTCCACGACGACTGCAACGTTGGCACAACGTAAGGGTTGATAAACACCTTGCACGCTGATCGATAGAAAAAGCAAAGAGCAAGAAAACAAGCAACCCGTGGTCGTTGATCGGTGATTTCACCGTGGAAAAAATAAATCTTCATTAGTACCGCGAAGTTCGTTTAATCAAGGACTTAATGAATCCTAACGCGTCCTTCCATTAATCTTCCTGCGATTCTCCAGGCAATGGCAGCACGCATGCACCGCCACTATAACGCAGTCGTCGTAACTCACGCCTCGCGAGTTTCCAATGCCCACGGTGATTCTAATTTACTTGCGAAGACCGAGCAGCGAACAATACGACCCGCGGACCAATTTACATTTTCGTTCGCCTGATGAGATAACGACGGGGCTGGCTAGGTCGAAAAATCATTGGCGATTTTCAGAAATTACCCAGCGGAAAGATCTCTATACGAGTAGATGCAGAAGTAACAATATCTCTTTGATACAGCCTATTACGTATTTTACATAGTTCTCCCGCATTTATATATCATCATCCATTCTGATCTTATTTGTGCTAGAGTCCTCCCCAACTTAATTCGAAGATAACATTGGTGACATCGATTACTTAATAGAATAGTAGTATCGTTGCTATCGTTAGAGTATCTTCGATGTAATTAGTATCTGTAATTGCGAGAATTTATATTATATTATTCTTAGGATACTCGTATTTTCTTTTCTTTCTTTTCTTTATTGATCTTCGAGGGACAAGCGTTATATCTGGATAACGAGGAAAAAACTCCGTAAGCGTATTGCTCGTTGTAGCTCTGTAGAGAATTTTCATAAACTTTAAGGCGGAGTTTGAAAGACAGAGCGGATTTCAAGCAAGAAACAGAGTGACTTTAGAGTTAAGAGAAATTCAATTAATTATGTCCGTTCACGGCGAAAGCCGTAATTTCGAACGAAAAAACTTCCCCCGGGATTATTTCGGTTCTGCACAAAACCAAGTCATCAGCTTACGATTTCACTCTATCGAGGAAGAACGACAGGTTTACAGGGTGGAAGATTTAATTCCGATATTACGATAGTTCAAAGATCTGGGGCGATTAAATCATAGAATCTCGCAATATCTGTAATTCACCTTTCTTTTTATCCAGATAAAATGTCTTTTCCGCTGTTGCGAGGAATTTAATTTAAAAGTATAGGAAAATTTGCCACGGCGCTACCAAGAAACCAAGTTATTCAGACTTCTAACTAAATGTCAAACAAAAACAAAAATTCCTCTCCAAGTTCGCAGTAAAATTCCTCTAAAATTGCTAAAATGAAAATACAGTACTTGTTGCAATGTTCGACGGGTGAAGCTTTCCGCTCGCATTCGTACAAATAAGTTCATAAAATTTCGAATCTGCATAGAAATCCCGCAGTCTGATTATCGCGAAACCCTTTACCAACAGCCTCACACATCCACCGCTAAACTACCGCGTACTAACTGCGAAAGTTCCCTCTAGCCTTTCGAACGCGTCATTACCGCGACACAATGCACGCTAATCCTCGATACCGATGGGAACGCGATATCTCGCCGGCGTCGTAGGATTTGTTCCCCCTGCTGGATAAGATTGAAAAACGGATTACTCGAAGGTGATCGGAGCATCCGACGAAAAGGATCGACGGCGGAGGCCATTCAGCTGGCAGCCGGGCTTTTGTGATTTTCTCATTACCGGAGGCTGGTGCCTCGACTTCGATTCACCAGGCGGCCCGCTTTTCATCCCTTATTTCTTCCGACTCTCTTGCACGCGAACCCACGTAATACGCTTTCCCCTCCACTCCGCTGTGCCAGAGCACAGGGATCGGTTGACCCACGTACCGGAGAATTACGCTCCCTCCAAGCGTATTTCCGCGCCGGATGCTGATTCCCGATAACCGCCGGGAAATCATGTTTCCCAATCGTCTTAGATACTATTCGTGCTTCTTGCTTGCTTCTCTCGTTACGCTTACACGAATCAGGGAACAGCTGAAGTAAATACTGGTGTTCAGTTCAATGGCAGAGATGCGATAGCGTACAGTGGCGGCATAAACGCGTAGCATAATTTAAACAAAACAACTGTTAAAAGAAACAAATACATATATGTAAGATGAGACACGCGTGTTGGAGATGGCAGTGCGGATGAGTGTCGGTCTTGGCCTAATTTTAGCAATTCACAGGGACTTGCAACGATTTAAGAAACTATTTAACGAAAGATTAGGACGAGTAATCATTGGAACGAATTCAAGGATTTTTATGCTGCAAGAGCGTCATTAATAATACACGTTTAATGATACATTTAATAATAACAATAACGACGGACTTGCATATATTTTCATACGATAATGACTGGAATAATACGATTAAGGACATGGTCGATCATAATTACTTCGTCAATTTATTATTTCACCAACGTATACACACAGAAATATATTTTCGACTCTGAAATTATAATAATCCCCGCCATTCACATGCATCAGCGGCCAATCCGCTAATTACGAAATGAAACATCGAAAATGAAGGTTCCTTTCTGCCGATTCGTACGGCTACAGGTAAATCGAGTTTACCAGGAACTTTTAATGGAGCCAGCCGGAATAATCGGCGAGAGATTTCGGTTTCGCCTCTCGAAACAAAATCCGGAAAATTCATGTTCATTCAATTTCACAGGTGCAAACAGTGACAAGGCACTTCCGCGAAATTAATTTTCCACTGGTTATACTCGAATTCTTTCGGACATTCGAGAATATCTCAAACACGTTGCTGTGTGTGTGTGTTTTTTTTTTTTATAATGTTTCATTATCACCGAATTAGATATCTTTTAGGCCCAAGCGAAAAAGGATGGAAATCCATACAAATTATGATTAAGCGATAGATATTAGTAATAAACTATATCGTTGAATGGTTGTATAGGTATTTCCCGAAAATGCAAGACGAACATCGAAACTGTTTCTTTGATATATTTTTATGATATACTTCATAAATTTCAAAATGTTTAATTTTAGAAGATTTGCCTTGAAACCATCGTGTGTAGATATTCAAGAACACGTAGCAGCTATTAATACGAGGTAATGATAGGAAGGGTAGATAGAACGAAATTAAAGCAAAGGCTGACTGAGCTGTTTCCGATTTTTCCAGGCCGGATACCGGTAATTGAAAAGGTCAGAATAAGCACTAACATACATGACAGAACGTGCGGTCTGAGGTTGGCGATTTTAAACGGTTTGTTTTTAAGGGTTGAAAAATTCGAAGCAGACAGCTCGTTTCCTATTATTTCAGACAAGAACCTCGGTAACATTTTATATTATTAATTTTAACTTCGAACAAAGGTAGAAAAGATTCGTAATTTTTTCACTTTATGAATATTTCTGTGTTATAAAACGTTATTTAACAAGTTTCAACAAGACTACCTACAATTTTCAACACGACAGCCTTAAACTCCCAAGACGGGATAAATACACGTTGTTTTTTAAAGTTCTTTACTTAAATTAGTTTTATCGAACGATCGATTCCCGCAGAAACCACAATCGCAAAAAACCATTAATACAAAAATTTAATAGAAACCACTCAACGTACAAAGGGCAAACAAATTTTAAAAACCCATTAAATCTACTCGTGACAAATAAATTTCAACTGCCTACCAAACCTACCTGCAACCACAGGGAATTAACAAACCCAATTGAAAAATTGAAAAATCTGCGAAAAGATCGACCAAACCTAGCTATAACTAAAACCTCCGATTCCAGAAACAGCAATGAAATACTGGTCGATGCAAGAGCACGCTGCTGCCTGCGTGAAAAAATCGCAAATAAAACTTTCTCATAAAACGTGGGACAGAGCTGAAATGGAGAAAACGTTCCTCCGCGAGATGAACGCGTGTCGCAGAAAACGGGGCGAGGGGCGATGAGAGCAACCGACAAAACGAAAACGTGAAACCGTCAAATGCGTCGCGGAGGGGTGAAAGTGGAGAGTTTCGCGAGGGTATCGAGTGGAACGCGCAAATGGGACGCAAACACTCGGTCGAGGGAAATGACACGTTGCCTTTCGTCGCTTTGTTTCGCCTTCCGTGCATCGTCGGCGCACGATCAAGAGGTTGCAAGCGAGCTGGAGGGTCAATTTCGATGAATGACCACGGCCTAAAAACGTTTATGGTTGGTGGTTACGGGGCTATAGTTGTGGAAAGGCTGTTTTTTAAGGGAAAGGTGGTTTTAGGGACAATTGAATTAGGGGTAGGATTAGAAATTTGGTAGTTGGGACATTTTCGTTGAAATTCTGGTAACGAAGATGGTGAATTCGCCTTGTAAGACTAAAACTTCAAAGAATGTATAAGATTTCTATCTTTTGACAGAGTAAAAAGAAGGACTAAATATAAAAACAAGGGCAATGTGAGAGACGTAAGATAATATTTTTGATAAGTGAAGCGTGAAATTTCGTAGCGTGCAATAATTACGATCCAATAAAAAAGATTTAATCGAACGTTTGATGGAATGTTCCCAGTTTGTCAATACTTTGCGTAGTACTAACAGCAACTTTTCCTCAAACGTTTCTCTTTCTCGAACGAAAAACGTTGATTTGGCGGTTGCTAATGAAGCGGTCGGTGAAGCAGAAACTCGCCAGAGACTGGAAACGACAGTCTTTTGAAAGCGTGCGTTAATCCAGACCAGATAAAAACTACTCGGTAAGTCGTGAGAAAAAGTTCCTATGAAACGAGTCCGTCGATGTTGTTTGTTCACCAAACGCATATTAATTGGCAAATAAAATCAATATGTGTACCGGTACAGCGTTTGATGTCCTGAAATGCATCTTTTATCAGAGAAAAATTTTTACATTATACTTAATACAATCCCAAAGAATGAAAGTTTACCTCGGCAATCGGCCTGAAAACTTTCTATAACGCACGCTGCTATAACCTCAACATTGAGCATAAAACATGCTCCAAAGGTTCGCAAATTCCTTCTAAGACACAGCCTGACAATTTGCAAATTCTCGTTAAAAACAGATCGATTCGATGCAAAATTCACGAATTCTCGTCAGAATACGCCGCACAGATTCCTAAATTCTTCTCAAGATCCGCTCGACACATTGAGAGAACTACATGGTTGAAAACGCGCTTTGTTTCGACTGGATATCTCAATCCGTTCGCGAGATACGGATCTGGAAGGCGAGCTGCGAGACGCAGGGATGTTGGTCAACGGCGTGACCCACATTCTTTCCTGGAGGTGAGTACTCACTACTGGTAGTAGCAAAAACCCGCTGACTCAGCGGGTGTCATTGAGTAGCGCACACGTGCTCGCTCGGGATAGGTCAGTGAGTGAGTGCGATTGAGAGGTCCGAGCGAGCGAGTGGGACAGAGATAGAGAAGCGAGAAAAATTAGACTTCGCTTCCAACGACGATATCTTCAGAACCGGAAGTCCGATCGGAACGAACCGAACGGCATTTTAAAGCGTAAGCTGCCTCGCTTCCAACGCTGTCAATTTGAATAATCTGGGATGGTTTGTTGCAGAGTCGTCGGACGTTGAATATTTGGCCCTTCCGATCGGGTTTCATAGAGACTTTATCTAGTATTATTGTTAACGAGGGATTTTTGGTAAACATTATTGTGTTAACGTTCGTAACGAAGAATGTGAAATAGCGATGGTACTTTGTTATCTACTTAATAGGAAAATACTGGAGGTATTAATAAAGAAAACAACGCGACAATACCAGAATTGGCTTTTGCAACTTGCCATTTTAGCGATCTGTTGGATTTTTGGTATTTTTTAATTTGATTTAATGGTAGATATAATTTTTGCAAAATTCGTAGTGAAAAATAGGGATGTTAACGACAGTTTTATACATTCATTTTTGTGTATATTAATTTGTTCTAATGGAAATTGTTGTTTTATGACTGATAATGGAAGGTTGATAAATCATGTAGTTGGTCTGGACTGAATAAATTTGAGGGAAACGGTGGTTGGTAGAGATTAGAGTGTCGGAACAGCAGGATTATGTCGGTATTAAATTTTTAATGTCATATATTAAGGTTATCAAAATTTATTGAGAAATTATTTGTAAATAAATGATACGCGCTTTCGCAAGAATGCGAAATGATAATTCTGTCTTAATATCGACTCGATTATTTGCTTACCAATAAACGTTTCACTGTAATCACAAATTGCATAAACTGTTCTTCAAAAATAAGGAACAAGATTGATTTTACTTGAGATTTCCTTTCACACGAGGTAAATCAATTATGCGACGGTTTTTATGATATGAACGCTAATTTGGTAACTTTAATAAGATAAACTAGAGTAAGGTGTTAACTAGGAAAAGCTTGAATAAGATGACGAAGATCTTCGTTACGCGATTTAACAAGCCGAAGACAATTCGAAGGTGCCAATTAAACAAACCATGGAACTGTAACGCGAAGATTCAAGAAGTTTAATGAAATAATTCAACAAACTCTAACGTGACGATTTGACAATAGAAGAAAAGTTTCAGCGTTGCTGTTCGTCGAGTGGAAGGCAAGCTGCCAGATACTCTACCCGTAGAGTATCATAAACTTTTAAAATTCTAACTTCGAACCAAAGATTTCAGCAATTTCATACGAAATTTAGATAAATCCGGACGAATTCTAAAGAATGGGAATTCGGATTAACGTCAATCAGATAAACTTACATAGATCAGACAAGTGCCACTGATTACAGTTCTAGATACGATCTGACGAATGTAGAAGGTAGAAATCCAGATGCATTTATATACATCCAAGAGAGTAGAAGCTAAAATAAATTTTACGAGATTCTCACGTTTAGCGAAGATGAAATAATTAGTACAACCGTACCGTCTGTTTAACAATAACTAATACAAAACGTTACTTATTCTGTTTCCTTTATTCCATTTTTACTTATTCTTATCAATCTTGCTGTATTTCCTCCTTTCGCTATTCGTCTGTTAACAATCTTCTAATATTAATTCCTTTGATCCAACCTCCGATGTTCTTCGCTATTAATCTCGTAGAAATTGTTCATAATTTCCCAAGATGGCAATCACGGCTAGAGCGCAGAATATGATAAATACTATCGAGTGTTCGATTCCTTTTACGTCTTCGTCCTCGAATTCAATTCGGGGGGGCTCATTTTCAACGTGCAAAATGACGCTGCGAGCGCGTCCGTGGCACAAGAGAGGGGTTTATGGGGGCAGGGGAATTACATGTTTCACGATAACGTCATTAATCATTCTGTTTCGAATGTTCGCCGTGTAAATGGAGGATCGTTTTGAAGGGCGGCCGTTTCCGCGCGGATTATCTCCCCGACGTCCATGCGAAACCGGCCGGCCGGCCGCAGTTTGTAAGCGTGCATGAAATATTGAACTATTAGCCGGCGGCGATATATCATTTTAATATCGGCCGGAATCAATAGCGCTGTCTGCCGGGTTAATTACACGCCCTTTCCGCCAGATCATTCCGCGACAAACGCTTTCACAGCTCTTTCCTTCGCTTCGCGTCTCTTTTTCATCTCCCGTTTCTTTCTTTCTTTCTTTTTTTTCTTCTTTTTTTTTTTTGTTTATTTTATCGGCTTTGTGACATCTGCCGCGTTTCGTGCAATATTCCTTCATTTAATTAGAATCTGAGTTGTTTAAAGAGGTATTCTAGTGTAAGCCTTTGAAAGAGATTGATAAGGAAGAAACAATGAAATCGTCGAGACACGCGATATACGTGGAACAAAAGTCACGGCAGCTGAAAGAAAACGAGGATGAATATAAAAAGGAAAAATGCGAGATTCAACGAAGTAAGTAAGAAACGTAGAAAAGTAGAAGCAAAAGGAGCGATAAAACGGAGAAGGATGACGAATTCGCGGAGTTGGCGTCTATATCCTGGCACCTGCAGCGCACTTTCGGTTTCCGTGATTCGTTCCAACAGCAACGATCGTTCAATCACACCGAGCATGCGATCGTTCCGATCGAAAGCAATCAGCAATCGAGTTCGTAGATCGAGAGCCCGTCGACCGTAAAAACGGATTAAAATAACGCCACGGCTCCAGATAAATGTCACTGATAACGCTGGTAACCAAGTAACGATAGTTAGTCTGGACGTTGATAAGCACGATAAAGTTGCAAGAGGTTGCACGGAGGGAAGTTCGAAGCAAGTTCTTTAAGCACAGAGATCCTTAATTTTTTGTTTTTCGTTCGACTTCGTAATTACAAGTTCTTCGTTGCATGCTCACATTTGCACACAAATTCTACGAAAAACAGCTTCGCGATATCCTTAACGATAAGCGGCAGAAAGAGATCATCGTCAACACCTCTTTAAAATTAATTACCAATTTCCTCACGACCCCCCGTCAGATTACGCTAACTCCGGCACCGTATCACCCAAATTCCACTAAGACTCGTTATCACCGTCATCAAGATTCTTCGTGAATCGATGTTATTGCCGAAACTTAAGCAGAAACATGAAATCCACGCCGTAACGAGGCAAAGGGTGGGCGAGAAATCGCGAAAGAGGGCTGGCCCTGGTTGGCATTAGCCGATTCTAATCGAAACTGGGTAAAAGCTCGTTATCGGAATTGTCTCGAGCTAAACAGAACGGGGCTAATAGCCGAGCACAATAGGCACGGACCGTGGTCGTGTGAAACACGGCACGTTGTACGGAATCAGGCGTGCTGCTGCGGGGCCGAGTCGGGGGTGCGCACCCCCGACACGTTTTAACGTGCAACGCCCCCAGATTATTCTCTTCTGCCTTATGCTACACGTTATGCGTCTCTGTTCTTACATAAAGCGACGAAGCCTAGGTCGCGTTGCAAATATCTCTACTTTACTCTTACAACGTGTAACAATAGCGACTCGAGTCTTTGTAAAGTTTTATAATACGACAATGCAACACGAGTGAGATAAAGAGCAACGTGAGCACATTCGATTTAAGGCCGACCGCCTGGAATGAACAAATATACTGTTGCTATACGATACAGCATAATATCGATATCTTTATAATATACAAACTTTGCTTCTTTCTCAAGCAGAGGGTAAAATATTGCAAATTTTTACTCGTAGTACTAAAACGAACGATTAATTTTTCAGAAACCAACTCGTTTTTTTTCTTTTTTACACGTGCAGATTCCAGGATTTTCAGACCCCATCGCCGTAGCACAGTGTCGTACACAGATACACCGAGTCGTTTTCGTTTCTAAGGGAGCGCGGCGAATGCGATGCGTTTCATTCGACATGGTCCCAACAGGACTGAGAAGCGCAGTCTAGACGCGCCACCGTGGGGAGCTTCTATTATTTTTCAATTGGCCAGTCGAGCATGCAGGGCGTCCCGTATCCCGTCTGTAATTGAAGTTGGCTTTGCCGCGATAACGCACGGCCGAGATAAGACGGCAGATCGAGATAAAGAATAGCGACTGTCGCGAGGGCCGAAACGACAAGCCCGGACTTTGGGGAATGAAACTGTTTGGTAGATCGCCCCTTAAGCGCGAAGCTTTCTACCAGTTTTATTTTATTACCGTTTTTATTTGATTTTCTCGCGTTTTCTTCGCTCCATTGCCAATAATCAGACTGCGGATTATTTATCCAAATGTACTGTCGTTACACCGTTTGTTGGCTCAACTGCTCGGATTTACGACACAAGCGGTTACTGTTTTTTTTACAAACGTTTCGGATTTATTCTTGTTCAACCTTCTCATTTAGCAGGCCAGCAGCAATCGGAGCCTAGAAATCTGCTCGTCGTTTCCAGAAGAATTAATTATCTCCGTGTAAATCCTCGACGATGAGAAAGAAGAACGGAGGAAAGAAGAGGAAGAAGAGGGGACGAGAGCGAATCTCCGATAAACAAGAACAAACAAAGGGCTACAGGCGATCGGAGTGACACGCATCGGTGGATTTCGGGATTTGCCAGATCCCCAGGGCCTGGACACCGTGCGACCGGAAGGTGAAAAAAATGAGACAGCAAGCGGTGATCCACGTAGAGCGGACACTGGTGAACGTCGTCGCTCCGCACGCTAGATATATATTCCATTTCAGAGGCGTAGACGAGACTAGCATCCGTGAAACGCTCGTGCAGATTTTCCTTTTTCTTATTCCTCTCGCCCATTTCGTTCGACGTAGCTGAGCGGAATGTAGAATTTCTAAATTTTGGAATTTTTCGTGCTGCTCGAAGAGAAAACAGAGTAAAAAAATACGGACGATAAAGATGTTTCACAATCTCAAACATTTAACGCAAATATTCCTTTCCCTCCAGCCTCTCGTACAGCTTTCTTTCCGACAGCATTTTTACAAACAAGTTATTCGTCGACGAAAGAAAGAGAAAAAAGTTCTACTTTATGAAAGTAATAACAATCGATGCGCTTTCTTAAAAAAATGCGCTCGAACGAACCGGTTGCTTGATAAGACACGCGACACTCGACATCCCGTAACATTCAGATATACGGATAATGCGAAATAAAGAAAATTTTAATCTTTTACTCGTATTCCACAGTTGCTACACCAACTGCTATCGAAATTCCGATCTGAAAAATTTCCTCGAATGAAAAAAGCGGAGGAAAAGATAGGAGAAGGATATCCGGCTGTCAAAATGTCGACAGGATCACAAAAGCTAGGACTGGTAAACTACGATAAATGCTAATTAACGTCTGTAACCGGCAGTTTACAACTCGCCGCCATAAATGTCCAATCAACGGGCAAACTTCGCGACGACGGTTCTCGCTCCTTAAGCTCTCGAGTTAGTTTCCGCCACGCTAGTTTCCAGCATTCCTTCTTTCCCCTCTTTCTCCGTCTGGTTACCACTTAGATTAACCCTCTCCTTTGCTCCGCCGGTCCCCTCTCTGGACTCGTATTTCTAAGTAAATTTCGTTGTATAATTAACGTTTAATATCCAGGCAGACCTGTGCGCGCCCGCTTTTCGTGGTTTGCGTCACAGCGTAGCCGGATCGCCTCGAATTAACTGCACCGACGACGCGACGTAATCTGAAACGCGATAGCGGCGGGAACCTCGTCTCGTTTGATCGGGGATCAAGCGACCATTTTCATCCCCGTTTCCATTTATTTTCTCGGTATTTCCGTTTCTACGCGATCTTTTTGGAAAAAATGTTTACTCCAAGGGTAGTCACGTGCGTTTCTTAAGGGACCGAGTGTATTTTTAGCCATTCTGCGGCTTATGCAGAGCCCCGCAATTACAGTTCTTGCTACTCGCAGCATAGAAACGTACATTTTCCAAACAAAACGGATCATCCGCTCGGATATCCCTAAAACGCGCACGAAACGCCGAAAAGCCTGCTAAATAAACCTCTCGTCTTTGCATGCCATCAGCAACGCCCGAAAACTGACACGAACACTTTCTTGACCCTAAAAACACGGAAACGACGTAGCACAAGCTATTAAACGACCATTCCGCATACCAGTTACGACATGTCCAAACAATCGAACGCTTCGCTATCCTGGCTGCAGGCGGTCATAATGTAGCAGAAACTCACGGTGACCAGTGTCGGTGAGACACGTCGTCCGCGTCGGCCATAAAACTGATACATTACAGACGCGGTCACGCGGCCATAACCGGTGGTTTGCAACAAAGCCCCTAAAAGCAGCCTGCACAATGCGACCGACTTAATTGGTTTGACAGGGTTGCGCGAACGCACATCCCGAAGCCGGGAGTATAACAAGCACCGGAAAACTACGCTAAGCCATGCTACGATAGGTTTAAAGGTGTTTATTTTAAGAAACATGCGTATATGGAATCGCGTGCACCAAAAACCAAGCCAAATAACATCGACAACGTGGTACCTGAAAGTAACGTCATGCAGAGCCGAACCTCCCTGAACCTCAAATCCGTCAATCGTTAACAAACACGCCATCCAACTCCACCAAACCCGGAGTTTCTCGCTAGAAACGACATTCTACCGTGAAAAATTCCATCTTAAATACCCAAGCCAAACCTCGTCGATCATTAACAAACTCCATCCAACTCCGAGAAAGCAGGAGTTTCTCGCCAGAAACGATATTCTACGGTGAAAAATTCTAACCTAAATACAGCTAACCAATCCCTTCGCCAGCACAAACTTCGCCACAAGGCCTTGACAAGAGTTCGAAACCACCTGCTCCGCGGTCCAGAACCGGCAACCTACCTTCCCTACAGAGAGACGTCAGATTTTCAGCGCGAAACTGCTGGATCAATGAACCGTGGTTGGAGAAAGGTCGACTCTGGTGGACATACCGAGCCAAGCCCCTCTCTTATTTGCCCGAAAAGTGTCCGTTGTGTGCGCACACCTAGCCACCCCCGCCGCCAACACACGTGTAATGGCGTGTTCGTCACGCAGGGGTCGGTTTTAATTAGAGAGGCAGCGCGAGATCCTACGTTGCAGGACCGAAACAGGCTCTTCGATTAAATTATTAATTAACGTTCTCCTGGAAATACCACATCACACACGACTCCGGTGCACCCGATACGATACGGGAAAAGGGAGACGGCGAGAGAGACGAGAAGAGAAACGAAGGCCACAAAGAGACGTAGGGCGGGATTGGTGGAGCAGAACGGGGGTGGTTTTGGAGCCGGAGGGATTTTACGCGCGCGCGTAATCTCCAGCCTGGCCAACGGTATGACGACGAAAGTGTATTATGCCGGCCCGGTACACAGAGCTTTCAGCTATTCACCGATCCCCATTTGGCTTTGTATGGGGGCTCCGGTCGTGTTGTATCGATTTCCAAACCTGGTTTTACGTAGATTCCCCTATTTAGGTAGCTGGCCTTCGCGCCGTGTCCTGGCGCACGGATTTTTGCAGGTTGCGGAGAGTTCCACGCTGATCGACGGTGCGAAGGTTCACGAGGCATCTTTGGCTGCTTGGTGCTTCGTTCGTGAGGGTTTCCGAGAGTTGGAATTCTTTGGAACAGAATGATCTTTGCTAAAGTATTCTTATCAGGATAATGCTTCGAATAAATTGAACGTTGCTTCGCTTCCATTTCTAAAAAGTTGTCACGATAAGAGCTACTCCTAACAAGCATAGGTAAAGATTCGTTTTCTAAAGTAGACAAGAAGCAGCGAAATTTGAAAAACGCGTTATCGTGTCTGGATATTATTAGCGACCAAAAGGCAAAGTCAGAGGAATTTCGAGTAATAATTAGCCCCGGAAGCGAGGTTGAACCGAGGGAAAATCCAAAATTACGGCGCAAGACAAGCAAGACAGCGAGACTTTCACGGAACACGCTAAACCGGCGGATGTTCACCGTAATATTACATCCACTATTAACCCGCGTAACGAGAGCTCATAAGAAACGTACACCATCGTAAACAGAATATTTTATTACGCCAGAGTAATGAGGAAAACCCCACAGGTCTTCCTGGGGCACAGGTTAGAATCAAGCTACGAAATATCCTGACTTATTACTATCGCCCCGACGTTTTCTCGCGACTAGATTTTCTTTTCTAGTGGAATTTTCATCAGATCGTTAATACGAAAGTTAACGCGTGGTATTTTGTTGGCGAATATTACGCGATATCCGGTAGAATTGTTTCGTCGGAGTGACACATATTTCAACTAACCAGGCAGAACGAATTGGACTGGATGCTTACGTGGATTAGGACAATTACGAAATTAGGTGCACTTTTGCAGCATCCTTGATCTTTATCGGGATAATATTTAGTTTCTTTCTAGTTGAATCTTTCGTTTTCAATACCATTCGAATAATTAAATTACTACCACGTTTCGGTGTGAAATAATTATCGATGTAATTTAAACTTACTTGGCGTTATGTTCCACGTAATAGCAACGTAAAACGAACACCTCGCCGTGGATTAAAAATTCAACGATAAACGTGAAACGCAGAATCGGTTTATCAACGTTTGAACTAAAACAAACAAGCCCTAACGTAACCACGGAACAATGAGTTACCTCGAATTTCGAGCAAATCTAAGCTACACGAGTTCATGACTAAATCCATCCGAAATTCAGGTCAAAAGTGGAAACCTATTTCTGTGACTCTATTCCAATTTACATTTCGATTTAAAACATCAAAGAATTAAATTTCAAATACAAATTTTACTACCACGTAGGAATCTTGCGCAACAGAGCTTCGCTAAAACGGATAAAATCTACTTTTCCGTTCTCGCGCCGAGCATAATATCTGAAAAATCGAGACGAACGAAGAATCGAGAATGTTCAAACGTTCGCTTAGTAATCTACGCAATTTTCCGCAACGGCAACTTGGCAAAAACGAAGCGTGTTTCACGGAATATGTCAGTTTGCAACGATATGAATTATTATTGAAACGATATGGGGCACAGAGGATCGGTAATGATCGACTAAATGCACCCTGTCCCGACTCGAACTTCTAGAGAGAGGGTTAATAACGGAGCCGCGCGAAACGATGGAGTTTCTGTGAGCTGGTTTCTATCGTTTCACCTCGGTATTCCCAAGATTTCAATACCATAACGCACCGAGCGTAATCTCAGTTTTTCACGCGCTCCGTTTTCACAAAATTTTGTTGAAACTCGTACTTCGAACGTTAGAAGACAAAATCGCGTATGTTACGTCGCGTTATGTTGCGTAATGATCGAAGGGTGCCCTGTATCAAGCGGTAAAACGTTATATTTGGCGATTACGTATTGCGCAGAAAATGCGTACCAACCGACAGAGAAGTAACTATATCAAAAACCCACGTGAAACGACATAATAAATAATACAACGATAGTATCAACCTCCTTCGGCATTTTGCAACATTGTCGTTGCGACACAGCGTCGTCTCGATCCACGGTCGAAAGGGTGAAAGCACGAAAACCCGCAGTGCCAGTGACTTTTCGAAAACGCGACTCTCTTAATCCTCCTTCGCAACGTTGCCCGGGGCAAAAGCCTTCTTGCCAGCTAATTAACAGAGAAAATAGGTAATGGAGAAGCGATGGAACCGCTTTGGTAACCAGGATCGACCCGGTGAAACGCTCTAACAAGATTGTAGCCTCGTGTTGAAAAATTCAACGAGCGGTTCGTGTGACGTGGCTGATTGGTGAAATTAGCGAGGACCAAGACTCGTTGCTTAGACCCGCACACCCTCTGGGGGATGAAAACTCCGGAGACGATATTAATACCGGCTCTTTGTGTGACGCATCGTCTAATTTCCTGAAAGTCCATTAGAGGGATCATGAGAGCGGTTCCGGGATACGGAGTCTGAGAAACTGCCCTTCGACCGAGATGCAGACGAAACTACGACGTTTATGGATACTCGTTACCCGAGGCCAGACTGCAGCGAACAAAACGCGCCACTTTGCGCTTCGGATTTATCGTAGCGCCGGTTTTTAGAGCCTAGCGCAGGGTTAGGGCACTTCGATGTTTCTCGGACAGGATTGTCTGTGATATTTAAGCAAAATTTAATCAACGCTAGATCAGCATATCAATGGGTTTTAAAGGAACGAGATACGCGTTGGGTTACTTTGGATGGGTTTACTTTGAGTTACTTTCGGAATATTTTAGAGAAACCAGATTTCACGAAATTTATGCAGAACTACCTACAAACTTTCTCGATATAATTTACAAAAAATCAATCACCAGCGAGGAATAACGCGATAAATAAAAAGAATAGGATACCTCAAACTGCTGATCACAGAGCCGACCCTTGAAATGTCAATTTTACGACTTTCGTCTGCGAAAAGTCCAGCGAAACCGCCTAAAAACCTTTCTGCTACACTTTGTAAAAATCAAGCCAAGCGGGATCGAAAGCTGAGAATCGTCGGTATAGAAACGAAATGCCCATATAAAACGATGTTCCTCGGTGGCACGTCTCTCGAGACGCCTAATCGCGTTTTCCTTGGCCAATCGGGCAACAGGGACTGGGGAAAAATGCAATCGCGCGGTACGATTAATGTTTAAAAAGGCGCAAGCTCCATTCCCGGAATTGCGGGACGGCTTCGTGACCCCGTAGAGCCCCGCAAAACGAGAGGAATTTTTCTCCATGGCAGCCTCTGAGCGAGATTAGTCCCACCCTAACTGCTACCCGCCGCTCCATCAGGCTTTATTAATCTTTCTGATGCTGCATCGAGCCTTCTTCAAATATTTCTCACATCAAGATTCCCCATTTTATCGAACTCGCCAAATCTTCATATTTTATACTCCATCTCTTCTCATTCTCGTGGGAATCGATGCGTTATTGTTATTATTATCATCATTCCCCGATATTTCGTCGTTGTTCGTGCCAATTCTATCGCGCTGTATAAATCTATCTATTTTATCTGGAATTCGCATTCGTTTCCTTTTCCTTTTCGTAACTTTTTCTCTTCAATTTGAATTTTCTGCCGCACCCACGACGTTTTCACCGAAACGAACATTTGCGTAATCTTACTAAATATGTTTTACATGTGCAAGAGGGTGAAAAAAGCACGTGTACGTGATTGGAAAATCAAGTACAGAAAAATAAGACCATAGCTATAAAAGAGGACAAGCGTAATTTATCACCTTCTTCGTCCACGATCTTCGGTAATACGGAGCATGGTCATCGTCGAGTCACAGAACGTTGAATCACACTCGAGACAGGCTCTCGTCAACTTCGAACAATTTCACGTATACTAGCGTCACGCGTTTATAAAGACACCCTGTATACGCAAGTCTTCCAGCAGTGGAAGAGGGAAATCGGAATAAAACGCGTATCTAGACGCTTCTAACGACGTGATCGTGGAAGAAGGTTGCGCATCCGCTCGCCTAATCGAGGCGTCTCGATCTGGCACGCTTCAGGGACCTTCGACGTGCAAACGAGCAACGAAATCCGTCGCGCGTAAATTTCAAAAGCCTGGACGACCAACCAGTTGCTCGCCACCTTTTCTACGAATAAGCGGATATTCTCGGCCGAGGAGTACGCTTCCGTGAATATCTTCCATTCCAACGAATAAGGGTTGAGCATCTGTCGTTCTGCAGAACGAATCAAGAGTGCGAGGAGAAATGTTTTTCCTCGATAGATTCCACGGTGTAGATACAGCCGGAGAGAATGGACAAACGTTTGAATCGACTGGAGCTTATTTCTTCGAGAAAACTCGCGGAACGCGTCCAAGGATGAAAAGTGGTCGCAAGCGTAGAAACTCGAAGGAACAGGGTGAAATTGGGCATGTTCGTCTTTCGTTATCCGACTTGCGATAAGTGCTTACAAAATCCAGCCGCTGTAATTCGCAACGAATCGTCCTTTTCCACTTCGCCAACCAATTTGCGAGCACCCAACATCCTCCAATTTACGATAAAATCCTACATGCCGTATAATAGATACAATGTACGCCACATGAACTAAATATGTGCTGTATGATATTCTTAATCTCGCTATTAACGCTTTTTTCGTTTCGCTCTTCCCTCGCCCTCTCGCCATTTCACTGCCGATAAAATCTTATCTTTATTCCAACCACAAACTTTTTTACTCCGTTTTATTTTATCCGTCTTTTCACTCTGTCAGCAACCCCTCGAAAACTACACCAAGAACTCAGCAGCGAGGTAAAATAAACGGAAAGGAGCGACGATCATCGCGCCATGTCTCGCGGCACACTTTTCCGCCGACGGATGCCGCGAAGCGTGTGTGCGCGAAATTCGGCTGATGCATAGTCAATCCCGAAGCGGTTTCGAAGCGGATGCCGGCTGCAGCTCCGCGGAAAGTCAAATTTGCTCATGATAATGCCGGAGAATTTCTCGGGGAAAAGTGAAGAAACTGTTTGCGCCCGCAGCTCGTCGCGTTACGTTTTACGTTACCGTCATTTCGCTTCCTTTTCGAGCTAACTTCCGCTAGGCTGGCTCGAAGAATACCTCGAGAGACACGGAACGGAGAAACCTCGGTGTGGATTCGAGTTTCTTCGCGACTGGATAATCGTCGAGTTAATCCTTTGGAATGATCGTTCGGCCAAGTTTCAATCGTGCGACTGTGTTTTCCTGCGTTTATGAGGCTGGAAAAAGGGGGACAATGGAGAAAGAGATACGGAGGACTGCGAATCGCGGAGGTGCAAGTCGGTTCACTGCTGCTTTTCGCTAAATAAACGTATAACATTGACGTATAAAATACACGTGTCAAATAAGCGTATAAAATAGATGTCCTGAGTTTATCAATACAAGAAATTGACTATATCTTCCAGTCAGAAAAAAATTTCGCGATATTAGGTCCGTAGTATCTGTATACGATTACAGAAATTTGAAGCTACGAGAACGAAACGTACAAAACCTGCTAAAAGGGTGCTTCTTTGCGGAAAAGAAAGGGAAAATGACGTGTAGCGATACATCTTAAAACCACAGTACGTCAGGAAAATAAAATGCAACCAACTTTTAAATACGATACGTTTGTTGGAATACTCTACTAAGGCATAGAGCATAAAAAAATCGCAGTCAGCTGAGAGATTATCCAGAAACCTATTGTTCGTAACCTTTGCAAAGTTACAAAAGAGAGGACGAAAGAGGAAAATTCCTACAAAGCGGAGAGAAAAGAAAATCGAACCGTCTTGCTCTCGGGATAAATGTCGCTCTAACGAACCGTGGCTTCCGGTTTTAAAGAAAACGGTTCGCCTAGCTCGAGGGACGAGGAGGGACTATCGGCTTCTCTGCGTGATACTCGAGGGGCTACTTCAGGATCGATTACTAAACTTGGGACATCGATTCCCGGCCGCTTAAGCCTCGCCCATCGATTCCCGTGTCAATTCCATGCCGCGGTTATTCGTCAATCTTGTCGATTTTCATTTAATACCTGGCCCTCTTCGAAACCGATGCAATTTCAAAAACAATTGGGGGAACGGAGCTGGACGAGCGATGACTCTGTTCGAGAGGCTGAACTGCAGGCGACGCTAGTCGCGTCGAGGAAGCGAAAATTTTGCACAACGAAATTGCGACTTGCATCGGTGTTTCCTGGATGAAGATTTTAGCGTCCATCGTGGAGCTTTCGGGACTCGTCACAGTCGGCGTCTGTTGCGGTGTCTTTAAGCAGTTAGTTGGTGTTCACTGGAAGATGTATCGCAAGAATAGAATGTCAGAGGTAGAGGTAGAAACGTCGGTGTACGCTGTTGGTTGTCTGGCGTTGCTGATTGCTGTCCGCGTGTAGCAACGACGTCACGGTTCGATATCCGAAAAAGGAGCAGATGAAATACAACGCTTAGGCGAATTACTATCGTATTCACAGGTTTGAATCCAACTTCGACAACTTCCCTATCGTTTTTTGGGAAATGACACGGATATTTCTGGTCCCCTGAGAGACACTCTTAGACGTCCTGCGTGAATTTTTCAACTCCAGGCGATGCCAAGATTGGACATTTTTTTTTACCATCCCTCTTTGTTTCGCCTGATAAATATTTACTCGAAATATTTTCTATATTTCTGCGCGATACGTAACTTCTATACATACAAATTTCCCACAAACGCGTGACACCATACATATAAATTTCCCATAAATGCATAGCGTGTACGCGAGCATGAAATATCGAAAAAACATTTTGAAAAAATACTCCCAGAGCCGGCCTCGGCCGAGGAAAATAAATCTTTCTAAGCGAAATTTCTCGCTAAAGACTCTGCAACAAATTCAACCGTCTCTATCTCTATCCTGAAATGGTTTGAAGATCCAAGAGAAGATCGATCTTCTACGGCGAACATCAAAAACCCGGTTGGTGCCGGGATTTACGGGCCGAAATTTTGCCAATTCTCGGAGGAGCCGGCGGACCAGGCCTGTCTGGGAAACCGTAAAGCACGATCGAGCATGACAGGCAAGTTTTCCGTGGCTAGGAAAATTTCAAGGGAACAGAGTCGAGAAAGACGAGATAGAGAGAGAGAGTTAGGGGCACCAGGGGCACCATAAATCCCTTTAAATTGCAGCGACGACCTTTGATCTCGCTGCAATTATTCCCTTGCACTGGGACGTCCCTTTCTTTCGCTTCGTTACCTCTGAACTTTCGAATTTCGAATTTAGAATTGCAGCTTTCGAATCTGTTGAAATTTATTTGTCTCACCGCTGATTACGAGCGATCGTTGAAATACCAAATTATAAAATGTATGAAAATTTGGCTCCTTAATTTCACAGAATATAGAAACACACGTATATCTGAATTTCTTGATAAAAGATATATATATATATATATATATATATATATATACTCGTGAAAAAATAGCACAAACAAGTTACTTCTCGATTGGATAGATCTTACAGGAAAATAATAACACTTTTTCTGTTGTTTGTTAAAAAAAAAAAAAACGTGAATCGCTCGAGCTAATAAATTGATAAAATCATTCAAATAGCAATTGATCGTCTCCAGCGTACTGTGAAAGATAAAGTTTCTGTGCGTGTTCGAAGCTTGGTGAAGTACACGTGAGCGGACGATCAAGCGGAACACGACGATAAAACCGGTCACGTAGGCGAGCGGAAACGCGTAACAGGGCGACATTTGTTTCGGCCACGGAGAAATGGTTGCGCGATCAAATTTGCATGAGTCGTCCTCGAGAGATTCCGCTGTCGCGTCATTGGATGGCGGCTTCAATTTTTCGTTAATGCTTCCGGTATTATACCGCATTTTATAGGGATTTTATAAAATTAGAAATTGCATTCGATCGAGCTACTGAAAGAGAATCGAGCTACACGAATTATCGAGTAACTTAATGCGATTGCCTATGCGTGTCTTTTTATCAAATTGTACAAAAACATTTTTAAATTGCTCGTTTCCGCGAAGGATGAGCTTCGCTTTGTTAAAAAATTGACAAGCACCTACTTTGTTTCGTTTTACTAGTAAATCTTCAAATGTTTCGTCTACGTAGATACTAAGCACCTTTAAATCTCTCCACCCACATAACGTGTATCGTCTACAAGGAAAAACCCACGCGCAACGCCCACGAACTAAATGAAACTTTCAAACTAAACTAATTCTGTCAATTACTTTGTTATATAAATTTAATCAGGATTCCGCGTCAGTTCTCCAAGCCGGTACGCGTGATTAATCCGTTAATCGTAAATGTGTAAAAATCGCGTAAATGGAAAACGATATTTGTGGAAACGGAATGACACAGAACAAAATACTAACTAAATTCTTGGCATTTCTTTTCATAATTTTACCGCGAACTCGATTGAATCCATTGATGTACGTGGACGAAGAAGAAATTGCGTTACTGCAATTTTTTGGCCCTTAACTGGTTAATCACAGGGCATTAAAGAGAGACAAGCAACATTTTTTCATCTTCTAGGTAGAATTAGATATAGTTAGAGACGAATCCAATGCCGGTTTAAGTGGATAAGACCGCAAGTGGTAGATCCAACGCTTTCGACGTACGTCTGACCATCACGGTCTGTTGCTACTCCCGCGGAAGTTTCGCTCAGTCTCTTGTTTCTCGCCTTCCGACCGCTATGCGGTTTCTTTGCAACCCACGCTACTGGCGAGCTTGCCCTGCCAACGAAATTTTTCGGCTTGACGTACTTTTGTATCGAGATTATGGCATTTTACTTTTTACTGTGCAGAGTGGCTCGTTTAAGTAAGGACACCTAGATATCTCTTCGGAACTGTGATGACGAAAGGGATATCTTTCACGTATCGTGAATGGCCTGGAAGGACCAACATTCGGCGAGAATATCTGTCGTCCGAGGTCATCTTTTCGCGTTGCTTTCGAGCTCATCGTCGGTTTTTTGACGCGCAACTACGTATCTTCTTTACTGCATGGTTGCTGATCAAAAAATACGTTCAGACGTGTATGATAACACGACCTTGAAACGATCTTCATCTTCGGAGATTAAAGTTTTACGAAATTTTGTGAAATTTATGTCCATCGAGATGGCAGGTATACCACTCGAAGGAAGAGAATGGATGACTCCATAATTCAGAGAACCAATTTTCTAACTGAAAAAAAAAATCACTAGCAGTAAATTATCCTCTAAGATAAAAGAAATAAATCGTACAAATTAATTGAAAGAGAAAACTTTCTGAGAATTCGATCAAAGAAAGACAGATAATAACCAACTACAGGGAACGAACTTCTGCGGGATAATGGAAGGATAAAGGTAGAGAAGTAACGATTTATATCCATTCTTCGGCGGATACGATAGGTTGCAAGAAAAAATGGCTAGCCGAGACAAAAAGGAATTACGCGCTGTGGAAGAGAGTGTCGTGGGGCGTTTTAATTGAAACGAGAAACGAGGGAATAAAAAAAACTGGTCATGATGGAAAGGAGAAAGGAAGGAAGAAAGGGAGGGATGGAGGGAGAAAGGAAGGCAGGAAGGAAGGAAAACGAAAGAAGGACGAACAGAACGAACTCTTTCAATCTGGCAGCCAGTAGCTACCGCAACCTGTTGAACTCCAGACCACGTGGTTAAATGGCTTCTCGAGGAGATATTCCTCGAAAGAAGAATTTCCCAGTCAAATAACGTGTCGATTAATGAGACTTTTTTCTTGGAATTTTGTTTCTTTTTTTTTTTGGTTATTTTTTCTGAGTTTTGTTCGGGATTAGAAAAATCAATTTTTCGCAGCTGTTTCAATATCAATGTAATATTATGTATAACGATATTGTATTTACAAGGATACAAATATTAATTGAAAAGAACAAAATTTGGGAAAAAGGAAAATATAATAATAATAATTTTGTTTTGTACTTTAGACTCATAAGCTGTTACAAGGAGACTGTTGGGTTTCTATTTCTTCTAATTCCTTACACTGTACGATATTCTTACGGTGATCTCTTAGGAAAGAAGGAAAATGGTAGAGTAAAGTAGGCTATTTTATACGCTAGGATCCACCACGTATAAAATACATAATAACGTTGGTAAGGTTAGCAGAGACAAGAGAAATAATTATTCGCGAGACAGAAGAAACGAAACCAAGTTAAAGGAAGTATGTCGATTACAGCGCCGAATAAGAATTACAAAGAAACCGCAGAGCAAACGTTCGAAAGCGAGGACAAGGGCAGCCAGTTCGTTTCTTCTTCTTCTTCTTCTTCTTCTTCTTCTTCTTCTTCTTCTTCTTCTTCTTCTTCTTCTTCGTGTCAGAGAAACGAGGGCCTTCTGTCCCGAGGACGAATCCTCTTTTCACCCAACCATTCGGTTTTTACGTTTTTCCCTCGACCAACGAAACGAGATTATCGTAACGCATTGTTCGCCGTGGGTTTCAGAAGAACTGTTTGTTGAAATTTTAACGACACTCGTGAAAGAGACCCAATTTCAAGCTTAGAACGTACCCTGCTACTTCCACGCTTACTGGAAACAACGACTTTTGTTTCGTATCTTTACACGATTTATCTTCTAACAATCTTTTTCGCCATTTTTGTCATATTAATGCCGACTTTCTTCTTTAAAGAAGAAAATTCAAATTTTGACGATTAAAGTACAAAAAATTAGATCACAAAAATGTGAGCAACCTGTGGTGGAATTTAAGATAAATCGTTAAAAAAAACTGTAGTAAAAATACTAATTGAAAATTCATCGACGAATAAAATTCAATAATCTAAAATAATTGGAAATAGATCTGGGTCAAATTTTTCATGAAAATCCCCGATAGAACGCAAGATTATTCGTAGTAACAAGTTTTGGTTCAATTTCAAAATTAATTACAAGAAACGTTGATCTCATTTTTCATACGTTGGCCCGTGGAAATAATTTAAATCGTTGTTCATACGAATATACAGAGTAATTTGCTTCTAGAGTTTAATTATCGTAGAAATACAAGGAAACGATTTAACAATATTTCTAATAATTACATGAGAAACACTCGACGAATAAAAATCAAAGCGAACTCGATATAGGTAAGTGAAGCGAGATCGTTTGCATACCAAATTTGCATTTGCATTTTATGCTGCTTAATGAGCCGTTCTATAGTATCCCTAGTCAATTTTAATTAATTTTCGGCCAATTAACATCCTCTCTTCCAATTAATCACAATTTTACCGTCTATTCTCCTCCACTATTATTTATTTCGCAACTCTAATATTTTTTCTACAGATAAGTCTCTTTGCTGTTGACTCACCAATGGTAGAATAGTGAAAGAGTCAAGTTGATGCTACGTTAGAAAATATTCGGATGCTTACCTGTAACAAAAAGGGTAAGATATTTATTAGTACGATCTATTACATTTTTCGCTAATTCGTGACGATAATATTATAAGCAGAAAATATCATTCGTTGGCAAGTTGGCCATTTTATCGCAACGTACGCGTACATGTCTATAACAATATGCCGCTGTTAGCCTAACCGCAAAACCAAATTCCGGTCTTCTATTGTGTGTTTATAACAAATTAAACGATCAAACTTGGCAAGGTGTTGCGAGCGTGTTCTTTGAAGCGCACGTTCACACCGAGAGCGAATGTGTGGAATTTGGTAGCGCAATATTCCCTAATGCAT
This sequence comes from Bombus confusus, assembly GCA_014737475.1. NCBI lineage: Eukaryota > Metazoa > Arthropoda > Insecta > Hymenoptera > Apidae > Bombus > Bombus confusus. The sequence continues at coordinate 1,135,997 of JACXIV010000085.1, forward strand.
GGCAGGAAGATCAACAATCGGTGAATCATGGTGATTGGATACACGAAACCGTCTGTGTTACGTTTGATCGTAGGTCTCAGTGTAAACAAACGAACGAACGCTACGGAATGAGTTACCAGTTACTTTGTCGCAGCGTGAACGCGGCTTTGCAGTTCACGCTCTTGCGTTCCAGTCGCCAATATTAACTCCATTGTAGCGATGCGCGCGTAACAATATCGTGACTTTTTTACTGTCAAGCGTGTTCTAGTACGTGTTCAATTTTTTTCTTCTTTTGCCAATATAGATCTACTTTGGAATTTATTTAATATTTTGGAATTAAATTAATAGGATAGGTGTTGTATAAATCTCGTCTGCAGGTTTGGATAAGTTTAAACATATAAAAATAAGAAAGAAAATTACAAGGGATTTTGCAAAATTTTCGCTCTAGGATCCTTAGAATCGACTTTTAGTACTGGGAGAAATTCTTCTGGAATTTTTAATTTAGAAGCCTTATTGTTAGAATTAAATTGGAAGGGGTGCGGATCTTTTTTAGAATTCCTAGAATATTTCACAATTTCTGGATGCTTTTATTATTAATAATTTGAAAAGCAAAAATTTCTCCACGATTTAAGAACAATTCGCTGCTGGAAGAACGAACAAACAGATATCTAGCCTCGCAATTTTTTATCTTTCGCGAGGAAAATTCGTTGTTCCGCGTGCATTTCTTCAGGAATCACGCGTCGAATAGCCAGACTGAGAATATGGTCGCTTAGGTGTGCCTTGACCTCAACCTTGGAGCAGAGGAATGCACAGAGATGCAGCTTAGCGTAACGTTACTGCTCAACGTTGCACAGCCAATGTCTGCGCTTCTTGGTCGTTGCACTTCTCTCTCTCTCTCTCTTTTTTCTTCTTCTGGTGACGTGCTATCTTTTTACAGTCCCCTGCCATTCGCTTCTATTTTAAAACCCACGTTCATCCTCGTTATCATTCCTTCAAAGCTTTCTTCTGTCTCATCCTTAAAACCTTATTTACGGACTGTGAAGAAAATTTGATGTCCGAATTTCCAAGAAAAGTTGCGTTTCCAAATTTATTGCTTGCTAGTTTTCTATCGTTTTACGCGATAAGCCAGTGGTAAGCGTTATTTGGAAATTTTCTCTATTATTTCTAATACAAAGGTGTCTCGGCTAAATAAGATCACCCAAATGTCTGTCTTATTTACGATGTCTGGAAATACTTGGAAGAAAATCAGTGTACGGCACGAATAATAGTTTTTAGCGTACAATTAGCGCTGAAGATGTCGTCGCTAAATATCGTGGCTTGTTAGTATGGCGAATAATTTGTCGTTCAAATACTATGCTGATCTCTGCGAAGCGTAGGCGTCCAATAAATATCTTGTAGCTTCTGTATACATTTTTACATCCGTTTCAAATTTTATCAGTATAATCACGTAGTCGTGTCCCGTTACAGTGCTAACGAGCTTAGAAAATGTTTTGCGTAATATACAGGATGTCTTAGTTAAATGAGATCATCACCTAAATATCTGCCTTATTTACAATCGTACGAGAAAGCTTCTGAGAACGAGGTTAAACTACCTCGTGTATTTTTCTTAAAAAGAACTCTATGTACATTGCTTTGTACCGGTGATTGCGATATTTTATTCTTTACCGCAAAAGTGTCGAGGTACTGGTGTTTGAAAATGCTCGATTTTAAAAGATATTTCGATCTTAACCTTCCACGCCAAGTTTTACATAAGCCGAGCCATTTCAAACACAAGTACCTCGACACTTTTGTTTCAATCATCAAAACGTATCGATCGACGAATAAAAAGATACAGGGTTCCATTTAAGGATATACGGATAATCTCGAAATCTCGTGTGAAAAGCTTAGTCTTAGTGAAAAGCTCTGTCCCGACGAGTTCTTTCGTGCAATCGTAAATAAGGCGTATATTTACTGCACAGTCGGGGCTGGTTTTTAGAAAATTCGAAGCAAGCAACTCCTCGATCGTGTTGTAATCGTGTTGATCGGGGAGAAGGGGTTGGCAGTGGCGGAATATTTAGTCCGCGTCATAGTCTGTTCGACCGCAATCCGATACGAAACGTTTCAAGAATTTGCATAGGAACGATTATTCGTCCGTGCAGTTAACGCTACCGATCGACTCATAGATGACGAGTTCCGTCTGGAAGATGGAGCAAGTCCTGTGAAATGGAATCAGCCGTCAGGTGAGGCGGGCGAAGAAAAAAGCGACACGGCGTTGCATCGAAGAGCCGTCGCCCTCAGACTTTTGCCCCGGCGGAGCCAGCTCTGGCAATTTCTCGACACTAAAAGGTTATATGGGCCGGCTTGCGAGCTGACACACACGTAACTCCAGCGTGAGCCTTTGATTTGAATTATTTCTCCCTTTGCCTCGACGCCGCCGCCTTCACGATATGCCCCCTTTTACTGCACGCCTCGCCTCCTCGCCCTTTTATTATTCTTTCCACTTTCCTACAGCCGACTGAAACGCCTCCACTCAGTCCACTCGCCTAGGATCGATGCTTTCTACTCTCCGAGCTTCGTCTTCGGGGATCTTTTTTATGACAGATTCCTCTATGCCGCGAGGTTCCAAGCGTCTCTTTATTTGATTTCGACCGTGCGAATGGTCAGGTGAGTAAATTAGCAATTGGAATATTATTTCTTAATTCTTATTGGCATACAGTGGCTGCAAAAGGTAGCAGAAGACTCGTCTTCGAGGATAATTTCATGGCCGATTTCTTGATATTTCGACATTCCGAGTGCATCTGCACTGAATTTCGTTCGTGAAATTAGTCAGATGACTAAATTAGTAGCTCGAGTGTTGTCTTTTTAATTAGCATGTAGTGGAAAGAAGAAGTAGCTTGCGATACAACGTGGTCGAGGACTCTGGGCTTGAGGATTTTTCCAGCTTACGAGGCGTTTGACACTTTACAAGTAATTTGAACGTTTTACCTGGAATATTATTGTAAATCCTGTTAATATAACAGAATGCAGCATCGTCATAAAAGCACGCTACGTTTTCTTCAAAGACCATAATCAGCTCAAAATGATAAAATTGCTCAAAGTCGGTTAAAAACCATTTTCCCTTTGCTGGAATACCTTTGAAATAATGAAATTCATAATTCCATCCTACAAACAAGTTTCTTGGAAATTCGTTAAAAAATATCTGGTTGCCGTGGCATATAAAATTTCGTGGAAAAATATCACGTTTACCTCTCGTCTTTCGTTAAAACACGACCCACAATTAATTCCATGAAAGAGTAAAAGAGAAGAACGAAGGAACGTTTTAACGTAAGTGTATAGAAAGTATTCCGGTATAAAATCGAGAAAGTACGATGTTTCACGTTTCCAAGGACTCGACGGATGATTTAAACGCGTTCCCAATCGTTCTTTTTCCAGATGATCGATGTCTCGAATCTCTTTACATACTGGCCAAGGGGAAAAAGTTTCGTGGACGGAATAAAATAAAGAACGAACGGAGAAACGCTATTGTTGCAGAATATTGATCGAGAGATGCCGTTATTTGTCAAATACGCGTTCGAAAATTTGAATGTTCCAAGATTTGGAAATTTAAGTATCTCGAAGAAACCAAGAATTTTGATTTGACCAGTTCCGCTGTTTCGCAAGAGAAGCTTCATTCGGAGCTTTGCGTGAATTTATTAATCGACGAAAAGATTGAACATCGCCACGAAACTCTGCCCTGTTCGTTATTTCGTGTCGAATAAATCGCGATTCTATATTTGCAGCCGTGTCGAGCAACAACCCGTTTGGAAGGTTGTCTGGTACAGGCAGGATGTGACTACAGACTTGACGACCTCACGATGACTATCCTGCATTGCGAACAGCCCGCTCAGCCTCACAATCCTATGTAACCTTCATGCACTTTGTACAAAGTCGAAATAAGAATCATCGAGTGGACAAGATTGATCGCACACGCGTTGTAACTACACTTTTTGGCAAGTTTTGACGAGATTTGCTTGGAAAAACGTTTCTGAAATTGCTATAAATGAGCTGATGTATAGAATGATTCTCACGAAAATATTGACGTGTATTTCAGTAAACATAACGTAACGCTAAATTCTGAATCATCGACCAGGGTCCAAAAATTGAAAGGTGGAGGTACAAAAGGCTGTGGAGGTAAAGAACGTCGGTAAATACGGAGGAAGTGTTATCACAATAATTCATGGAGCTTCTAGCATTTCGTACGTGATATAGGACGTATGTTACATGGTCAGTTCCGTAAATTAGGCTGCAAGTGCTACGTGCCTTGTGCTGGAACGAGTGCGCAGACGAATCTGCTTCAATTATCCCATCAAATAAGGAAATCGCTCCTGGCACTTACAGCCATTTGAAGGAAACTGCATAATGGACCTACATCCTTTCCCAAAATATCAAATTCCATTTATCGCTAATCAGTATATTTTTCAAATATTAAAATAAAGTTTGCGATGCAAAGTGCTGGATAAAAGACATTTCTCAAGATGCCACGAATAAACAGAGAACCTTTATTTACTATTAAGAATATTTTATTTACTAAAACGCGAATTGTATGAAAATAAACAGTCTAGGAACTTGCACTAACACGGTCTGATATTTCGACCGTTCAAACATAAGAGCTCCTATCGAATATAATAGCGCGAATACTTTCATGGTCTTCTGTACAAAATTCCTCTTTAACCTTGGAATTTATAGAATAGTCCGTTTGAAACGAAGTTGCCCCGATAAAAGTCCATTCCCATTGGCAGTCTGGTCGTGTCGGAGGAGCCGAATCGAAAGAACAGACGAAAAACGTAGTGGTTGTAATGGAACGACAGTGTTTCGCCGCTTTATAGAAAGTAAACGGTCGCATTTCGCCAGGATGGCGAGGGAAACGTTGCTCTAAGGGCTTTCGCCTGTTCCTTGCCTGTCACATTATCCTGTCCGCTGAAAATCCCTTTGTACGCCCTTTCTCTGACGCCACACGTGTCTCGCTCCAGGGTTTCGCAACGTTCTCCTAACGTTCTTTAACCGAATTTCAAACTGACGGATTATTATTTCAATTCTTTTTCCAATATATACCCAAACAATATCCGATCTTTCATTAAGCTACGATCATCGTATCGTTTCACAGCTCGCAGGTTAAACGATGGTGACTCGTTCGACCCGCCACCTGTATACCGAGTACTTTTCCACCTGTAATTTCAAGCAATTTTTCCTTTTCTCTATATTTCTGTTTAAATTCTGCACCGCTTGAAAAATTATTAAAATTATTGCACGATACTCTATAAACTTGGAAGAGTATTTAAGAATTTTGGGTGAGTTTTTAAACGCAAAAACCTAGAGAAAAACTACGCTCAAATCGCACCCGGTATGCAAACAATGTCAATAAAAATAAAGTTACAGAAGGAGGGTTCGCCTCTGCTTGCTTAACTGCAATGCGAGGTCTGTTATTTTTATTCGAAGAACAAGCGCTCGAGCCTCGCCGATTCCACCTTTCCGAGTTCCACTTTTTAAATTATCTTGATAAAAATGTAAATCTGGCAGAAAAATCTGCAATCCCAGCCGTCGCTAAAAACAGTTCTCTAACGCCGCCGCTTCTAACAATATTCTAATTCGTATCAAAATAAGAGGAACGACGGGGCGAAACCGGAAATCCTTTGGTGCGGCGTTCTGCAGCGAAGAAAGTAAGAAGCGAGTATAAACACGCGAAACTCGGGAAAAAACAGAGGGATTCTCGTGAGCCACGTCCATGGTGACAGGCAAGCCTGGACTGTCGAGGCTAATGTGACAGTGGAGGAAAGAGGCGAAAGCCCTTGGAGTACCCAACGTTCCTTTCTCCTTTTTTTGCTTTTCCTTCCCCGTGGATAGACGTTCTCCTTGTATTCGCTCGAATGGTTTCAGTTCTGACGAAATTCGTGCAGGATATCGAAGCAGAGGATGTGGACGATCGAGAAGCTTTGTCTGAGAATCGAGTTTTAGCAGACATAGGAGCTGGGTTCCGGGGATTTTTTGGTGTTTTTATTAGGGGACGTGGTCAGGGGATTTCTGAGGGATTTCCGTTCAGATGGAAGGGACGTACGGTGTTGAGATGGTAAATTTTGTTGTTACTTTACGGGCAATTCGATTCTTACGTTGAAAAATTATAGGATGTTTCGCGATAATTATTCTTCCATGTAACGTAGGTTAGACGAGAGAATATTACGACTAAAATACCAGATACACGGAGAATGTTAAACGCCAGAGCGTCGACAAATATTTCGGCGAGGAAAATTGCAAAGTAAAAATTGATTTTGTTGACTCTCGAACTTTTGCAAAATTCAGATACCCCGAGAGGTTTCTAGTCGATGTAAGGATAGTTATCGGTACCTGCTCCTCCTATGAAAATCGGAAATAACGACCAGCTTAATTTAACTAATCCAATTACAGAAGTTTGAGCCGTGAAATCAAAAAACCCGATATAATCTTCCACTTTCAAAATTTCGCAAAATCGAAACGAATAGAAATCAGCCTCTCAAATGAAGTCGAGCTCCTCGACCCTAAAGATCATCTTCGATCCTCTCCTAAAGCAATTCGACCGGCTCTGAAAGCTGGTAAATTAAAATCTGTGATCAACAAACATGCGAAAAAAAGCCTGCTAGATTTTTCGACGTTCGCTCGGAGCGCGCTGAAAAAATATTCCACCCTCGAAATCGACTTCTCTCGCTGTGTGTACGTTCATATCGAGGCGTGCAGCAGCCAGGGTCGGTGCATAAACATACTTATCGTTGGCGAGATTTAGAACGCGAGCGGGCGCTTCCGTTTGAGCCGGAGAGAGCAGATACACCGTGAGCAACATGAATATCTCAGTTGGCTTATTTACATACTCCTTCTGCCGCTATTCACCGGATAAGGCGCTCGATAGTATCGAAAACGCGACTTTTCCTTTTCTCTTTTTATTCTTTTTATTGAGCACAAGCTTTAGACCCAAGCGAGTCTGTAATCAGCAGTATCGAATGTTAACGATGTAACAGCGATATAACAACGACATCGAGGTACAAAAATAGTTAATAGCAGGTATAATGTAGCTGACAGTAGTAGTAGCAGCGAGCAGTTAAGTTGTAGCTAAGAAGAAAAAACCCGGTGATTGCCAGGTTCGTGATACTTCGTTTTAATTTAGCGCTCGGTCTTAGTCTGAAAGCCGGCGTTCTTCCTTTGGTGTCTTTAACTTTCACTTAGTTTCGAGTTTACATATTAGAAGACACCGAAACGAGGATAGCTAGCCTAGTTGGTCGAAAGAATCTGCACTGCTTTAGTTGCGCGAATTTTTATTATTCAACGATTTCTTTGTAGTCTCAGTTGGAGAGAATATCAGAGGTTTTAGGAGCTCCGTTTGAGGATAATTTTCATAGGATATCCGCGAGTGTTGCATATCTTTGTTGCGGAGTATGGTACAAAGTACAAAGAATATAAAAATATATAGAACGTAATCTATCTATTATTGTCATTATCAATTGTACGATATATCGTACCGTATGACACATAAAAATATAATTCTTGCGAAACACGAACAACATACAAAACGCACAGGGCACAGTGTACGTACGGTACATTCTACGGAAACAAATTGAAAAACAAGTTGCACGTAGAAACGAGATACTACCGACGATCGACTAATTATGCTAAAAAAATGATTAAACCACTCGACCATTCATCGAATATCAATATCACGACGTATCCTTACACATTCATCATCGGATACCGATATCGCATGCTCAAAAACGAAATAATAATTTCCAATAAACAATTTCCTACAACGTCCATTATCGTGCGTATTCTCTTTCCCCAATTACCGATAATTAATCACGAATAATAAACAATTCGCAATATCAAATTCACCGTAACAAACAGCACGAAAAAACGTATAAAATGAACAGAATTAGCACGAATACGTAGTATCTCTCACACTAATGAATTTCAATGGAATCGACGAAATTATCAAATTACCGGTGCTATTCGAAATCGACGAGATCATTTCTCGTATTCTTAGCTGCTCCTTCAGAACACCCATCTAATTTTCTTTCAACAATTTTCCGATATTTCCAACAGGAAATAAATTACAGATAATAATGTCGATAAAAAGTAAAATCGTTGATCTTCTAATCTTTTATTTCACGATTAAATTACAAAGAGCAAGCGAGCATTTGGATATTTTTCAACGAACACCGGTCTATGCGCTAATGTGTACTAATTCAGATGCTAATCTACGTATATATATAGCATACATACTAATTGATTGGATCGAAATGAACAAAAGCAGCACGCTATTGAAACGATTCGAAATCGACGAGAGCTTTCATCGAGATTTCATGGCAACCATGAAAAGCAGAGGACCAATGGGGATGAGGGGTGGTTGTTGCACAGGCTGCAGCGAGCTCGTCACCTCGGTAAAAGCAGTGTCCGATTTATCGAAGGGAAAATATTCCCGTATTGTACGACGACGCCTCTTCGAAGAATTTCTCTGTGCGAATGCCGGTTCTTCACCTTTTCGCTATAGAAATAATCGTTTCAAAGCGTTCGAGATATCGATGGAATAGATTCGAAACGGATAGACGCGAAATACGTCCGTGGATGCAGATAGAAAATTAATAAACTGTATTTTGACCGACATTCTGCAGTTATTCCAGGAATGTCGGATATTTCCTTCGATATATTGATTTTTCAAGAACAATTCTCCAGTATTTTAGTGGAAACTCTTCACGCTGCAGAAAAGTTAAGTTCTAGGCTACTTTCCCGTCCACTTGCGGGAATTTAAAGGCCCAAAAATGCACACAACGCACTTACATAGGCAAAATACAGAGATCTGTTACGATATTTCTTTCCAATTGTTCTCATAACAACCAAAAGTTACTGAATAAATCGAAAGATTCCTAAGTTGTCCCGGTAGATTTTTAACGAGGGTTTACGTTTAATTACTTGCACGAAGTTTAAGCGGATTAAACGAAACATTGGACGTAAGTTAGCTGCGATGTCTCGATAAAATACCGGTTACCGAACAACACGTTGGTCGATCGATGTTGTTAGAGCTTTAGTGGCACGTCTCCGGGATGTTGGTAAATAACGAAAATTTTTAAAACCTACTGTACGCCGCTGGAATTTCGATTAACAGCGTAGCATCGACAGCATCTCGAATTCCATATATAAATTCCACATATTCCACGTAAGTTTATAACTTATTATTCCATAATATTCTTTTGGGAGATCGCGAGTGTCCACGTATCTGAAGAGGTGACTTTTTGAGAATCGAACAACGTTATCCGCACGTGAGAAGCAGACAGTGCGTCAGAGTCAGAGTTAGGTCGCTTCATACTCCTAATCGCATATTAATTAAACGTTTCCTTAGTTTGGTTCCTATTAAAAAATTGTTGGTCGAATATAGTCGATCAATCTCGATAATCCGATTAAGGCCATCTCGTAATAAAACATAACAAAAGTCAAATATTTTTCTTATTCCGGTTATTCCATTTCAGAATTATATCGACGCAGCGATGGATAAATCCGAGGCCTGACTCGAGACAGCAATTCCAAGAAATGCCGAGCATAAGTCTTGGCCACATACCCGGACGCTACGGTACTACTACATATTGCAATAATATGTTTCAACGTGTCATATGAAAATCAAACAGCAACTAAAAGTTCACCGTATCCACCGATATCGCGATACAACCGACGAGCGCGCATAAATTTTCCATAAACGCTAAACGCGAACGAAAGTGGAACCGGCCGAAAAACGCGTGAAATACGCGAAATATTTGGAAAAGGCTTCTTCGCTCGCTCAGATAGGACGTTGAAAGCGGCTGTACGAAGACCAAACGTATGCTCATTTTTGCGCAATAAACGCAACCAGCGGCAGCGTTTGACTAACAGCGAGTATCATGTCAGGGAATAATTAAACGCGAGACGAGCAACTCGAGCATTAGGTAGACTTGGGGCTTACTTTGCCCTTCCCCTACACGTTGTAATAATCTTTCCAAGATTCGTAAACGCGGCGCGTTTGAAAGGGATGAAAAGGCAGCCGCGCCTTTGCGCGCCATATTGCGGATTCGCGCGACCGTAGCGAGCACGATTCTCCGCCGAGAATGGGGCAACCGAGAAGAGGAACGGGGAAGATCAACCCTTTTTGCCCTTTAATCCGCGAGACTATCCCATCTGGCCGGGTAAATTCTCCGCCTGTCAACTGGAAACTGGAAACTCGAAAAACGGTTTTTCCCCTGATTTCATCTGCTTTGGCGAGCAGATGACGCGATTTGTGTCTTCCGACTCGCGGTATTTTTACTTTCCTTTTTCTTCAGTTGTACTCGAGTTTAAATGCGTGTACGAGCGCGTATCAAGAAAATTCCGAGAGCGGGCATTTTGGAAATTTTATGGTGGAACTTGGTTTTAGAAAATCGTAATGGTACAACTATCTACCGTCAATCAAAATCTCTTCAATTTTATCGTAACGGAAATATAGCGAAAAATGCGAATACCTCTTTATCCACTTTACGGTAAATACGACGATGCGATTCGCAAAACGTGCAACGTAGAAATTCACTTACGTAAAACTACTCGAACCAGTTCAATTTCTGGTCACGAACTAGTTGATTGTACGCAAGAATATAAGAATCTACCGTGTAGAAAAATATTCTAAAAAAAAAAAAAAATATTCTATAATAGAAAAAGAAAAAAAAAACAGAATAAAGGAACGTTTGAAGAAGGACTTTAATAAAACGGAAGGAGAGATAACTAAAATTCGCGGAGCCAGCGAGGGATTCGCTTTCAAAGAAATGTCGAACCAGCCGGATTTTCATTCTCAAAGGGGCCAACCAGTCGTCGGTGCAGCTTCAATAAAGCGTCCTTGTCGGTTATAGTTGCACAAGGGTGTAGTGAAAAGGCCCGATTCCAGCCTCCAATTCGTCCCCGCCTGTATTCACTAAGAAAATTACCCCGAGGCCAATCGGAATCGGGCAAGAATTTAAAGAGCACGTCGCTCTTTTTACGAACCCTTTTGGCCTTTCGCTTTTTCCACGCTCACTTGTTGCTGTCGACGTCCGTCGTTTTTCGCCAATTACAGCATCGCGAGTGATTATCCGCGTAATTAATAGATCGAGTACATATAAATTTAATAAACAAATAATTCCTTCCGGAGAACGTAGGATCGCGTGTGGAATTTTTTTACAGCAAAAACTTTTCCTCAAGATTGCGAGCTGTTACCTTTAATTATAAATAAGAAGAGAAACTTTAAAATTATAAAGTTGCCCGAGAATTCACAGGATTCTCAGTTGAAAACTTTAATCGAGAGAGATGTACTTTGCAACTATAAATTTCTTAGTAATCAGAAATCTACCTTTATACATTCAATTAAGAAGTAATATTTACACGACAATTACACAGCTAGTAACTGCAAGAAAAATATGCGCAACAATTTATATTCACGGCAGAAATTCCTCAATTCCATTTTGAACCATTACTTTTACTACTTTTCTGTATAATTCTAACACGATCGTACGATCTTTGTTATTTCCCAAACGTCGGAACACCGTTTTCAACTTTCGATCTATAACTTTTATGTTTTGTCGATTTATAACGTTAATTCTACGGTAAACTGCCGCCAACTGTAATTCCAAGTTTCTCCCGATTTTTCAAACGATTATCGACAAATTCATCCGCGAAACAATTATAGAATAAAAATGGTTGAACGAAAAATATGGGAAATTGGCTGGTAATCACAATTTACGGAGCGATAAATTGTTGATGCAGGCTGCCAATCGCTCGCAGCAAAATCGAAACTCGAATTAGGGGGAAAACAGGGTGGCACGTTTGAAGTCCTGATAACTGGAACCTGTCACCGTGCCAAAACGTGACGACGACATTTGAATTCGAAATCTCACCCCCGCAGCCAAACCCTCTCGCTTCGATCCTTAGAATCTCCTACCACTAATTGCCAGAATCTTTAGACCACGGAATGGCGCAACTCCCTGGTAAGCGTTCCAGATCCAATCTGGTTTGCTGTGCAGCCAAAGCGTGACAGCTCGTCTAATTCCTCGACTTCCGGCTAAATTTACCCGGAAACACAGCGTCTAGTGTACAAGCTGGTAGTACTAGTGGCAGTTTCGTGTTTCCACGCTATCTCTAAACGTATTATTTATTTTTCCGTGTATTTTGCTACTTTCAATCGATTCCTCTCGTACGGAAATTTCGGTATGGTTCCTCCGTCAGTGAAATTGGATGTCGAATCAAGAAAATCGTACTTCTTCCACCGTCGCAAAATACACAAATCCGAGTAATTAGATGTCGTAATATTATGAGATACGAAAGCTCTATCAATTATGAGATGTAAAAATTCCACTAACTACATGGCACTGTATTACGAGACGCAAAATTTCGGTCAATTTTATCTCGTCGGAGACAAAAATTCTATTAATCGTATGGCAGGATGTTGCCATACGTAAAAATTCTATTAATTATACGACGCAATGTTGCGAGACAGAAAAATTCTATTAATCACGCGACGCAATATTATCAGGCACACAAATTCTATTAATCACACGACGTAACATTACGAGACTGGAAAATTCAATTATCTGCACGACACGCTACTACGGGACATACAAACGTTCTATCTATTTTAATCATAGGCTAGCAAAGTTCTAGTAATTTTTTATAAAATCCAAAAATATTCCTCGCGTCGACAAATATTCGCAAACATCGTGATGAAACATCAAAGACAATTTTCATACGCGGTCAGGCGCTTTCTTTTCTCATTCACTTTGCATTAAAATATGCAACCGGCGGTACAAAAATAATAAATCTTCGAGTTGTTTCGTCGACGACGCTCCAGCCGTGGAATTTCATTTCCTGAATCGTCGCAACGAAATATTTCGTTTTCCATTATTTATTACACACGCACAGAGTGCACGCGTGGATACAAACGCGCGAACAAGAGAGAGAAAAAGAGGAGTACGATTCTTTCATCAGGCACCAAGATATCTCGTTGCTCGCTCGCGAACGCGTTCGCTTTTTAACATTTCAAATCCGGCGAGAATTCTTCAGCCTCGATAGACCTTTACCAAGGGTGCTTTAACCCCCGCAGCAGGGGCTGCAATCGGCCAAACATTTAATCCTCTTTTTCTTTTTTCACATCCTGGCCTCAACATTGTTGCCTCAGAATACCTGCAACCAGATTAACCGAAATTCTTCTTCTCGTTAAAAATACGGTTTTCCGTTTTTCAACTCGATTTTTCGTTGGCGAAGGATCCACTTCGGTAGAATTGGAATTTTGGTCTTCTTAAATTGATTATGCGCATATTTAATACGAAATTGTTCTAAACGGAAATTCCAAGACCAAAGAATTATTATTGCCGAGTTTCGGAAAAATGTGGCGCGTATACAATGTACGAAATACGTAATACGCCAACGGTACGTGGTAACTTTAATGTTGCAAGATTCCTAGCCTCGATATCGGTACTATTTTAGAAACTGTTAATACGAGCCGTTCAGCAGCCACGTTTCATCCTCGATTCTCTGAATCGAATCGTGCAGCAAAGCGATGACGTTAGAAACACTGCCTTTTGAATCTATCTCGGAATTTGCCATTATTTATATCGTTCTCTCTAAACGAACTACGTAAATGAATATTCGTTTGCTGGTCGTGCGCTCTTCCGACAAGCTCCCACAATCGCCGATTTATCTACGAGACCTGAAAATCTTCCGTACCTATAATACGCACGATAAATTCATAAAAGCGTTCAAACACTCTGACGAACCAGTGTACGCACGCATCCAGAGTATGCAGCACGCGTTATATCCTAACCATTCGATATTCCGTTGGGCGACAAGAGGAGGTGAGAGAGTGTAACGTGTATAGAGAACGGTCTACACAGGCAGGAGGCTCAACGCGGCACGTTAATGACAGGAAACCGGCAATATGAACTTGACGGCTCGGTACCGCATCGTGTACCACAGTAACGTACCGACAAACCGCAGGTGCCCCGACGACGTGGCTGCTTCGTTGCTATCCGTTACCCTCTCGCCCCTATGCCCCAAACCCTCTCGCCCTCTCATTATCTGCCTGGGTTATGCACTTTCGACCTGGCTCTGCTGCCTCTCTGGCTCGCAAGAGCAAAGACGTCCTCGTTAAGGAAGGACTTTCACGCTGTAAAAAAGTTTCCGGATCGACCGACGGCCTCTGATCGTGTTGTCTTTTCTTTCGGTTCGTTTCTTGTTCTCGCGTTTCTTTCTTCCTTGTATTTCGTTGTTCCTCTTGGATCTTGTCAGCGGTCACCTTCCTGTCGTCCACGATCTTGTCATAGATACGATTTCACCGACCGATGTCCCTGTACCGGCACGTTGAAATCACCGACGATCATTTCAACGACGATAATTGTTAATACTTAGCAGCGTACGTTATCGTTGACTACGCATCTTCGTCCACGTATTCGCTTTCGCGCATAAAAGAACAAAGAACGATACAAGATAAAACGAACAGAACGGAATATAGTAATTGCAGGAGACGACGTCGGTGAAACGATGGCCGGTGATTTCATTGGTTGTCGGCGAGCTCGGTGTCGGCCGGTGAAACCGCGTCGACGAAAACATCGTCGATGAAATAAACGATCGTCGGTGATTCGAAGGTAACTCTTTTGCAAGATACAAAGCTAGCGAGAGCAAAGCCGCGTTGCAAGCTCGCCATTAGTCCTACCGCCTTCTTTCGATTATTTTTCAACCAAGCGCAGTTTTCTCGTGTTAAAAGATACATTTATCGCGTTAAAGGAAAGAAAGTAAAAGTCGGATCAACGAAATTAAAATTGCAAATTAGATCGTGGTATCGATTGCGACTTACCAGTGGGAGGAATGGACTGTTGTCGATTGAAAGAATTTTAAGGGAATTCTTGGAGAAGCTTACCTGTAACAAAAAGAGATATATCTTTACAATAAGAAATTTTTCTTCGGATACATAAAAAGTTTTTCGAAAAAACGAATATTCATTTTGTCAAATTTTTTAAATTACGACGTATATCGTGGTTCCTTGAAACGCGATTGTTTCAATGTACGGTACATTAGTTTAAACAGGCAGATTTATCAAAGGTACGAATTCTATACAATTTCTGTATTTATTTGTTATCATATTTTACAACCTTTAATGTCACACTCCAGCAATGCACATGTATATGCTACGAGTTATTAATTATACTATCTTGCTCTTGTTACTTCCATATAATTTCTCATTCTGCTACAATTTCACAGTTATTTCGTAAACTACAACTGTAATTATTCAATTAAATCGTATTTTTAAATAGATCAGGATTATTGGGTCGCTCGATTTAAGAATTTTCAATTCCACGTGATTTTTACTGTTACGAAAACAAGAATTTCTCGTCAGTTGTACCGTAATAGTTAATCTGTCCTGCGATATTTTATTCTCAAATATGGAATACTTACAGGAAGTACTGCGTTTCAAAAATTCCACGCACATCTGGCCACAAAACCATTCCTAAGAATTCCCAATATCAAAGCCTTACACGCAAAATCCATTTTACGACCCCAACCCCTAAAAAATATGTTTCCTATCAATTCTGCCGATCTAAAAATCCTCCAACCCCAAAATTTTACACGGACCTAGCCTCGCCCATATAAATCGTCGATACCAAAACCCTACACTTAAAATCAATCCCTGTACGAAACAAAAAGCTTAACAAAAATGGCCAGCGATTTAACAAATTTCCTCGATCGAGGGATTTGCAGCGATAACAAGGCGTATAGGGTATTGCAAGAAAAGGAACTTTGCTACAAATCGCGTACAATCGATGTTAAGAAGATTTATAGCAAAAAAATAAGAGGCTTCATTTCGTTGCGACTCGATGGGAATATTCGCGCGACGATTTTTAACGCGAATTTAAACAACGATCCGAATATCAAGAAAACACCCTTGACTCGCTTTCAAATAATTGCCCAACGATCCGAAGGCGGGATAAAAATGGCAGAAAAATTAGGAAACTAGAGATCGGTAATAGGAACGGAAGATCGTTTCGTTTGAATCGTCCTGAAAGACGTGTAAGGAAACGGAGTCGCACGTAAGGGGTAGCAAGGTGGCTAACGATAATTCCTATCCGGCGTCACGTGCCGCCAATATAAATCACCCCTTGCTTCCTCGGTCCTCACTCCCCCACAATTACCTAATACGTCCGCCACGCTATCCCCAGACACCATCGGTGCAAACCACCCCCGTGTACTTCGCCAGCAGCCCCTGCGGCCACTAACTTACGTTCCAACGCCAATAATAGATCCGGACAGGCTCGAACCGCTTCTGACGAATTCCCCTAAATCACCGTATTTCTCATCGAAAGACCTCCCTCCTCTTAGTCGTCGACCAAAGGGGGTTGGTTACTGGATATTCGTCACGAAATCATTTCCTTGATGAGATATTAAACCGTACGTTCGAGGATATATGCGGATGGGGTGTGTAGAATTAGTTGTTGGCATGGATAGGGGAGACAACTAAGGGATTAATCGGAGGATGTGTGTTTCGAGAGGGCTGGTTGTGAGATACTTCTTCGAGAATAGATTTAGCTGTTTCTTCTACACTTTGCAGTTGCTCTATCAAACAAAAATTCTAGTTTGCAAAGTACGTTTTAAAATGTTGGAGATCGTCGCGATTGAACATTTGAAACACTACGACATTATTGAAAAAAATAACTGGAGGAAATTAATCCACAAGAGAAACAGGTTCCTCGAACGATTATCTTCGCATAGAAAATAATCTACACAGAATCTAAAGAAAACTAACAGGCCCCTTCGTAATAACTCTATCCCTATTAACACGCGATAATTTACAGGGCATATTCCCTGCTGGCGAGTATCTTTACACAACGTCAATTATCAGCGACGTTTCAACATGGCGAATTCGTTAGGGATAATAAGTTGCGTGGCATCATTTTCGAGCAGCTCTATCGCCAAGCCATCGGGGTACGACTATAAATTTCCGGACAAACCCGAGAACCCATTCCCGTGCAATCCCATAGAAACTCGCTTAATCGTTATTAGTCTGCACCCCAGCGTCTTACGGAAACATAAATTCGGTCTTCATGCACGTGAACATCGTAGACACTCCCATTTTATTGTCATCGAATCTTTCGAATCAACGCTTTCATACGATAATACATTGGAAGAAACAACATATCATGACGATGTTTATTTTACCTTGCGATTCGTTCGAATTGCAAGATCGGAGTGTTGTTGCGAAGATCGGATGAAGTTATATCTTTAAATGACAACCATATCTCTTTGTTCCATATTCTTGCAGCCGATATCAAAAAATGTTCAAAGGACCTTTACCTGCATCTTTTGCATAAACCGCTATGGACGCGTTACTGTTTAGAAAGGATGGCAAGTTGAATTCTGTTCAACGGTGAATATCAAACGGAAGGACAAGCGACTAGCCGTTTTGGAAACAGTATTTAGTACACACAAATGTTCACACACAATCGGCTGCTTTTAGAGCCACCGTGATGTACAAAGTCTGACGTGTACATTGGATAACGCCAATGCCGCCGGCATATCAAGTTTGACATTTAATATCTCCATAGTGGTATGCTCCAATGCAAAAAATACAAGTAAACAGCGTTTCGAAAATGTTTTGATATCGGTTACAAGCAACGTGGACTACGGAAAATATAGTTGTTACTTAAAAATATAGCCGCGATCACAGCAGAGCTTTTCGAAGCAATTGCAAGACAAAATAAATCGAAATTGTACGTTTCTTTTGAACATTTTTGCGTAGCGTAGTTATCAGAGTGACTCGATTATACATCGTAGTCATCAAAATACACGAACAAAGGTCACAGATAGGAAAAAGCGTGACTCATCTTTTGTCGATTTTCTCGCTTTTATACCACGTAATAATTACACGCGAATATATAAATTTATTCGGCTGGACGTCCATTAACTTTCATCGATTATCTTACGCTGAATAAATCGCGTGAAAATTTACGAATCTTTGAACCTTTCCAGCCATTAGGTTTCAGAGATCTTTTCTCACCACATCCACGGTCACTTATCCCCATTGCAGGGAGCAACCCCTGCACCAACGCAGTGCACAAGGTTTCTTTTACCATTTACTATGACCGCAACAGATACTCGCTGCATTACTTCACCTGTGCGGCATATAAGGGGATGGTTGGAAAGGGAACGACGTGGTCGATGATCTCGTGATGTTACGTACACTATGACAATTTTCAACTTCGGATAATTTTGCTGGCTAATTTCCTCAATTTAATAATTTATTTGCAAAATCTGTAGCGGATTTAATTAAAACGAAGTCCTTGTTCTATCGGCTTTTGTAATTAAATATATTTCAATTCAGGTGGAAGAGTAATATTATTAACGATAAATTAAATATACGCTGTATATTAAATTACGATCATATTACGGTAATAGATAGAGAAATAGACAATATCGAAATAGAATATCAACCAGTCAACTGCGTTCGACGGGTATACACGTCAAACCGAAACTTTATTTCGCTGCGGTTGACGTGTATACCCGTCGTGTGAAATAAAAAATTACCATTTACCATAAAAGCAAAAAATCTTGGTAAAAAGTAAAGTATAAATGACATTTAGTGGTACGTTTCCTTTATGCTTCCAGCATACAGTGAAACTATTATGTATTTTATAAAAAAAAAAAATTCGATTGAAAAAAATTCGATTATGCTTCGTACAATGTATCGCTTTTTATAAATTCAGTTGATTATTTTCCCCGATCCTCGTTTGTGTACTTCACCGCGTATATCGGCTATTCTCCGAATTGTTTTTGTTTTATCATTTTTCGGCAACTTTTAAGTTTTTAATAGCAATACCTTTTTCAACAAAGAATCGTTAATTTTTTATCGATTGAAAATGTAATCCTTCCTCGTTTTGCTTTACTTTTCTCGTCAAAATTATAGCACTTGCCCCACGTTCGACGTGTATACTCGACATTGCTTGATTTCAATTACGCAACCCGTAAGGGATTTTTACAACTAAATTCCACAGCTAACTGGCTAAGTGTTAACCACTGGCTCGTCGATATTAGCAACGTTCAACAAATATTAGAATTATTTTAGTATCACTGAAGCAATATCGAATTCAAGGATAGCGAATGTTTGGGATGATGCAAACAGAAAACATTCGACGAGGAATTCTCAGAAATAGAGGCGTAGATTCAACGACAACAAACTCGAAACGGAGTTACTTGAGAAACACCTAGAAAAAACCTACGTGACAC
The DNA here is from genome assembly GCA_014737475.1 of Bombus confusus. Taxonomy (NCBI): domain Eukaryota; kingdom Metazoa; phylum Arthropoda; class Insecta; order Hymenoptera; family Apidae; genus Bombus; species Bombus confusus. The sequence goes on from JACXIV010000085.1 coordinate 1,155,245, forward strand.
CGATTTTTACTTAAAACGAAATAAACGATTCATTTACAGAGGTACGATAGACTAAAAGAATTTAAGAAATATACACTCTTCCGGGTTCTTTGCGATATTTCATACGGATTAAAATTAATTTCCTACGATTTGATTAAAATAAGAAGAATTTTAATGTTATTCTCGTATATATTTGTGAATTCACATTTATAATCAATTTTTCAACATTACTCGCGATGTCTTAACGTTACGTAAAGGTCCAATCAACGCATTATTCGTTGGACGACTGAGATCAGTAAAGTAAACAACCGTATAATGAATATAAATGAATTTTATATAATGGTATTTAAGATAAACACCATTATATTACAAATTCTCTGAATCGAGATTTTTGTCGCTTTCGACAATTTGAAATTGCCTAATCCTGTGCAATACAAGTACTTCGATGGGATTATCACGCTACGAATAGCAGGAGTATACCTCAATTAGGCAGAGAAATGTCAAACGTTTACGTAAATATCATAGTTTGTGAATGAAGACTAAAAGAAAATTGATAATTCTTCGTAATCGAAATCGAAATCGAAAGTCGTATCGTTAGACACGTATATGTATTTAATTGAATCGGGTAAATTAATAACCGACTGCAAAAACTATTCGGAATTACCATAGACCAGATATTTTTTACTATCGCAGTGATATATTACCTATTATACGTTTACAATATCAACTTTTCACGAGAGAATCGACTGATATTTCATGCCCGGATGTCATTCCTGCAAATTCCTATTTTTATTGGGAAATCTTTCAAACATTCGATTTGACGATTCTCTCTAACGTACTAAAAACATCGCCGAATACTCTTGCATATCGTTTGTACAACGTAGAAAACGTTACGAACGCAGAAGTTCGCATAAACGAATCAACTTGCTTAGAAAACGCAATAATGCTGCATTTACCGACGCGAAACAATCATCGGTGTATGTAACATTGTGCAATGTTACACAACTCGGTATTAATATTATCGATTATTGCGTAATCTCTACCTTATTGCATCTGTAGAAAGGAAAGGCGAACTGCGGTGCTTGGGGCGCTTGGGGTACAGTCACACGGTCGTAGAAAATCATGGCGGACGATCTTCACGGATGCACAAGCACACGATACTGCGACAGCACGGTCACGCACACCACGATCACTCGGAACAAAGGAAACACGTGAAAACTGGGGTGAAAAATTCGAGCAACACGACGAAGAACCAAACTGCGCGACGGTCGAGGGAAGACTAACAATTCGAAAAGGTCGACTAGAGGGGACGAGCTAAGGGGTTTTGAGTTCGCTCGGGCCCGCTCGACGTCGCTTCGATTGTGTTTACATTATCGACAGAAATATTCTATTATTTACAATTAGCACTGAAACGTACGCTCTTTCAAATATAATATAACATAAAGTTTGTTATTTTATGCAGCACAGTACGTCCGTCCGAATATGTCCACGCGTGATTATTTTTGCATAAAAAAATGGAACGGTGGAAATTTAACGGAGATATTTCGATTCTTTTCCGCGTTATCCTTTCGAGAGATTTCAGTGCCGACGTAACTGTTTTAAATCATACTGTACATTTCTTTTTAGACACCGTTCTATGCAGTTTTTATAAAAAAAAAAAGCGTTAAGGTACTTGGTTCGAAAAATGATAAGTTTGAAAGATAACGCGACTTTCAATCTTGTAAAACTGATCGTATGAAACGAACATTGAAATATCTTTTAAGCTAAGCATTTTCAGTGTTTTTTAAATTACCCTTCCTCCTCTGGTTTCTCCAGTTTTATAATAATTTCTTGCTTCTTTAATTTCATGTGCGATAAATTGAACTATATGCAATAGAATATAATAAATATTTTCCTCCGAGACACATAAAGAAGCTTCCCTATTATTGTTTCTGCTAAACTATCTCTTGTTCTACGTCTCTAAAAAATGCTTCCACTTATAATTGAAGATTCTCGAAAGATCAGTCCTTTAAGAAATATTCAAAACCACTACGCTACCTATTTTTTCAACCACTCTTTCCTTCTCCTTTATTCGTTCCATTCTGTATTCCTATTAAATGCAACGCTGATTTTTATAATAACCGGTTCTCTTCTCACACTACCCATTACATACTTACGTAATAAGAATAACTCACCCGACCTCGTCTTATCACTTGTCGATTTTAGTTCACCAGCCCTCGTAAAGCGCCGATGGTCTTTAGAACATCGTCCTACTTGTCCTGCTCCGATGCTGTCGACCTCTTTTGCCGAATACGTACTCTTGTTAATTGTATTAGTGAGAAAATTGACCTTTTTTCGTGGAACGTAAATACGTTAAGAACCTGGCTCTAGGAAATTGTACTACTCGATAACGATGCCCAGCTTCCCTGCGCTAAACCGACCTGTCTTGTTGCTTTTGTCAATTGTTCATTCTCTTTTTGCCGTGTTTCTTTCCTCTGTATTGTTACTCGCCCCTCTGGTATTTTCTTTTCTCTTTATCTTCGTACGGGAGGTTATTCAACCCGTTCAACCCTCGGACGATCGCGATGGGTTTATCTTGAGCGATGTGATATTTGCCAACGTTCACACATACGCGAAAATCACAATTTATCACAATATCAAATATCGGATTAAACATCTACGCCATTTACTACCCCCGAATTACTAACGAAAAAAACAAAAAAAATTCGAGGGATCAACGGCAGTTCGCAGCAATCGCGGTCAAACCACCCTTTCGTCCCTAACTGCATGTAGTAGCAGCATCTCAGCCGAACCTTTCGCGAACAACGGCATCAGCCCGAAAGACAGCGAGAGGGAGCGAGGAAAAGAGAGCCTACTGGCACGTCCTCACAATACCGCATTACGATACCACCCCATTTACACCCGTTCCTTTTCTTCCAGCCACCCTTCCGTGCCTCGAACCCACCCTTTTGCCAAGGGAATTGTCGTTGAAGGTTCGAGGCGGCGCAAGATGGAAGGCGATCCTTGAAAATGAGATCGAAAGTAGGCCCCTGCGACACCCAAGACAGAAAAGAAAGAACAAGAAACGATATTCCCGCTCGCTCCTTTACTTTTCCTTCTCTCTCTCCCTCCCTCTGTCTATCCATTTCTTTCCTTTTTCGGGAACAAAAGGGCGGGAAAAACGGGCGACGAGGTCTCACTCCTTTCGTCGGGACGCCGTCAGAGCTCAAGGTTTTGAATTTAGGTCGCGTGATTCTTCTCTCTCTTGTTTTTAACCCTCCAATACTCGCAAGGGTTGGAATCACGATGGTCGCGACACTCGCGATACTCCCTCGCATAATCGAGCGAGCTGGAAATTGGTGCGTCGATCTTTTCTTCACGCGAAAATTGTCTCGCGAATTTCACGATCGTCGATGCTTAACTGTGGAGAGGTGCGGATAGGAATTCGCGTCTTACGGGATAGGAGTCGTGGATTAGGATTTTGGAGCGCTTGTACCTGGCATTTGCATTTTGGACCGACGTTTCGTAGACATTGCAGTCTACGTCGTACGGATCGTCTGGCCAGGATGCAAACGTCAAACGTAATTTGATGATCGAAACACGATCGTTCATTCTCAAATGCAAATATCGAAATAAATAAATAAGTCGATAGAAGAAAGTAATCGTCTCGTTCTTATTAGAAGGAGCGCATCAGCGAACAACAAAAAATATAACGAATCACGTTCCTATTGTTATAAGTTTAATTATAATTTTATAATTTATAATTTTAAAAGCAACATTTTACAGTTGAAAGTAACATTTTATTCCAAGGAAGTAGGATATTCGGATACTTTTAAAAATTAAATAGGAATTTTAAAAAACCATTTTAAAATCATTGAAATAGTAGAACGATATAAAAGTTCCATAAAAGCAATTAACCAATTACAACGGCATTCTGTGTGCCACCCGTTTTGCACGAAAATTCGTTCCAGCGGCACGGTGGGCAAAATAACCGATAACATCGTTGTTCGAGCGTGCCGATTGCTCGTCCAAGTTCGATTGGGAATCAATCGAGTGCATCAGGCGGTGCTTTAATCGAGACGCGACGGTAAATCGTAAGAATCGGAACGGTTCTACGGGCGGAAGCGAGGGGCGGCGAGAATAAATTGAAGATTCGTTGGAAACTTCGAGATCTCTGCGAAACTTTGTTTAACACGACGCTCCGTAGATATCTCGAAAAATTTGCACGTTTTGCAAGCAAACGCTCATCCACGCTACAAAAAATTATGCAAATTTTGCTTTCTACGTTTTTAACGACGTAAGGCGGAGAAGATAGGTTTGCTACTTCTTTTACAATATTTACGTTTGTAATATTCGAAGACGCGCGGGGAAAACGAGATAAGCTGATTTTTTTTTTCCTTTTTATTTTATTTCCCGACTTTTCTGTCGCTTCGAGGTCAGAGAGGAATATTTTAATACGAAATAGTTGAGAAAAGGAATAACCTAATAGATTCGAAGATACAGTACGTAATAAGTCTTTCGAAAATAGACGATAAATCCACGATGTTTTTCAAGAAACGAATAATACCAGTGTAGTTTAACTTGATTAACACTAGTCCGCGTAACTACCGTTATTGATATTTTTTTAAATGTAAAGCGCGAGAAAAACACGCGTTTAAAGCCAAAATTTTCGCATTGAATTTACTTTTCTATAAAACACGTGAAACGTGACTCGTTATATTTTTCGCGTATACTCTGCAAATATTACAAACAGAAAGAAAACAGTTTAAAATATAATTTCGCGAACTTTGCAAGTTTTTGCCATCTATTCGAAGGCGAAACAAATTTGATAAAGTTAAACCTCCGTTTCGTTTTCAACGATATATGTCGTACGATGTTATTTTTACTTTTTCTTTTATTCCAATTTCATGTTTTAGCAAAATGCAAGAGAGGCGATGTTGGAATTATGAATGACAGGGGCGGTTGAAACGTATTAATATGTTCAACGATGAAAGGTTATCGGAATGGATTTTTTACTTTGCTCGAAACATTTCGTATTAAATATTCTATGTTTCCATTTGTGAAACAGGCAAAAATTATTTTTGAGTTCTGCCTGTGTTTCCGCCGTTCTGTTTTATTCGCATTGAAATTTTGTGTTTGAAAAAAAGATATATATATACATACGTACGTAGTTGAAGAAGATATACATATTCCATTTTGATTTTTATATCGATAATATAGAAAGCGTATTATGTGCATTCTGTGAATTTATCTTGCATTTTGAAATTTCCTATAAACGTATAAAAATCCGCAGTCTACCGACAATCGACGAGACAGAAATTTGTTCGCGGTTCTAAGAGCGTTATGTTTTACCAAAGTAGTTGGTCAATGAACGAACAATCGAACTGCAAGCGTTATTGCAGGCAAATTTAGCACCACGAACAGGAACAGAAGTTCCTCGAATCGCAATCAAATTCCAGTCGATAAAACCGTGGAAATTTATCGCGAGTGGCCGAGATGTTTCGCAAGCTCGTATCGAATCGACGCCTCGCGGGCGAAACAGGGCTTGCAGAAGTCTCGTAAACTCGAGGCTGGACGAGTCTAGGGAAACTACGACGGAAATATTTGTCGCTGATAACACGAATCGTTGCTGTTCCTACAAATTATGCAAATGCAACCGGTCTATGTAGCTTTCCACACAGGGCTGTTTGAGTATTAGAGTGGTAAAGAGCCACGCTTGTTTCGGGGTTGCTTAGAAATGTTTGTTAGATCGAGCGAGAAAGTTGAATTTTATTTCATCGTAGTCAAATTCTTTATTTGCTTTTTTATTTCTCTAATCCAATTATAACGAACGTCATTTCTGAATGGATTTCGTAATTATTGTTTCTCTAAGGAATTCCAACTTGTAGGAATAAAAAATAAATTTACTTCCAGACTACATTCTAAAAAATAAAGCTACATGTTACTTCCAAAATTAACGTTGTTCTTAAGTAGAGGATAGGGAATCGCGAATGTTTCGAGAGAGAAACGTTCGAGAATGCATGCTCGAATAATTAACCGGCGAGTAGGATTTTTCACGGCATCCATGGGCCGGAAGTGGAAGCAGACGATACGGTTCTTGAGCACAGCGAGGAAGACGAACAGGTAGCGGAGGAAGAGAAACAAGTTACGGAGCTCACTTCCATTTTTATTGTCAGCGAGCTCCTTCCGCTGGACTTTTATAGTAATTTAATACAGAACTGATTAAGCGGTGATATATTTATCCTGTGTTAAGAAAACTGATATCACTGACTCGACACAAGAGTCACGCAATTAGGAGAAGTAAATCTTTCAGAGGATTTGCCTGTTCGACGCTGCTGCGCGATATGAAAGCTGCATAAAGAAGATTTGAAGATTAATCTGTTATGTTTGTACATTTCGTAGTATTTTTAATGCTGTAGAGTGGCTGGAAGTTCTGCCTTCTTGCGAAGGGCTGCTAAGACAAAAATTTTCAAGAGCCACTCGCGATAAGCTCGCCAGGAAACGGAGCGAAAGCTTCCCTGGCAATTTCCAGCGCAAGAACATTGCTCTTGCGTTATTCATGCGAACCTAAAGTAGCGTTCTTAAGAAGCATCTCGTGGATGATGTGCCGCTTTGTGAATTTTTCTACGGTCACTTTCGCATCGACGCAGTCATCAAGAATTTCCTACCATCTGAATATTCAAAGGGAGATGCCCGTTTCGTGATAACAACAACATAGTGGAAATCTAAACGATTCTATTATACGTATACGAGTTACGAGGAATCGTTGCGTTTCATAAATCGATATTTTTCAAGGGAAAATTAGCGCGCCTTTTCAGTTGCCACGTATTTCGAAATTTATATTCTTTTTATAGTAATCTGGCTACGCGTTGGAAGTTTAGCGTAGCGTTAATTCCAATATATTTTCAAATGAAGATAAAAATTCTAAATAGGAAGGTTCATCCTAAAATATCATCCTTTATTTTTTTCCTTGAGTCTGAAATCTACGTATCGTGTTTCCTCCTCTGCTCTTCAATTAACAACGTCTCAACAAACCCAGAGGCGCAAAACCACCGTTGACCCAACAAATCCGTCAAACACGAGAAACTAAGAAAAAAAAATAATAAAAAACTTGTTCGAACTTCTCAGTGGCCGACAAACGCCGAAGCCCAAAGGAACTCGGTTCGCAAGGTCCCAAGAGATCAAACCAAAGCCCCGACAGACCAAAGCGTCTGATACCAACTATTTCCTCGCAGCAGAGTGCTAATTAACCGTTGTACACAAGGAACGGATCGTGAAGATAGCTCGAGACGCGGTCCCACCGCATATCGCCGTCGGCCTGCCGACGTTTCCTTCCAGCTTCCAGAGAAATAGGTGAACAGACGCTCGTCTTTCGCTCGTTTTATCGACAAACAGCGAAAAAAGTTTCTTCTATCATCGTGGACCAGTGAGAAAGATGACACAAATGTCGACATAGATCCGAATCTGAGCTTTTTAACGCGTTTGCTGCCACGATGGCCATCGATGGCCCGCGTTTCACTAAATTTTTTCGAACAAATTTGGGCATTACATTTTTTTAACTGGAATTAGACGAATGTCGCGAACTAAAAAGTTTCCGACAAAGCGAATGCTTTAGACGATGCTTTTGGAGAAAAATATGAGCCACTGGAATACTTGTCAAAAATTCAATTTTATAAAATTCATTTTTAACCAAATTGTATCGAGTCTCCAATTATCTACACGAATATATGCAATATAAAGTGAAATTCAAGGCTGGTAATTTTTCATTAAAGAAGGAAGGAGAACTGGAAGATTCTATCGACAGTGACGTTTCAGAAGAGATTACAGAAACTAATCTACGACAAACAGTGAGAGAAATAACGTTTCAGAATGAAAGTAAACTATTCGTCCATTACACGTCGCTTGTCTCAAATAGGAAAAGCACGGGAAATGACAAATGGTGTGTGCGCGCGCGTGTTAAACGACGTACAGAAACTTAGACGGACGGAGATAGGCGCCGTTCTAAACTTTGTACATTTTTTAAAACTATCGTCGCTTCTGGCAACAAGTGAATCTTATATGATAATCGAAAAGGTAACAGTAGTCTGATAAAGATGAACGTGCTTCTCCGTTCGAAGAAGATAACAGGCGACTGTTTGACCCAGATATAGTGTAACAAGGAAAATTAATCGTAATAAGAAACGCGTGTAAAATAACACACTGAAAATTCTAGGTCTATAACTTTTGAATTTGCGAAACAGTTTGCGTAACAAAATTTCTGTTTATTGCATCCCTTAATAATGATTTAGCGACGAAAGCAATCGGCAAATAGCTACCAATAGTATTTCAAAAATCATCGTAAAGGCACTCGAAAATGAATATTGCCATTCTAAAATATAAAAACCGATGAAAATCCAAGATGCAAATTTTCTCACATATTCGCGACATTGATCGCACTAAACATCATTCTTTCATTTGCGATAATCGGAACGACGAATATCATTCGGAAACCTTCGTGGAACAATGGTTCCAAAGCGAATGCTGTCGTTCTAGAACGCAAAAGCCGACCAAGGCTACGAGATGCAAATTTTCCCGCAAGTTCGTGATTTTTTAGGGCCGCGAAACATCTGGTTTCGCGGAAGATGGCAGAAGAAAGCCGCGAGACAAAGCTTCGGCTAACGAGGTTTCCCGTAACGAGCAGGGCATGGCAACCACTGAATCAGGAACAGATTTAGCCACGACGATGAATCACCCGACGCGTTTGCTGTGTAAACAGGGACGAGTCTCGCGCCAAGGGAACCCCCGACCTTGCCCTATCACCTCCGACGAACGCCTATCATCCCTTCTGTTTTCCATTGCTCCTCTCTTTCTGTTTGTCGAGGCTCGCCAACCAAGGAGCGGCATCCTCTTTAATCCCGCCACGATCGACAGGTGTCGAGAGGATGCTGATCGAGGATCCTGAACAAACTCGGGCTTTCCGCTCGATCGCGTCTCCGCTCGAAATCGGGGTGGTAGAAGATGCGGTCGTAAGCGAGGGAAGAAATTGTGTTCCGCTGTTATTGGACGCTACAAGATTTTTTTGAAACGTAATTGATGGGATTTTCGTGTGATTCTAGCTTCCGTTTGTTCGATGTCTGATCTTACGGGAATTATTGCTGCTTTTGCCGTAGCATTAGGTTGGGTTTGTTTGACGTTTCACGTTGTTGGATGGAAGGAGACCTCTTTTGGAGGGAGACCGACGGAATTATTGGGCTTTTCCATGCGATTTTGTTCGACGTTCGACGTTACAGCGAAGTAGCGCAAGTGAAAAAATCTGTCGTCTAAGAAAATGACTGTTTCGATCATTGTATTCGCTCCGCGACAGTGATACAAACGCAGCAACGACGGACTTAAATTCTATTTCAATGACTCGCGTTGCACCAACGTCCAACGTAACTGCCAAACCTGGAGAGCCATCTATCACTGAAACTCCTTCGGAAATATCTGAGGGACACGCGGAAATTCGATGCAACTCTTTTTGCTAGTGGCGGGAAGAAGGGAAATCGTGTTCCGCCGCGAGCTGGCCGCGGAATCGTCGAGTCTGGGGATTTTTTCGCGAGATCCAACGACGAATGCAGCTTACGTCACGCTCGAGGAGCTAGGGGGAACGGTCGTTGCCTCTTGACAGCCCGTTTCAATGCACCGTTGCTGAAAAGATTTACGCGCGCCAGCGCCACTCGCGATTTCGTCGCGTCAAGATGTCTGTGAATTGTATTACGAATTTGTACACACGCGTCACGACTACACGCGCGTTTTCCCAAGGGCTGAAGACGCAAATTGAAAGGATCGGGAATGCTGCCCCATCGGAACGGCCAATTTGTTCGCCTTTGAAATATTGGACTGACGTATTAGGATGTCATTTTGCTAAGATTTTGCCAAGATTTTGCGAAGAATATACGGCACATTAAGAGACTTATGGTAGCAGAGGTTAGACTTTTTTTACAATTTGAATGGATCTACGATTTACAAAATTTTGGTAATTTCAGACTTTAAGCTTTCGCTTTAACAAAAATTGTACGCGATCGAATTTGGCGAATCACAAGGCAAATCAGCTTGACTCGAGCATCCTTCTGACCCAATCCTAATTTACTCTACTTTGGAACGAAAGATCGTTCGGAACAAAGAATCCAACTTCCGACGACTCGACTCTGCTTTCCTGCCTTCCACCGAAGATTCTGATTTAACCGTTGAAGAAAGCTACCTACCACTTCGAAACAATTTTTACTTCTCTAAACTCCTTCGCCCAATGCTGAAATCGCTGCGGACAAGCCGTGACTCAAACGCACAGACCGCCACAATCTCAGAGACCCAATATCCTTCGATAAATGGAACGCTATCACAGAGATTAAAACGTAACACGGTAACTCCGAAACACGAATCGATCCTCGAACATGGAATACGTGACCAGTGCACTCCAAGTTCCGCGTATTGACCGGGCTTATTAGTCGAACATAAGCAATCGTCGAATAGAGTATTAAACCCGCTTGGCGAGCGTCGGGGGACAATCGCGTCGTAAAAGCTACTTAGTGGTTCGGGGCGGCGAACAAATGGACAACCAAGGGATCTGTGGCTAATTTATGCGACGGACAACGATATTAACGAGAGCCCTTTAACCTGCAGGGACTGACCCACTGTTGGAAACTTCCGACTTCGAAATGAAACTCTGACTCGGTCGATTCTCTTGCGAGATCCCTAGATAGGTTTCCAATTTGCAAAGATCCAGGATTACGAATCGTCATACGGCCTTTTTCTGGTTACGCTGGCTCGGAATTTTTACGTCCTTATCGCGCGTCGAACGTCTAATTTTCTGCAACGCTTATAACACAATATATTCGTGAAACGTATACTTTCACGGACCCGCGTACGTAGGGTACGCGTTTAAGACAAATGTCTCGCGATCCAACTAAAATTATAATTCCGCGATTGGCACGATTAACGGATTGCAACGAATAACGGATTGTTCGGGTCTGTATGGAAGAAGAGACACGGAATGTTCGCGAAACGCCGAAATAAAGCGGATCGTACCGACGACACGTCCGAAACCCGCGAACGTCGTCGACATCCAACATTCTCTCTTCAACAAATCAAACAAAGCTTCCACTCACCATGGTGTCTTTGATGTGTTCAACCGGTTGCAGGAGGACCGTAGTGGCAGCGATGGGGCGATGATGATGCTGCTGCTGTTGCTGATGATGGTGGTGCTGCTGCTGCTGATGGTGGTGGTGTTGTTGGTGGTGCGGATTGCAATTGGCGATATTCGTGCAGGTGCAGGTGCAGCCAATGTTGCAGGCTTGCTGGCCGGCGAAGAGGTGTCCTACCAGGCCGGGGGTGATCGCTGCTGCCGCCGCGTTGTTGATGCTGTTCAGCAAGGGCGGAGGCAGGGACACCGCACCACCCGGGACAAACGGGTACGAATGAAAATACGTGGTGATGGAGGAGCGTGCCTGGTCGGCGCCTATCGTCTCCGCTAGCCAATACTTCCCGTTCCCCGCCACCGAGGGTATGAACAAGCCTCGGCCGCCCAACGAGTGCAATCTCCAGGAAAACCTGCCTCGTTGTTCTTCACCGGCCCAGCCGCGTTCCAACAACGGCTGATGATACCGAGCTTCCGTCTTGCTCGTTCGCACGAACTGGTACGACGGCCACCACAGTTTGGCCGATTGTCGCTCGATCTCTCTTCAAATCAATTTTCGACTCCTCCCGCGAGTTCGAGCTCGAACTCGGCGCGGAGATCGAACCGCGAGGCCAGCCAAGTTGCTTGAAATCTTCTTCGAGAGATCTTACCTCGATTCGAATTTCCGTTAATTCGATTTAGGTATAGTCGTCCGGACGTGAGACGTCAGAGAGCCTAACTGCTACACCTTAAGAGCTAATACGCGCGTACATCAGATTAAACGCGGTCCTTACTCTACTAGACACACATACGACTGGTGACACGCATACAGAGAGACTCAAAAGACGTTGATTTAAGCTTAGAGCGATAGTGTGCGGTTTAGTTTAGTCTAGACGAGCGACCGCTCTGTTAGATATACGATGATTGTCAAAGTATGTGAGCGAGTTAGAGTTAGGGCAAGTGGGTCTGTGCACCGTGCAAAGGTAAAAACAGGTGAAGTGACACGGCCGCGCGATACAGACGCGTGCATACGCGCATATACACGCGCTCGCGGCAAGGGGAGAGCGTACCTTTCTTTTGCTTCTTTTTTTGAGGTCCGTGGGGGTAGAGAGACTCACGCACGACTCGCTCGCACGTTAATTGAAACGTCGTAGGTACATACGTGGATTCGTGATTTTTGCTTCTTTCCTTTCCTTAAAAAGAGACTTAAAAGAGACTTTAGCTAAGAGAGCTAGCTGAAAAAATGATTGTCACGAAGATTGACGAGAGAACGCCCCTTGAAATCGGGGCAGACAGGGAAGAAACACGGTCGGGCCTTGCTCTACTTCCGGTGCGGATCAGCTGGCACGGCCCAACGATCGGATATGTGCGAAGGGTGTATACATATAAACGTATGTATATATAAGTGTAAATATATATAATATATATATATATATATAGTATGTGTGTATATATATATGTAGAAGTATATGTACATAAATATCTGTGTAGAATAATATATGTAGGTAGAGCGTGTACGGAAGTAGTACAGAGGCTGGAGATCACATGAAGACACGAATACTCGTTTACTCTCTTTCAACCGGCTAGACTCGCATGCGGAAGAGGAGGAGGAGCAACCGCACGTGGTTGCTGTTCCTTTCCACCTCTCCCTTTTGAAACCGTCGTTAGAATTGTTCTCGGTTATGTCCAACCTGCTACTGTGCTTGATTGTCTTGACGCGATTCTCTTTAGTGCGATCGGTCGCTCATTATTCACGCGCGACCATCTGCTTAATATACGTTACGTTATTTAAATAGCCTAAATTTTACTTACACATAGGGGCAAACACAGATTCGTGTTTACTTCTAAGAGGGACTATACTTATATTACATTTACCCGAATCTCCCTCGCGGTTTTTTCTAGCTATACAGCACGTTTTATTCTTTTTTTTTTTTTTATCTTTATGTTAAGGTAGTCTCTCTTTATAGACGCGCGAGCCACGTCTAACGTCCGAACGACTAACGACGACAGTACTCTCTAGTACCGACGAATCGCGGCCAGCCGCGGCAAATAAAAATATAACTCTCTAACCCGGCCTCGCGATTCTTGCCGCGAGCCCCCACCTCTTGTCGAGCTTCGCCGGCCTCTTCTCGCCGCTTCGCTTTAAACGATCCTCCTGCTCCAGATTCACCGGCTCCTTCTCCCTTTCTCTTTCTATCTTCGTTCGACTTGGTAGCACACCGACGAGAGAGGTTTGCCGCGATTGAACGTGTGCGACCTTGAAACTCGTACACACGGCCGGTAAATACGAGGAAGCCTTATCTCTTTCTGCCCTTCTTTCTCTCCGACCGATTCCCTCGCTGGTCGCTGCTCGTAGCACGGGGACTCCCGTTCGACACACACAGACACACACACACGGTCGGACAACAGTGGGGGAGGGCAATGAGACTGTGATCAAAGAGCCGGTGCATGCATGTGCCACTCCGTGACAGCTGGCTTTCCTCTTTCTCTCTCTTTCTCTCTCTCCTCACTCTTTCTCTCCCTTTCTCTCTCTCTCTCTCTCTCTCTCTCTCTCTTTTTATGTTGCTGTCGTTGCTCGAACTCGTGTCTCGACACACTGAAGGGGGGATCGGAGTAGCCTCTATGGGGCTGTCGTGCACACGGCGTATCACGTGTCGACCGTTTTCACACTGGGCGTTTAGGGCTGGTCCGCGTGAGATCTCTCGGCCGGCTGGCACGCGCGCGTGGCCAGCGACACGGGCGGGCGTAAACAGCGAGAAAGAGGGAGGCAAAGGATAATAATATACACCGGACAACCGCGGCCGATCGGTGGAGGACCAGGTGGACACCGATTTCGAGAGAGACAGGAACGTACGACGATCCGACGTGTCGAAGAGAGGATCGTAAAGAGGACGAACTTAAGAGACGTATCGCAGTGGAACTACTCTGCTGGAGATATACGGGGTAGAGAGTAGCACGGAGTTAGATATGTCAAATATCGGTCGGGCGCGCGTGTGTGTCTGTCTGTGTGCACGTGTGTTACTGTGTGATGTCGCGTTGGCTTTCGGAAAGCTGGTTCGTTGCCGCGGTTCGGACCGACCTGCACGCAGTATTCCAGAGAAAGAGAGAAGGAGAGAAGTGTGTGTGGGAGTGTGTGTGTGAGGCGGTGTGTGTGTACGTGAGAGAGTACTCGGAGGCGGGAACGATTAAAGAGCGTCCTACTCGATCGCCTAGCTTGACACAACTGAGAGCAGCGTCTCTCTCGCGGCGCCCGCGTAGGCCTCCACCGCCACCGTCGCCGCGGCCGGGTCGTGTCGCCGCGTATACGCGGCTTTCAAACGTTGTCCCCCGCTCCGAGCACCCCGTCGCGCCGAGCATCGCCAATAGCGAGCGAGCAACGGCCGAGCGCAGGCGAACTTGCACGAAACGACTCGAGTGTGCGCGCCAGCGCGCATTCGTGCCTCTCCGTGCCTCTCCGTGCCTCTTCGCCGCCTACCTGATCGCACATACGCTTCCCCCACCGCTAACACTCATCCCTACCACCGAGCGACGATTGAGCTCGGTCGAGAGAGCAACGCTGTGTCTTTACTAACCCTGTTTCACCCGATTTCGTCTCTTTTTCTTCGAGTCGCGTGTCTATCTCTCTCCTTCTCGCTCTTGATCGACCGACTCCGTGCTCGGAGGCACTCTGCGAGTAAGTAGTTTCTCGCTGGCCAGGTTAGACCGATTCCTTCCTCGCCGCCGGGGCAACGTGGCTGCTTTGCTGACTGATCTTTCGCTTTTTTAGGGTTTTCTCTACTGGTTGCGCGGCGTTTTCGCGATAGGTGGGCAGAGGCTGAATGGTGAACAGTGGTAGACAGGTGGAGGGAACGTGTGATTTTCCGCATTGTTGCACGGTTGTGATGTGTTACAGTGGTTTTACATTAATGGGCTTGGTAGAATTAGGACTCGTATTAGGATGATTTATGAAGTAGAGGTGGCGATGTCGATGTATCGAATGGTTACGGCGGTCTATGTTTCATATACTTAATGGATCCCATTTGATCGAGTAATAAGTTTCTTCGACTCTCGACGAGGTTTGCGTCTTCGGCGCTGTCGAAAAATTTCGTTTATGCAGCAGAGATTGCTCAAGTTTCGAGTGGATCGCCGAGCTTGATGTCCTAACGTTTCCTGTGAAACGACAACTATCAATGAATCGTGTGCAACTTCTCTAGGTTTTGCGCAGAGTTCGTTTCTAAGATACATTCCTTACACGGAATTGTCGGGGACTGGAGAAGGGTTGTTTTTTAATTTTCAAGCAGGAAAATATTGTTTCGGGTTACAAGAACGAGAATAGAACTGGAATTTACGAATTGTCAGAAAATGCAGCAAGCGATGAATTCTTTATCGAGGAATTCCGGGAAAAATATACTTTTTGGAAACTTGTCTCAACGGATACGATTAAAATTGACGTTATCGAGTCGAGTTCGTAATAGTTGGCAGTATCGTTAGAAACAAATAGTCTCATTGGCAATCTTAAATCCACGAAGAAAATAAGATACCGTAAACTAATATACGGCAATTTCAATTTCACTGATATAGTTAGTCGATATTTCTTTCGAAATTCGCAACTTCAATTTTCTCCCCCGCTCGCGTTATCAAGTTTCTTCAAGTTAGAGTCGTTCTTTAACTTCCTATCCCGTTCCTTCAATCTTTCTTAATCTCCTTGGACTTTTCTTTAATTTTTATTTCAACGCGTTTCCCTCTCTCAATATTAGTAGAAGAACCAAGAATTTACGATCGCAAACAAAAACCCCAATCAACCATCCTGAAAAGAACAAAAGTACGCCCCCTAAAGAAAACGCCTAGAAATTCAAAAAAAGAAAAAAAGAGGGGTAGGTGGAGAGAGAAAAGAGAAGAGAGAGCAATAGAAAATTGGAAAAATCAGAAAACAAGGTTCGTAAAATTCGCTGTCGAACAAATAAAACACGTTCCTCGAATTGTTTGGCAACGGCGAAGATTACGATCGTTGAGGCAAGTAAGGGATGAAAAGCGGAAGAAAATGGGGGAAGGAATCGAAATTCGAAGGCGTGATCAGACAGTGGCCCTCGAGGGAAAAAACGACGGGAAGTTGGTGGCGACCACGAGCACCATCGATGGGTTCTTCGGAGCTCTGATTGTTCAGAAACGAGCGGCGTCGATCAGGATCGATTGCGCAACGAACCGATTCACTCTCGACGGACTCGAGAATGCTCGAGCAATCGGCTCCCTCGAAAGTGGTAACCTGATTATCCGCACTGAACGAATAAATGAGGAGAGCGAAGCCGTGGTTTTGTGCAAGAGAAAGATTCTCGCTTCTCTGAATCGGGAAAAGCGCGTACGAGAACTTTTCTGCATGAAAGTGGCGATCTTGAGAAATAGCCGGTAGTCTTATTTACGTTACATCGGTAGTTCGTTTTATATCGTTGATACAACGTCGTTATCCGTACTTGTATTAAGAATTAACGCATCGAAAAGCGAGAGAAGAAAAGAACGAAATTTAAATATCCCGCTAATCTCTCTAGAGAAACTTTCAAGACTAACACCGAGGAGTCTGCTAATCCCTCCGACACGAATATTTCCGTAGACCAGGGGGGGGGGGGGGGGGGGGGGGGGGGGGTGAGGGGATGGCAGAGGAGGGTATCGTTAATTAAACGCGACCACGGTTCCATAAGGTGAGACGAAGGTTAAACAAGAGGAAGAACGGAGCTTGACTTCACGTCTGACGCGCTAATACTCGTTCGGCCAAGTGGCTTCGTTAATTACTGTCAAATCGAGAAGTGGCAAATGAAATAATTACAAGACGTCGCGGCTCTTCCGGATCACGGCCATCTTTAATTAACGAGGCACCGGTGCCGTTCGCGTTTTCGACGTTGTCTTTTTTTTTTTTTTTTTTACGTCCTTGACTTTGAAGAAATGGGGTTTCTTTAACCGAAGA
Organism: Bombus confusus; assembly: GCA_014737475.1. Lineage (NCBI taxonomy): Eukaryota > Metazoa > Arthropoda > Insecta > Hymenoptera > Apidae > Bombus > Bombus confusus. The sequence goes on from JACXIV010000085.1 coordinate 1,172,269, forward strand.
TTCTGATTCAACCGTTGAAGGAAGCTGGACACTTTTTGGGGCAAGCTGCTTCCGATGCCTATTCCCTAGTCACTAGAAAATCACTGTTTCGACGAGATTACTTGCGAGTTTCTTTTCAATATTCTACAACAAACCCTAGAGAATTCATTTTTCCATCAGAAGTATCAACAACTTCGGTAATTATGACTCGGAGGAGAAACGCTCCGTTTCCTAGATCTTTCAAATAAAATCTCCAGATCGTTTCGCTAAATTAATACCAAACTAATACCTTAATTCCATCTTTAAATTTCGTAAATTTTCCCGGTTCTTTCAAACGTATTCAACAAAATCTTAAAAATTAGCACCATAATACAGAGAGATCCGTCTTCAATTTCTCAAAGTACGAAGTTTAAGTAAAGTCCCTGAATCGGTACTCTAAGGAAACGTTATTCGTAACGGTTTCGCTCAAAGATTTACCTAATTACATCTGGCAATCGGGTTTTGTACAGCGAAGGGTGTTTTAAAATATTAATTGAGAGAGACGCGTAACGAAGCTTTCGTAGTAATACGGGGTACGCAACAAGCAGATAAATTTTCGTTCACCTTTTTTTCTCTTTTAATTACGGCGGTGAGCTGTAGTAACGACGCTAAAAGAAAAATTTAATTAACTTACCGAGCTGCTCGCGTGCCAAAGGAAACGGAGCCAAAGAAGCCAGAAATCTTACCTGCAACAGAAATTAATATACTTTCTTAATTTAGTAAGACACCTCGATGAAAGCTGCGTGCATTCGCAAGAACATACAGCGTGAACACAACCGTCAAGCGAACTGACTAATTTAAAACAAAGTAGTATAATATACGTATAATGCGATCGGTAGACTGTGGATTTTTATGCAATCGTGAGAAATTTAAAGACGCAAAGACGCATAGAATGCACATGACATGCAAAAACGTATAAAATATTCAAAGTATACTCTCTGTAATGCTTAATAAGTAAATTAAATTTCTGCCTAGGTTCTACTCCTTCCACCGTATTCACGAAAATATGGATTCGCATAAAAATCCGCAGACTGGCGGTCGGTACTAATATAAGAACGTAATACGTTGCAAAAGATTGTCAATCCTTGTACGAATACGTGGTGCAAAATATAATATGACAAGATCTAACGTTTTACAAAAATTCATCCAACAGCCAGGAGAAATAATTAAAAATACTGAAAAATTGCTGCATTCATATACGGTAATTCGCTGTGTTTCCATCAGAAAAAAGCAGACATTTCAAGCCATAAAATTAAATCCTTTAGCTCGTATATCACGTATTCAGCTCTGTACAGGAGAAGCTTATCAAAAAAACTTTAGCAAGTCTTCCTACGTCATTAGCGCATATTTGGGTATATACGCGTATGAAATTACAAGACACTGTAAAAGTATTTCTCTACATGAGAATATCAAACCGTGGCGCAGCACGGTGGCTTGGTTTTTTAAAACGTTTCCCTTCGTTCTGGCAAAAATTTAACGAGGAAATTAACCACGCGCAGTTTAGCTACGTAAATGATTATTTTATGAAACATCTCTGTCTAAGTAATTACCAGATTACCGAAGCCACCGCTTAAGACGATATAAGAAATTAAATTATCAAAGAACCGAATACGAGTTGGAGGAAAAACATGTACTCCGGCAAATTGAAAAATCAGAAATTAGACTGTTCCTACGAAAATCACGATTTCTTATATTTCCTCGAATGGTGCAATTTTGCGCTGAGAAATTTTTCACGACACCATAAATAGCGAAGACGTTTAGCGTCTCATCCTACATAAATAACAAAATACAATCGCATAGAAAATTTTCGAAAAATCGTACCACGACTAAACTGCCCGCAGACATCGGCAACGTAGCGATGCCTTTACACCATTCATGAAGATTTAGGGCGAGTAGATGGCAAATATTTTTATACTAGCTGCCCCCACACCCACGGTTTCGCCCGATACAGGTCGACGAGTAGTGCAGTGCCGGTACGATGTTTGGAAAATTTCACACGCAGCCATCTATTGCCCGTAATTTCGCAATATTTTCCTTTCGACAGTGAGATTTCTGAAAGGCAGCAAATCCGGATCTAATTCCAGCTCACACACGGGTTAAGTGCAAACGAAATCGCGAGTCGATCGTTAATCCCGGCGCGCGGCGACGACTTAATACGTTGGGCAAACGGTTTCGTGCGCGGCGTCAGCCGTTGAGAACCGAGCCTAAGTCCCCGGGAAATTACTCCGGGCGGGGCTAAGCAGTATGCAGATCGCGAAATCGCGACATACGTCGGGGATTAGCTCGGCGGAGACTGCTAGCTAAAGAGGATCCGCGAAATCGGCAGATCGAAATGTCCCTAGGAATCCTATTTAACTTACTCCGTGGCGAGACGACCCCGCCCTTCGCTATAATTTGTGTAATCGCACCGTTCGCCGCGCACAGCCCACAGGATTTTCACTGCCGTGATAGATTCGTCCTTGGAACGGCAGACTTTCCAGCTGGGTCACGTTTCTGCGGGATTTCCAGCGTCTTCTGGGAAAATTGTTCGTCGTGGGAAATTCGTTTACCCGCGTTGCGTCGATATAGCTTGATTTCGAGGATTAGAAACGACTTTCGAGGATTAGGTCCGCAGAGAGAGAGAGAGAGAATATTTTCTTTGCTATTTTCTAATTATATTCTAGGGAATTTTTACTCTCTTCTGGCGAGACTTTCGACCGTGGAAGATGGACGAACTGCGTTAGTCACTTTGCCAGCCATAGGTCTAATCGTAAGAAATTCGCTAATTTGCATCGTTTACGAGGATTGCTTGGTCACTCGGAGATACTTTTCCAATTCCTTGAATTTCTTCCGCGAGATTCCTCCAATCTTTTGGTGGAACTTCTCACCGTTGAGAATTCAAGGTTCGACTACGCACAACTAACAACTTCAAGTTTGGCCTGATAAATTACTTAACAAACACTACGATTACTTAACCTAAATCGTGTATATGCAACATTCTATAGAGACGTTGTTTCCTACGAATCACAGTTTTTAGATACTTTGAAACATTTCTGAACTTCTTCGCCGACCAATCTAGAAGAGCAGCAAACCTCTTCGATACTCAGACTTGGACAAACGTTGGACGAAATATTTGGACGATTTGCCATTTTTATCGATGTTCGTTTCGACGCGTCTTTAAAGCACCGTTTGGTCCATGGCACGACATCAATCATCCTTCGTAATTTAACGCGTGGAACAATCGACAGCTGCGACCGTAAATGGATTTACCAGCACGTATGTACGGATGACCGCAATAATGATTCGTTCAAACAGAATTATGCACGACCGATGCCACGATAACGACGCCGCTAAACGTGGACAAATCGCTGTTACACAATTCCAAGCCGGTGACTGGCGTCGCCCGGAACCAACCATGGGCAAAATCGATCGAAACAGAGATTGGCTATCGTCTTTCTTAATGTTCTCGGTATTCGATACTCTATTGTTGCTTTCCAGATGGATTATAGCGGTGTGCTGTGACAGTAGTCAAAGAAAAGAAAAACAATTTACTTTGCTTTATAAAGGGAGCAAAGGAAGATTACAAGCAAGCAAGTTTACCTCATCGATATGCAGATTTAAGTTTGCCCCGGTAAGCTGCAATAAATAACAAGATTGTAAATATAACGAAGAATTGTTTGAAATTAAACTTTCTTGATTTATCATCGATCAAAGTTCTATTTCTTTTTACGTATATAACTGGGCTTGCGTAAAACTGTTCCGGGCAACACGGGGACCCAAATGGAAGAAGTTTAAGAAGCGCTGATCCAAGGAATCGTAAAAACACAAGCGGCATAGTTTACCGACGGAACGTCATTCGTCGATATTCGACCAAACACTCGAATGCAAGAGTCTTATATTCGCCTTAACGTTCATCTACGACAGGGAACGATAGCGTTTCACGATCTTCACGCAGATTACAGCGAAGCATGCGACGCGAGATTTTCACGGTCCGTAAAAGTGGAAAGAGGGAGGGAAAACATCCATCGACCGGCCTCACGCAACGAAGCTGTCGCCCTGCGTTCGCAGCCGATGTGACGCGATTTTTATCGCCGGCAGCTTGGTCACGCGACGCGCGGAAACTCGAATTGCGGATGAAAGACCAAGGGAACCGCGACCAGCGAGAAAGTTTCGCGGAAACGCGATAAAAACGCGGCTCGGTTTACGATGATGGATGGTCAAGGAGGCAGGGTCTTAGTTTCTTTCCACGTCGTTTGTTCGTCTTGTTGGTGGACAACGGCGCTTCATAACGATGCCGTCAAATACACAGGCCGACGGAAGTATTTGCACACTCGTGCACATGTTTCCTGAATACGTCATGCGTGTCCGGTATACGAACCATTTTGAAGTTTCGTTAAATTTAGTGACTATCAGGCACATTCACTTTTAGAAGTATACACGGGGAAATGAGACGTTAAATTGCAAAAAAAGACGCAAGAAAGAAGACACTCGAAAAGTTGAGAAAACGCACGAGCAGTGCTCAAAATTGCTCGAAGTTTATAAAAGCGTATAAAAATATTTGAAACGAAAGTATCACCTTTCACTCGTCCAATATGCGAGCAAAGTGTTAACAAAGTTCTAATTACCAAGCAATTAATATAAGAGTAGCATTTTATAATTAGTACAACATGTTATAGTTTCGTGTTAAATAGTTGAATTTCGCCACATCAATCAAACGTTAGTTTGAAATTTAACCAGGTGGTAATTGTTCGTTAAAAAGCGAAAATGAATCAAAAGGGGAAGACTAGAAAATGCCATTAACAATAGCGTTTTAATACGTATCGCTGGAACTAATTCGGAACAGCAAGAGAAACAGCGTTTCAAATGAAATTAATCCATTCCACCATTATTGGCCTGCTGCGTGCCGTTTAAATTGACAAGTTCCAAATTCACCTAGAACTGCGACGATATATACGATATCTCCGTTATAAATTAATGTATTACAGAGCCAAGTTTGTGTTTTGGATGAGACGGGAATAACTTCAATCTTCGTACGATTGTTGGTTTATTGTTCACGAGTTGCATCACGCTTCGCGTATCCTTACCTGCATTTACATTTTTTCGATTTCTATGATAATTAATAGAGCGTAGATTTCTACGACGATTAACAGACCGCGGGTTCCTATGGATTTACGGGAAATTAAAAACGACAAAATACACAAGATGCGCATAATATGCAAAGCCATTCGAAATATCGGAGGTGTAGTAATTATTATAACATTCGATAGACGAAATAACAAATTTTCAAGTTGAACTGAAAATTCGTTTCTAAGATATACGGGGTGAAACGTGTGAAAATTCGTTCGTTTTACTTCAAAATTCTTTTTCACGTTCGGTCCGCTGTGGTGGGCGATACATTTGAGAAAATACCTACTACGACGACCTATTTTTCTTGATATCGATCTTTGGAAACGGCGATGGATAATTAGATACATCGGGATTGGATTTACGAATCCCGTGATATCGACCATATCCAAGGAACCATACAACTGTCATAAAGTGAGTGTAACAGCCAACAGTTGGAGCACCACTTTCGCAAGTGCAGTAATATTCTGCGATTGATGCTGATCCGGTTTCAACCTCGTCGAAAAGTATGAAAATGCGCCGATGCTTTCCACTATGATAAAATTTACTTTATAACCTTTTACGTTACGAATATTAGAAGAAAGTTTTATGAGAAGTTTTTGAGTTCTGTGAAATCTTTACTTGCGCTCTGTTCCTTTAATTAGATTTATAAAAATATAAACTCGCATAAAAATCCACTATCTACTAATAAAAAAAAAAAACTTTTCCATATTAACTATTACGCTACTCGCATCGTTTATCATCCTAGCTCGTTGATTTCACAATGATCCAATGAGATATTTACTAATCGAGAAGGCGAGCGCATTGCCCTGAATTTTAGTTACATCTAGGCAGTTAAGCTGCGAAGGGTAATAGGACTTGATGCATGGCTCCCTGGATGCCGGTCCCCTAGATCTACCAACATTCGTCCTGCCGCCGCGTCTTTCCCCCTTCTCGAGCTCTTTATTTATTTAAAGCTCGTCACCGGGTCCGCGTGTCCCCAAGGAACCCGAATGCTCGCGCGTATTCCAGAGTTCGACGGTCGATCAGGACGATCCCTCTCGTTCCAGGCAATTCTCCGTAGACCGATCGCCACTTTGGACGTCGTCTGCGGCCACCGGAGGCTGAATATCGAGGATTTTTGGGCCACGGCCGATTGCCTTCTCTCCTCAGAATATTCTATTCCTTTGTACGTTATATAGAATACTCTTGAAACTTTGATGTTTCTATATCAGAGAACATGCTTGAAACTTTTCTAGATCGGAGAATATTCCTGGAATATTTTCTTCCTATAGATATCACAGAATTTCTTATCTTCTTCGAGTCCTTAATTTCTTACTTTCTTCCCAAGTTCTTCAGATATATTCAATAACGTTCTTCGAACTCTGGCACTGACATTTTGACATCCACGCCAGCTATTTTGTTTAAAGAGAAATATCGTAGAAGATTCGACGCGTCCAATTTCCTTGCGACCACTCGTCAAGAATTGCCTAACCCGAAGCAAGCTAGAAAAGTGGAGGGAAGCAGGGACAAAAGCTGAGAGTGCAATCTACGAAAGAAGAGTTACAGCACAACGGAGCATCCATAACAAGAAGGAAAATTCACGGTGAACCGGTATCGAAACGGAAATCCCTTTCCTCCACGACCTTTTCGCTAGTCCGAAGGATTAGCCAGAGGATCGGGAACCGGTGATTTGTAGACGACGGGCAAATAGATTTCTGGCAAGTAGAATTTCGTCGACAAAAAAGAACTTGTTTGCACGGTTTTCTACCGGATGCACATTGTCGATTTTCTCCAAGTTTTCGCTTCACGTAATTACATACGACAGAATTTATTCATCTACTTGTTCGTGTACGAGAGTGAGTCTATTGGAATACACGCATTTGCATGTATTTCCTAAAAGGTCTAAGTGGTGCATTAAAATTGATCGATGCAAGAATATGCGAACCTTTTGCATGGCCATTGATCGTTCTATGCGGAAAATACGAATCACCGACCACTCTACGCTCCACCAGAGACCTTGGATCGACTAACGACGTTATTGGTCAATAATAGTGGTACGTTCTGCTCACAGGCCAGTGTGGACGACTGCGTGCGAAGCGCAGAAACTGAATGTTGAATTATTTCCAGACGCATCGCGTGTTTCATAAGGGGTAAGGAGCAGACCAAATGGAGAATTTCGTGTATTCCAAGCGGAGCTTCACTAACGAGCAGTATAATAATCTAATCGTCGAAGACCGGCTGAGATCAGAGGAACGACGTACAACGAATCCTAAGGCTCTCGAGGATGTGTTTCGGATAGCTTCAAAGCGAAGAGAGAAGGTTAGGTTATACTGGCCAGAGTCGTAATAGAGTCCAAGATCACGGATGACTGGAGATGGATAGCCAGTAATAATTTTTTACCAATTCGCTCGAATACTTTTCTACGTGGAATGACGAGAACGATCTATCTACGTAAAGAGACGATACGCATCTCTAATTGAAAAAATCATGCGATTGCTGATCGGACATACACCATTGCACGATAAAAAGAAAAGAAACACGATCCTACGCATGTAGTACCGTTCGAATCATTCGTCTTTCTCCTTTCGACGTTTTTCTGTGTCTACGCTGGCAACAACCATGTTACATTTCTGTACATGTAATATATACCATACATATCGTAAAAAGATTATTAACGAAGATTATTACGAGTATGATAAGCGGATAATATCGGTAAAAAATTACATCTCTTTTATCTTACTAAAAACATATTCTTCGTGCTGCAAATTAAAATCCAAATAGCCTTCCTCGACAAGCCAACTTCTAGACTCAAAAGCTCTACCAAACCGCTAAAATTCTGCAAGTAACAGAATTTCACAAGCAAAATGCAAATGGAAGTTAAGACACTCTTAAATCAGCGATTTAAAGACACGATTTTAAGTCGACCAGGTGCGTGCTATCTCCTTCGGCGAAGATCGAGAATTTCGAAATAGACGAGGAGGAACGTCGGATTGAAGTAAAACGTCGGAGGAACAACTGGAGAACCGAGTGACCAAATAAACCGTGGGCCGGGATAAATGGAGCAGGGGAAATGCGGCAGTTTGCTTAATTTTCACGGGGTTAAGGAACGCGAAATCGAATGGTAACCTGCTGGAGACTCGCTGGAAACGAGGAAGAAGAATCGATTAGGGGGTTGAATGTCCCTAGTTGCTTCGGGTAATCGAAATTGATACATTTCCTGTAATTCAGTGACGTTCTCCACGCTTGGTTACTTCCCATAGAGAAATATCGGATTTTTGTATTTTGTGGTTTCATATTTCAGTGTCTGGCTATTTCTGACGGGAAGCTACCGGATTTTTGTTTCTGCTGTGTTTTAATATTTCGGTTTCTGGCTATTTTTTATATGCGAATTTCCAACGGGAGGGCATCGAGTTTTTCTTTTTTATTTTATAATCTAATATCTGTATATTTTTGGAAAGTAACGTACGAGAATATTTAAATTTTTCCTCAAACTACAAATTTAATTGCAAAGTTGACCACCGTGAGGAGGTAAAAAGAACTATATTTGTGACTGTCGAGAGCAAAGTTCCTTCTTCTACAGTAAATGAAGGAAGAAATTGAGGGGGAGAGATTTCTTTCGTGATCGAAGGCTGGAGCCGATAAACCGGAAGCCGATTAAATTTATAGACCAAGAAGAAAGGTCCTTTGTCGTTTCTTGTGAATTTCGTATTACAATGGGGGATTAAAGTGTGCGACGGACAGGCTCATTGTATCTTGCTTCGAGATTTCATTTTCGAAAATCGATTCGACCAAAATGTGCTCGGTATTTTCACTCCATCTTTCATTTACCTTTATCGAATTAATTTTTCTCGTATTCCTTTCAAATTTTCTACGAAAGAATACTCGTATAAATATTCATTTGTTCGTTCAACCTACATTTCATTACTTTCACTGCTATTCTTTCCAATTTTTTATTTTCTTTTTTTTTTTTTTTTTTTTTTTTTTTTTTTTTTTTTTTTTTTTTTTTTTTTTTTTTTTTTTTTTTTTTTTTTTTTTTTTTNCGTTAATCAAACGCTTTAATCTAGTTAAATTACATACTATACTTACAATTTTCTTTTCTTCTTTAAACAATATTCTGATTTAGGACTTTTTCCACTGTACATGCGTGTGGTAAGTTTCGTTCAAATAATCTTGCACAATAATATACCGAATAATAATATTATTAAATTGGGAAATTAGTAAATTAAAGTTGTACGAAAATGTGGAAATTTATCAATTTTGTGGAACTTGTGAATAGGGATTCTCTTTCTTATTTCATCGGACGACGGCGAACAATTCGCACAGAGCAGCTGTATAATTGTCGGTAATTCGATTCTCTGACACAGTCTAAACGCAAAAACTGTCGCGTTCGTTGCGCAGTCGGTCGCGCTTCTGCTTAATTGAGTACGCTAATTAAGGATGCGATTGAACGATACCCCACACCCTCGAACCACCCCGTCACCCACGCTTGTCGACACAATGTGTCCTGCTCTTGTCGAAAGCCTGCGCGAGCGATTTCGCTCCTCTCGTGTCCAACCGGAAACAAAATGAGCAGTTCGATAACTGTTTAACCCCTTATTGTCCGATTGGTCGAATTTTCAATGTATCCACCGTTAATGGACGCTGTTGTTGTGTTTTTTCTATTAAAGGGAAGGTTATCTTTTTCCTATTTCTCCTCATTTTCATCCTGTTTTCTGTTTCTCCATTGAAATAACACGAAAAATATTGGCCCGCAAACACATCGTCAACGAAAGTCTGTTATTCAGGAATCTTTCTACAAGATAATTTCTGCTCTTCGACTACGATGCGCAGAAAGAAACTCGAACGAACGCTTTTATCTAGTCACCTAGACATTAATTAAAAGTCGATTAGACGCGATCTACCGATGTTCTTTCGAGTCGATCGACCCCTCTAAAAACCCCGTATTTGTCATTCTTTTATTAGATCGCGTTCGAAAAATCCGCAAATTGCCAAAAATCGCGGCGAAAACATTGCTGGAAAACTCGATTTAACACGAAGTTGAAATATATTTAACAAAGCAAGTATTAATCAACCCCTTGGAAACCGACCTATTTACCGTGTTTTAATCCGATCAAAATTTAATTACCTGAAATATCTAAATACTCGCGGGAAAGAGAGTTTCGTCGATTAAAAGCTCGGTGGAATGCACAAAGTCAAAATATCTTCAGCAAAGCAAACCCGAATCGACGCCACGTAAAAACGCGCTGACTTTTTGTTCCACGATCGTTCCATTCGACTACCGGCAAAATCTCAAAAATCGCGATTAAAGCAGTCGTCTGGATAGGACGGTGTATTAGAAGCGGAGCTTCGAGTGTCACGAGCGAAAGCGTGGCCTGGAGAAAGGCTTGACGCGAGAGCGCGCGCGGCCGCCAGGCTGATGAAATTTTCGGCGCGGTTGACGGGCAACATGGCGAACAAACTTTGCTGAGCGCGGCAGCGTTAATTCGGTTTGCCCCGTGTTTTTCCACCGCGGAAAGACGTCCCGGGGCGATGTTGCTCTCCCGTCGTAGACACCGTGATAGGCGAATTTTAAAGCGTGCACCACACCCCTATCCCGTCACGCGAGCCTGATTCTCCCGTGGAAAAATTCAATTCCCGCGGCTCAATCCGGAGTTTAATATGAATTTCATCATCAACGCGCTTTAAGCTCTCTCTCTCTCTCTCTCTCTGTCTGTCTGTCTGTCTGTCTGTCTGTCTGTCTCGTTTCTACCTTAGTTGCATTAGTATCAGTGCATTAGGATAATTGTTCATATAGAGATATAATACGGATAACAGAGAGATTCCTCGAAGCTGACCGTAAAAGTCTGTAAATTGTTGTGCCTATGCCGAGAAAGCAATGCAAAAGACGCAAAGAATATCAACTAACTGTTGATATTCGCATCGGCTGATTGAAAGAAATTCGCAGCCTAGACCGGAAGATGTGCAGAATCCCCTAGACTTCGGCAGATCTCGATATTATCAGGAAGGCGGATTCCACAGGCTTTCGTTACGATTCGACTCTTTACCGCCGGTTGGAGAAAGAGGAGAACGCGATCGAAAGGAGACGTGTGCGAAGCACGTGGTGCACTAAAATCGTACGAGGGATCCGTTTTCCATTTGCCAGCGGCGGGGCACCGCGATTTCCCCATTTTCCTAGATCGTACCCGGCAATGTCTATCGAACGACGCACACTGCCGACCTCCAACCCTCTTCTTATCGTCGTTCATCGAACTTCGATATTCCTCAAATTCAATGGAAATTTCAATGTTTTTCAAAGTACAAGGTTTTATTTTGAAACAAGGTATTATCGTATCGGGTACTTTCGAAGATGTTGAGATATATAAAATATTTGACGCTCGAGCTACAAATACTTGGCGCCTTTGCGATTAAAAGGGCATCAGGAAACGAGCCATCGAAAGCAACGGGGAAAATCCTTGAAAATATTATAAATCGATGCGCGAAACAACTTTCGGTCAATACGAATACATTAAACTAAATGCCGGTTGGTGGATCTAATAAAACTTGAAAACTGTTTAAAGTCGAACAACTTACTTAACCCACTAATTAATTATATCTTAAACGCTGCGGCGCAGCCATTAATCACTCTCTCCCGAGCAACTGAATCCATTATTTCCCACCTGCGCGCAGCCTTACCCGTGAAAAACTTTCGATCGAGACGTTTCCGAACATTCGCCGTAACGAGCCTGAAGCGTACCATCCCGTCTCTCTACAAATAATTATCCAGTCTAGCGATTCCATACAGTGAATTAAAAATTCAGTTTTAATACAGCTTGCTCTAGTGTAATACATACACACAAATATATTTTTTTTTATTTATTTCTTAATTACTTACTTTATTACTTTGTTACTTTTTCGGATCGAGTCGATCGTCTCAAACCGTAACATCTATCGACCTGCAGCCTATAAAAAGATAGTTAATCAGCGGTAACAACGAACGTCGATTTAATAATCTTGTCGAGGGAAATAAAGAATATCGAATTATTTCAAATTTCGGATATTGCTTCTATCCTGGATTTTTAGTTTCTTTTGAATATTAATTTTTTTTTTTAGTTTATTTCGAATATCAATTCTTTCTGGATATTTATATTTATTTTTGGTATTAACGAAGAACTGCAATTTTTCTGCGCTTTCTACGCCCACGAAGACCATCAAAACGGCATAAAAATTCCACGAGAAAAACCTGCCGACGAAAAAAACCCAAGATTTTTTGGATTTTTATGAAAAAGGTTCCAGAGTGGTGTCTTGTTTTAGTCAAGAGTTGTAACCACCGACGCGTTTCGAGAAACGGATACTTCAACCGTTTCTCTTTTTTTTTCGCCCAGGTGCTTGGTAAAAAATCTGACACCGGAAATCAATGGCTTCCTACAAACACGCGATAGTCGAAACGAACGAAAAATACAGCTTTTATTTGTATTTATCGCTTTCCTCGGCGGATCCAAATTCGCACGATTCGTTTGGAATGAACACGCTACGATATCTCGTAATATCGTCTATAATAATACTCTGTTGAGGCGATAAAAATGATGAAAATGAAAAATCAAATAAAAAACGTAACGCAGCAGTCATGCCAACCATAAGTCAAAATTCGAAACGAATTTACAGCTCGTTAATTCAGACGTCAAACAAAAACTAACACGCAGAAACTAAAAACGCACGGAGAGAAGGTTGCCAGGGAATTTTATGATTTTTCAATGCGTACGCGTTGGGGGAGTTTCGCGGCTTTCAACTGACCCAGTCGCCCCGCGAATTTCAATGGATTGGCGTCCCGATGTTTGCCCGTTTTCACCCCCTCCGTCTTGTACACTCTTCTGTACACCATCCCTCGACTAGCACAAAAGCGCCGGCTGGGTTTCCATTAGTTTAATTACAGACAAGGTCGTCGTCGTCGTCGTTGCACGAAACATCGTTTCGAACCTGTTCGAAGCGGCGGAAGTTAATTTCATGGAAAAGGTAAATCGCGAGACGTACGACCAGACCTTCCAGCAACTACAGAATTCGGAGAAAAATGCTAGGAAAATAAGCTAGCTTTGAAATAGGATTTATTTACAAACGCATTTAAAAGCTTGCTGATTTATCGACTATTACAACGAAGACTATATTTTGGATATTTAGTGTTATTAAATATTTGACACGGCGGGTGAAGTTTGAGATGATTTGGGTATGTTTGGCTTCAGCGAGTCGAGCTTTTATCAGAGAAGAAGACGAGAGGAAGGAAGGTGAGTGGAGACACGAAACCGGTGGACAAGAAGTTTGTTTCTTTGGGGAATCGTGGTTGAATAGGTGAGATTTGAAGAGATTAATCCGATCAAGTTGGATATTTTGCGAAGTAGTTGATTTGCTTTTGAAAGTACCGAATTCGTGGATTAGAGAATTTTTAAGTTCGACGCAGTCTAAAAATTCGCGTCATCTAAGCTCTGTCACGAGTCTGATATTTCGTTTTCCTGATAACTTTCCTTCGTAGCGTTTCGAAAATTTCCAATGATTTTCAAATTTACAATTACCACTGATTTTATAAATCGTTGGAACGCCATCGTTATTAATTACGAATAAACGATCTGCCTTCTTATTGTTCAACATCGATCGTTCGTGACTGTAATTCATCGCTCACCTATTACCTCTCATTACCTGCCATTAATCACTCTTGATCACAGTCATTTGTTTCTAGTCGTAATTCTGTATCACACCACTAGTGATTACTATAAAGACCTCCGACGAACTGTATCGATCATCGATGATGAGTATAAAGAGTTATTGACTGCTGTTATATGGTAGCGAATGGTACATTAACTGCCGTAGATAATTACATACTACGATGCATCAAACGATGCAAACAGTTCTATACTTCAAACTTGATCAAACAACGCACGCTGCCCGAACGCAAGATATTATTATACATCCATCGGAGCTTTTCAATCAGTGACATCAACTACAAAAAGCCAACTAATATTTAACCTATAGTACTTTCGCATAATTACGTTTCTATAAATAACGTAAAGCAGAGCGAACACGGTCGTTTCAGCAGAGAACGTTCATCGTACGATCCTCGTAAATCGTCGTTATTAACTCCAAAAAAAAAAATGAAGTAGAAGTTGCGCGAAAATGTTCTACAAGTATTATCCGATACGACCAAGCTCGTATCTCAAACTATATCAAACAACGCTAATTATCGTCGCACGAAACGATTCTAATTTTGTCGTTAACTGTCGTTAATTTAACGTTGCTTTCCACCGCGGTAAACCAGTTAAAGGCCACGAAAAAGAATTTCCACGACGTCGAACGACGCGCACAACCGCATACTTCAAACTAAATCAAACAACGGCGGTTGTCGCGAGCACAGGAAGCTCGATGATCGGCGACGTCGCGATGCGAGGCAGCGAATCAAAGGCTGGCATCGAAATGCCTCGAGTTCAGGGCACAGAAAGCGGGGGTGGGCCGTTCCACGACGAAACGTTTGTTCCATTGAAATATGCACACGCTCCAACAGCGAACGCACGCTGAATATGCCCTCGGCCGAGCATCTTGCAAAATGCACGCTAACTCGCAGGCAAAGGGGCTCTCGATTTCCAACGAGGGCGCATCGCGTCCCGGCCACGGTTATCTCGAATCAGTTCTTTGTTGCGACCACCCTGCTTTTCCATCCGTTTTGCCGCTGCACCGTGCGAATCAACTAAATTAGAACCGAGCCGTGCTACCGGCGACCAATATCGTTGCACGCCGACCTCAGCGACGCTGTCTAATGCTATTAGGAGCGAGTTTCACCAGTTTCGAAATTGTGTAACGGTAAGTGTGTACACCGTACAGTGGCTACAAAAAGGAATCGAACGCGATTGAATTTATTTCATAGTCAGACTACGCTTTTACTAGTTTGGCAAACTTCAAAATAGAGAGACGCGCAGAACGTACGTGACACGCAAGAATGTATACAGCGTCGAGCATTTGTTCTTATATCCGGCAGATAAGAAATAAATTCCTACTTAGGCTCCTTCTCCGTAACAATGTTTAGAAAAATATAGAAATACAAAAACATCCATAGTCTGATTATATGCGATTTACATACCAATTGATCAAGTCCAAGCAGATTAAATACCGTATCGTTCGGCAGCTTTCGTACGAGAATGAAGGGAATAAAAACGTTGCAGTGACGATAGAACTCTTCGAACCGGTCAGAAACTCGTACTCCCTGATCTTGGGCCAAAAACGGAAAAGCCTTCGGGAAAACTACCAAAGCGATCGAATGCCTGGCAACTCCTCTAAAACACTGACTCGAGTCATTAGCCCGATCGCGAGGCACCGTGCAAAAACCAAACAGAACCGGAAAGAAGAGAAACACGAGGGGAAAAACACGAAAATCGGAGGGAAATGGCAGCAGCAGCAGCAAACAAGGGGGAAACTTGCACGATATAAAACACGAGAAAGCGTGTTGGAAACGGTAACGAGAGAGGCACAGGTCGTCTCTCCTCTCTCGCCTCGGACCTTTACTTCATCCAGCTACTTCGCTGCAGCCGATTTTTCCGCTGCCGCCGCTTTTTTCCAGCGGCGGCTTCCGCGCATTTTATTAGGCCCGTTACAGACCCGTGTCGAGACAATAACCATTGTTAAAGTTTCGCGGAGCAATGGCTGCCCGCTCGCTGTTTGCACGGACAAGCTTTTCGCTTTGTTTCGGCCTAGGCGCTGGATTTCAGCTGGCCAGCTTGGCTACGGCCCCCATTACCACCATTCAGCCTATGTACACGCCGGAGTACACCACCTACGGCCATCTACCGCCTCTACGCTCGTTTCGCAAAGCTCACAATGCCCGTTGCTACTTCGTTTTCGATCTAAGCCGCGTTTCTTTAATTACATCCCTCGCCGGAATAACGATTTCCCTTCAATGGCACGTGCAAATGGATCCTTCGAGCGAATTGGCCACGCCGTTTTTTGCTACGCGCGTCCAACTAATTGCGTAACGATCGCGGATTTCGCAAAGTTCCCTGTAACTTACGAACAAAGAACGGAGGATCTCGAGAGATCGAATCTCCTAACTTTCTTTTCCTTCTCTCGTCGTCACGCCACCGCTGTTTTCGTTAAGGCGTTAGGCATATAGACGGCTTACGCCGAGACGCGGTCGTCGCTTCGCTGCCATTTTCCACTTTTATATTTTTCACGTATCGTTATCGTTTACTTTCATTCGGTGCCGTTTATTATAGCTGCAAGAACTTCTGACTTTAAAGTTAACATACAGAGGGGGGATACAGGAAGAAACTTCTTCCTGCACCTCGATAGGTTTATCTTGGGTTTTGCGACGCGTGATCCACTCCGATATCCTGAGGCCGATGTTTCCATGGACCAGGCCACTGTCTAAGAACTAATAATTAGCTAATTCCTCGTCGGTCAGCGCTCAGCCATCTATCAGGGATGGAATCCGATACGTCCTACCCTCGTGCAAGGGGACGAAGGATACGGGTTTCATACTCTAGACGCGCACGCAATCAGCCGCGATCCAGATGTAAGCTACCGAAACGTTCAAACCAAGCGCATCGTCTAACTAAGCAAATTACTCGTCACGTAGTCGCTGAACCCGTTGTATCGTGCGATCGATTTTAAGGTGGCGAACCGCCAACTATTCGCGACGCAATATCCTGTTCGATCGTTCTTCCTAAAAGAATCATGCATTTACGTGTTAAATCTGAAGCTTACGGCCCCTATAAGGTGTAAAATATCCAGCTAACATGGTATAACACGAGGTTCTAGTCGCCTTAGGATGAAAAATTCAGCACCACCTGCCGTGATCGAACTTAAATTACCAAATCAACGGTAACATATGCAGAACCAAAATGGATTCCTCGACGATGAGCAACTTGGAAATGGTTGGTCCGACGACGACGTGCCGGTTACGATCAAGTATTAAACGCGTTATCAGCAGCCCTCTTTCCTAATTCCGGCACCCTGAATCTCATCAAAATTATCGGCTCCCCGTAGTGTCTTTTCTTACGTTTAATTAAAGACTACAAAATTAATTAAGCGATTCAATTAACTGGCTACAGCGTGCACCTGTGAAGAAACTGTCACCCCCTTTTCACCCTCTTCTCTCTGACTTCCTCTTCGCGGGCCGATCGAGACAAAGCCGATCGTCTCCGATCTATCTTCGCACGAAATTTTCCTTCCGCCTTTATAATTAGACTATTTTTAGACCCGTTGCACGCTCCACGCAGAGGCGGAATTTTTGTATCGTGGAAAATCACGAAACCAACGACGAGCAATAATTTTCAAGGAACTCGAGGAAATTTTTACTCGGCGCTTTCTGTCGACTCTTTTAAACGATATACCGCGCAACATCATCCTCTTTGTAGAAAAATGAAACTAGCTGGTCGAGCAGATCTCTGATAAATTCCTTTCTAAATTCAAGGAAAACGCAGCTTTCCGGGCTACAGACTCCGAGGCCTTTACCATCGAGGATTCGACGAATTCCGAAACGAGAAAGATGTCGTCGGAGAGTGATTTCGCGCGGCCGCGACTATCGCTCTCGTTCGTCGGCGAGAAATAGCTAATAAACTAGAATTACGGGATAAATCGGTGTTAAGGAGGACGAAGACGGAGAAGGGAGGGCAGTCAGTCTCTTCGGCGTAATAAGGACGCCATCGAAACTTTATAAACTGAATATTATTGAGATAGCGCGCGAGCCGCGTCGTGACAGTGAGCGATGAGACGGTTCCCAGCCGATTTTCTATTAAACGCCGATTTATTTATGGAATATTCAATGGGACGTGTCCCGGGAAGAGCCGCGGGCGCATCGAGAAAAATTCAAATCAGTCTTGTCGCGCCATCACGCCCACGATTTTCCTCGCAAAAATAATACCGCGGCATAGACGTCCTCCTAAAAACCGAAAGCCTCTCTCCGCTTCGAATCTCTCTCTTTCGCCTGTTCTCGGTGTTCACTGGATCTTCCGACCAAAAAATTTCCGTCTATCGTGTTACATGCGTTTCAGAACGAAGATGTTCTTAACAGACAACTAACGTGCGTCTCGCGATCGCCCCAACATCCGAAATCGTTAAAGTTGAAAACAAGACAGACTTTTGGTAGATTCTTTTTCTTTTCTTTTCGGCTAGACGTGGCATACTGCATTTGTAATTTCATTATCGGAATCGCAGTGGGCATTGAACTAAATTTAAAAAAAGCAGATTTTTTCAGAATTCTTTCTTCTCTTTTTTTCCTTTTTTAGAACAAAGACAGCATTGGATCAACCTTCCAAACTCAAAGAAGGTCTTTCTCCAAATTATTGTACTCTGTATTTCAAATGTCTGTCTGTAATTCAATTTCGAGTTGGAAGAAGATCTTCGAGTGCCTCTCGAGTAATATACACGGGAGGAAATCGATTTTCGGTAATATGCTTTTCACCGTGGCTATCAGGAATGATTTTTAATGGGTAGAAGGTCCGATAGATGTGCAATCATTTACCCTACGTCCCACGTTTTATCGAGGCAAGATAATTATTTGCGTGAATAGAGGTGGCTGTGACGGAGCAGAAATCCATCACACTCGATCAACCGTCGTTTCATCCCCAATAATGTCTAACAGTCAGTCAATTGACGATGTATCCCCCGGCTCGTTTATCTTTTTATGTACTCTTTTACCATCCAAAGGACAGCCTCGCCGCTTTCAAAATGGAAAATTCGTCGGGATATACGTCTCGTTTTAGTCGGCCCACCCAGCTGACTCCCAACGTTTCACGTTATCGAGGAAAGTGTTTCAAATAAAAAAAAAGTTCCGTTTCGAAGAGAACTTCTCTTGCGACGACTAACAGATTCGTCTAGGTGGCGATCGTAATCTTCGTTCTTTTAAACAGATACGTGACGTACGAATAGATACATTTTCCAGGCGGATACACAGATGAATTAAGCAGATTATATACATTTTGTATACGCCGTTATATGCGGTTTTTAATTCTCCAAAAGAAGGTGTTCAAGTACATCTGAAAATACAAGTGAAAATAGTTCGAAAGATCTTTCGATGTTAATCTCGTGAAATCGAGCGTAGGAAGGACGAGGAAAGCGTAAACGTAAAAGCACTACGTTGTCCTGCCTCGTCTCTCGTACGACAAGTTTCACGAGATTAAAGTTAAAATATCTTTTAAAAGTGATCATTCGTCGACCCAAATACCTCGATACTTGATACAAGCGATCGATACTATTCTGCAGGGGATTTAAAAATGCATCGATTGGCGTTGAAGAGAGGGTAGCGCGTCGTTTCACTTTGAAAAGCAAAGATCACGTTGAAATCTCGAAGGTACGTACGTAAATCTGGAAACAAGGTAAGTCTCGTTCGAAACGCTTTCTCCAATAATGCATTACTTGGTAGATATTCGCGTGGCTCGATCGAAATGAGACAGCCTGTATAAAGAGACAGATTCGTATTCAAAGGGAATTGAACTTGGAAATTCTGACATATCGATAGAGTATTTCTATTTGAAAATGTCGTTGCTTTTTAATCGTTATTTCCATTTGCTCCGTTCGATGGCAAACATGGAAATTAATAATACACGTTAAACTGGCAAACACGGAAATTGATAATACGCATTACACGCTCGAGGAAAAATTCCATTCGATGGTGAAAATTTCGCAATTTTTAACGACAAAAAGAGGCGGAGGTTAATTGGTAAATCGCAAAAACAAATAAACGCGCGATTATTTACCTAAGAGGAAAGCGCCGTTGCACATTCGTCACGCGATACCACGTGCATTTTACATTGCGAAAAGCAACTAGTTCCTCGAAAGCACACGGGCCAGCCGAATCCGAAGATAAAAACTAGGGCAAAGAAGGAAAAGCTGCGTGGAAAGTTAGGTAAATGTGGCATAAAGGCAGGCAATGAAATCCAACGCGATACATTCGGAGTCTTAACGTGATTCACGGGTCCAGTTTTCGCGGAAGAGGCCCGTTTCGTTCTCCAACTACGAAACGAGGCGTCGCATTCGCTGTTTTGCATTCCAGCCTTTATAAACTCGCCTAACGGCAATGGTTATCGCCGTGAGAAAGCTCCGGTCGTTTCGAAAGAACGCGATCGAGCTGGAACGGCACGCGGTTCGGCAACAGGCGACGATAAAATCACGGTGAATCCCTTTAATTGCCGAATGGCCGCTTTGGGCGCGAAAATCGTTTGTAATTTCGCCCCACTAGTTGCTGCTCGCTACAGCAGGGCCGAGATATCGCGAGATAGAGATCGTAGAGAATGGTCATTAGTATCTCGTGAATTTCGTAAGTGATATTATCTTTTGGCTCGTTGCATTTAGTAATTTTTCTTCTACCGCGTAAACAGAGAATCTGAAATTTAATCGCTAATGCCGATTATCGACTAAAGTATTCTTTGCTCTTTAGAAATCGACGTATCGTCCCAACTCGATGTAAGCACATCGTATAATATTCCTGTAACATTATTAAATTTAAAATAAAATACCAAAATTTATTGCGAAACAAATCACCGTTCGACTCGAACAGTACGCGAAAGAAAGTCTCGTAAAACGTGAAACAAACTGCATAAAATCCGAACGAAGAATAAAGAGAGGGAAATGTTGTAAAGGAAATGAATGCTTTAAGAAGCAAAAGTGGCTCGGCGAGATGGTCGACGGGAAGCAAACAACAGAAGAATTTTTAAAGGTGCATGAAAATACGGATGGAAATGGGCGCGAGGGCGAAAGAGGATTAAGAGAAGCCCTTTGAATAGCCTAATAGACGCAAAGTCACCAGAAATAAGTTCCATAAGCTCGCTGAACCGATTCAGATCCTCTGTCCGACGCAGAATGGCCACAGATAGCAGTCGAGACCTGTTGCATCGCGACACTGCACCGGCTTTAGAAAACCGACTTGGATCTAGATATTCGCGTTTCGCGAATTAGAATTTTCGTGCGCGACAATTTCGCGTTCGAGTTTACGAGTTTCCAAATTTTTATATCGTCAGGTCGTGGAAAGATCGCAAAATACCGTATCTATGCGTCTGGAAATTTTCAAACTCTCAAGTTCCGCGATTATCGAATACACAGAAACTTCGGACGTTCAGTTTCGCGGTGTTCGTTTCCGGAAATTTAGGAAATACAAATAAGAATTCGTTATTTTACGGAAATTAAATGGTTCGTTCGATACGAAAATCAGTTGCCCGTTTTCGTGTTTTCAGGACACAAAACCACGCGGTAAATTAGTCGCGTCCTCGACCAACGCATCGATAGATACCGTATCAGTGGTGGCCACGTAGATTCCTCGCAAGTATTTCCGGAGGAATTTTAATTAATATACCGCGGTTCGAAGACATTTAACAACGTCATTCTTCGTTCTTTTTCATTCATTTGCAAATATCCGTCTTCTATTTTCCTATAAATTTCAGTATAGCATATTCGACATATTTTTGATCGACTTATTTCATATTAGCGATTTAAACATTTGCCAATAAAAGAGGAGAAAATTATAAAACCAATTCGTACAAATCGGCAAACCGATATCTAGCTAATCTAATAATACTACACAAGGCGGCACTGCGAATTTAAAGCGTTCGTTCGACAAAAATGCAGCATCAAAATGGAGCATCAAAATGGAGACAAAAAGCGAAACGCTTCTACTAATAAAAGGGATCGTAACACGGGTTGAAAGTTGCAGTAAAAGCTAGCCAGCCGTAAATATTAAACAGTTCGGTTCGGAACGAGGGCCATTAACGCGAAAGTGTGATAGGAATTCGGATGGAACGATTGCGACCGGGTTTACGCCTCGATCAGTTTCGCCAACGATGCTTCTAACATCGCTCTGCATTAACGCGTGCGTCCATTCGCCGAACTAAAACATCAGAACAAGCGTATAACGGTGAAAGAGCGCGAAACAGCGACGAATTACACGATCGAAGGGAGTAAACATTGATTGAAAATCGGCACAATTCGCAATTCGTATTTGAATCGGTAATGATTCGTTTCTCGCGCCTTGGAACGGTGGCATCTGAAAAACCTCGTAGAATAAACTTTTCATCACTTACCGGACATTGGAAATGATCCAGCCAAAGAACGACCATCGAGACACGTACATATGCATAGTGTAAAAACGTCTTAACAACGACAAAAGCATGCCATCTTCACATCGATAGAAACACCGAGGAGAACACGGAAACGATAAAGGGAAAAGGAAATGACGCGTCACGTGCTCGCGACGTGGAAAAAGAAGCAAGCTCTACACGCCACGAAGTACGCTTTCGGCAACGGTGCTGTACAAGAAAATAATCACTGAGACAAGAGAAAGCTCGGAAAGGGTGTACGACGTTGGTTCACTTACCCCTCACACCGACTCATCTTTATCCTTTTTATCCAAATTCAACGTTTTCTAGTATATCGATACTTTTTGTTCGATCGGATCGTTCATCCACGATGTACCGATTTCTTGCTCCGCTGATCGAATTCACGTTTAATTAACCCTTTCAGCGGCAACCAGTCTTTCAAAACGGACGCATATGCAATCACGTTTGCAAAGAATTTACATGCTTGCGACGCGAACTTTTATTTTTTTATCGCGCGTAATAGAACATTCTTTCAGCGGAATGACAAACGCGTTTATCGCGCGTTTGCACGATATTTTATTCGATGATTCATACGTGATATCAACGTTAAAAATCGTTTCACGCCGTAATGCAGTACCCGCAGAGAAATTTCACAGAAAAAAAATACGTTTCACGGGTGTTTCTGCCAAGTGTCGTTTTCTATTCAAAACGCGATAGACAAAACTGATATCGACATTGAACGTCTTAAAGAAACGATAGCAATAAGCAATCGTATTATCTGTCTGCACCGCGTTCTATGGCTTCTATACTTGCGCTATATCGTATTTCGCCGCTGAAAGGATTAATAGGTATACGTTCGGGCAATAACGTTCGATAAATTTGCGTCCCTTCAGAAATTTCCATATTCTGTGAATTCTACAGACATTTCTTTTAAATTTGTAATTTGTAATTTGTAATTTGTAATTTCGTTGAAATTCGAAAGATACGCCGCCAATCCAAACTGGATGATCGCGACTCACCTTTATTCCGAGGGTAGGAGTCAGCATCCCATAGTCGGTAAGGGGTGGCAGCATAACGGGGGGTAGGTTTGCCATCATCATACTGTCTAGAATCTTCGCACGTACTTTCCCTTCGTGCACAGAACACAAATCAATTTATTGCTTACTAGACCTACCTGGAACACACAAAGACAGAGAAAACGTTAGCCAAGCACGACGAAAGTGAAAGAAAATTGCAAAGGTAAAAATGAACGACGAATTATTACAGAGACGAACGCGTGCTCGTAAATTAGCGCGATAAAATATAAACGATCCTTTCGGATACTATTTCCTGTTTTCGGGAACGGCGACAATTTTTACCAAGACGCTTTTAGCTGAAAATTTGTAAAGTGGGCTAACCGTAACTAACGTGGAACGGTATCTGCTCCGTCTGCAAGACCGCGATATCTCGGTAAGTAACCAACGATATCAATCGACGGCAGCGTAAAATATTTCGTTAAAACTAACATATTCGCGCTTTAGATTCGCTTGGAAATCTATCGTTGAATCCAGTCAGAATCCACATTGTCATCGTTTCTACCTAGTTAACTGTCAACTGCACAAGAGTATCGAAATATTAATTTTGCCCTCTTTTAACGTCAGCGTGTTTCTCATTTTCGGAAGCTTTTAACATCAGGTGCTCGCGATGGGTGCAGTTACCCTGTACCAGTGAATTTACTATCGGAGGATAGATAAGGCAGCACGAGAGCTCTCGACAGCTGCCAGCTGATAGCCGGAATAGCGAAAATCGTTGGTAGCAGAATCTGGTTTCTCGGAAACGAGTCGCTTCTGGCATCGAGATGGTAATTCCGTATCCGCACGCATCCTCCCCGTGTAAATCGCTGGCTTAGGAGCTTGATTGTTTGCTCGCCGGCTAATTAAAGTGTACTTAGAGACCGGTTTCGTTCGTTGCCGAGATCGTCGCTGCTGTAAATCCTCAACCCCGTTTCCAGACCGTAGAAAGCTGCTTTCTGTAGCCGACAAATATTATTCGCCGTGTTTTTTTCCGAGTCTTTCAAACAATCCTTGAAAATTCGAAAGTTGAAGCGCCAGGGTAAAAACGAAGATTTTAAAGTTCCAGCCAGTACTCTACCGTAAAAAAATATTTGAAAATTGTACGGGGACTCGCGTGCAACGACGATAAATGCAACTGATTTTTACGAACTTCTCTCAGATTATACGTGATTAGATCTCTTTGAGACGTAAATGGATAGTGAGGAAGCATAAATGTCATTTTTTCCCTTCGGGTCCTCTTAGTTTTTATCGTTAGCGTCGCACAAGCTTTGCCTCGATCTTTGACAATGTGCCGCCATCGTTGGTGCCTGGTAGAGCGTCTGTCACAGTCGTCAGAATGCAAGAGTAAAGAAATTTTCTTAAAGTTACATAGTCTACGCTGGGATCGAACTTGCTCTCGAAAGAGGAACAGGAAAAATTGGAAGGTTCCAGCGTTTAAAGGAGAAATTTGCCTTTTCGGCAGATGAGTCTGCATCGATACAAGAAATATCGTAAGTGGATAATCGAATGAAAATTTCAGGCTCGATCCTTGGAAGGAAGCGAACGAGCTTTGTCCGAAATCGATCGATCAATTAGTGTTTCGGTAATCTCGCACGCCAATTGAGAAACCTATAAAACGCTTAAAAAGCGATTTAAAAAGTTAGTTCCGTCGACATTCTGCACACAGATTCGTTCAAATTTCAGTAACATTCAGGAGAAAAAGAGATTTTAAGGAGAAAGAGTTACAATCGACAATGGCGTAAATCGTTCGAAGCGATGATAACTCGGAGTTTACAATCGCTTCGCTATTAAACACGCCGCTACTAATGCCGAATCGGATAAAATGGCGCTGAAAACGAACATGCACGTGTCCCCGAGTTAGCACGAGCCTTCCTCGCATTTAAGCGATTCGAGATTAAAGAAAGAGGGTGGTCGTGTAACAACGGCGGGATGATTTCGTCCCTGAACCACTGAAACAGCGCGGGAACACGAGGTTCACGGAAATAGAGATTTCGCCGAAGGTCTTACGTCGGCTTAACCGGTAAAGCCGCCACGGATCGTGCTGTTACAACGTTTCCCTTCGCAAGCTCGTGCCACGGCAACCCCCGGCATCGTCTCCTCGTCCCTCGGTCCGACTCGCGGATCGACCACCGCCACGTCACTCCGATCTATCTAATTTACGAACGTAAAACTGTCGTGCTGCTGTTCGAGCTTGCGACTCGATGACGAGGATAAGTCATGAAACGAGTTGTTGGCCACGCGCAACGATATATCGTTGGCCAGAGACTTGTGCACGCGCCTTGCGTTGGTTAAAGTTAGGGAATTTCTGATTCTGTATTTTGTAACTGTCTTTCGTATATTTTAACGATTCGTAGAATTGCGAGTTTCCATAAATACCCTCGTATTACGAGAAATTATAGGAGAGCGCAGAAATCTGGTTAAAGCGAAGTAAGGAGGCGCTTCGAATAACGCGCTTGTCCGTAGAACCAACTTGAATGGACAAGCCATCGAGTAACGCAAAGGTGCCGCTCCGAGTGTCGTCTCTTGCTGCATCCCTGCTCTTTGCTTCGATTCTACCGTTTCTTCGATTCTATTGGCAAAGCCACGAAACTCTATAGAGACGAATCGCGATCTAACGATAAATAAACATCGACGATATCCCATAAAGAAGGAAGCAAGCGAACGACGCGTGAGAATCGTCAGACACATCGATCGCCACGCACCCTCCGGCCACTCGACACGCGGAAGCTTCAGCGTGTCTCGCTTAATCCTCCGTCGGATGAATTTTTTTCCGCCGAGTTCCTTTCTCCCCTGTCCACGAGCAGGCGAATCCTGTCTTTCTGCGAACCGTCGTGCCTGGAGAAAACGCCTGGTCCGCTGTTTTATGCAAGCCTCGGGTTTTATGCAATGAGACTGCGATATCAAACGGCCGCGAGAGCCGAGAGCCGAGAGCCGTGAGCCGGTCGAGTGCCGCTGAATAAAATATCCGTTCGCGCGAGAAGAAAAAGAAAAAAGAAAAGAGAAAAGAAGAAACGGACAAAAAGAAAGAGAAAGAAAAATGAGGCTTGACCAGCGTCGGCAGGGCAAAGAAGCTCGAGAGGTGGCTGCGAGCCAAACGCGCCGCGATTCCCCGTATTCCACACGGTTGTTGCACCGCTGCATCTTTCGTTTGCTCGCGAATATGTCGGACGTTGTTGCTCTTCGAGCTTTTGTACGTTCCGATGCGCGCATTGTCGATGAACGCGTTGCTAATTCTCGTTTTTCCTTCCAGGCTGCAGGACTGCAATTTGATTTGGGAAACGGGGTAAGTAGATTTGACGACTTCTTTGTTCTCGCACGTCTGTTTGTTTCGCTGCGTTCTCCGTATCATGTGCGCGTTATAGTTGACCGCGTGTTCTTCGTAAGCGCGATCGTTTTACATCGTAGAATTGTAATTTTATTTTTATATCGGTGCAAGGATTACGTGAGATTCTTAAAGGCCGAGTCGATCAATTTTATATTCACATACGTAATTTTAGCTAGTAATTTTAGATAATAGTAATTTAGATTAGCGAAACTCGATACAAATAACCGCAAACGTTTCTACGGTTACCACAAACCGGGGGTTGGTTACATTCGCCACGTTTTTCAGTGGACGAAAATCTTCGAAAGAGCGTAAAAAGATTCATACGGCGTCCTCCAGCCTTCTAAATTGATTCTTAACGTTGCCTATCCTGTAACTTTGTTTCAGGAACAGAGCCAAAGGTCCGTCGTCTGCTCCTCTTGCGAGGAACCCACAAAATTTTCCAATTTGCTTGTTCGCGAAAGATCCCGGTCCACGGGGTAATGGTTAACACGGTACAAAATCCATTGAGAAAAAGTATGAACCGCGGTTTACACTAAAATAACTAAAACCAACAGATTAAAACCAATAGCAAAATCACAGAATGCTCGATATTCGACGGTAGACGATACTTCCGCAACCCTGGCACGATCGTCGAAGTTTCAACTTCCAACTACGACGCAGAGATCCTTAAGTTATTCTACGGTAACGACTACAACTCAAAACTACAACGCCAATCAAGTCGGCGTTCGCTTATCATTGGAGCAGGCGAACGCACACGCGCATTCACGAATCGCTTGCAACAAGTCGCAAAGAGAAAGAGAGAAAGAGAGGAAGAGAGAAAGAGAGAGAGAGAAGAGAGAACGCTCGACATTTCCATTCTCGCGTCGCACATTCTCGTTTTTTTCCCCCTTTTTCGCCCCTCGCTCGGAGTTAATCGCCGGAGAATTAGCCACGGTTGGATGCAGAATTAATCAAACGCGGCCCGTTTCTCCGCGTGCACGGCGGAAACAGAGGGTGCAAGAGGAACTCGCGGCCAGAAATAAAAGAGAGGACGTGGACAAGCGTCACGGACGCTTTATCCGCTGGTATTAACGCGGAATAACGTGTGCAATTATCGCTTTGAGCAAAGTGTCGCTCTCTCGTCTATTTCCACCGAGGTCGCCGCTACCTTTAGCACGTCTATTTCCTTGTTTTTATTGGAACGAAGAAGAGGGCAGAGATCCGACGAGAATCTCCTTGATGTTTACGATGTTGACGATGCGGCCGAATTTTACGTTGCGTTTCACACACGCTTTATAACTGGACGGTGGATCGACGAGACGTCAGTCGATCTCTCGGAGACCGAACTGATCCGCGTTTCCCTTTCTTATCAAGTTCCTTGGTAATCGCTCCTTCGGATTACCCGCCTGTTCCGATCGACGTAACACGCGCTATCCGATGAAATTGGATAATTTCAATCAGCCGATCGGATACTAGAACGATTTGACGAATGGATCTGCCGTAAAGACGCAGCATTTTGTCACGATGGAATTCGTCGGTTGCCTCGTAAATGGCTTAAACTCACAAACAGCGACAAGAGAGACGTAAACTAAACAAATAAAGCAGATGTTTAACTCGTCTTCTTGAAATCTTCTTGAGACGTACAAGCCAAAAAATAGCAGAGCATATTCAATGCATTTTCCGTAACTAAAATATAAGAAAAGTTCAAAGTCCAGGTTCTCTTCGTTGCAATTACATTCGTAACCTTCCTTCGTCGTTAAGTTTTCGAGCATCGGTCGAGTTGCGCTAAAATCCTCGCGACGTTCGTTTCAGCTGTGTCCTAAATCTTATACCAGCATCGAGGAAGTTTCAACTGCATTCTGTTTCTCGTTTTCGCTTTCTTAGCACAGGAGACAAGTCAATTATAGCGCTGCTTAGCGAACGTATGCGAGTATCGCTTATGCGAGCAGTACTTAACGCGAGTAAGGGCAACTAGTCGACGCTATGTCGTTATTATTTCATGGCAAAAATAAATTGGGTTCGCAGTAAAGCCGAACACGACTTGAAATCACCGAAGAAAAGGAAAAACCAAGTTGCCGAAAAACCAAGAGAAAGCCGAGTCGCCGGTCCTGCGCAAGAACACCAAAAATAATGCATTTGCGGAACGGGAGAGTTGCTGTGGTCTCTGCGTAAGTCGTCCGGTCAACGACGCGTCGAGTGTTGGACGGCTACCAGAAAACGCCATCTTTGGAGAGCAGTTGGGCGCAATTTTAGAGAGTAGCGAGGCGGAAGTGGAACGGTACCGGAAGCAATGCGCCGGGACCCCTCATCGTAGCCGGAGATGACGCGTGTTTTCAATTACTTCGCAGCCGATGCGCGGTGCGCGCTCGAACGAGGGACAATTTGCATTTTTAGCCAATATTCCAGTCATCGGTTTCGACGACCGTAACGCCTCTCCCTCTCTCTAACACGCCCCTCCCCTTCATTTCACAACGACGATTTAGTTTCGGTGTACCTGTTGCCGATTCGGTCGCCCGCCAACTCCTCGCGACGACGAAAATTTGTCTCGACATTTGGAACATGCTCGCTTCGCTTGGTATTTATTTGTTATCGTCTAAGCAATTTGAAAGACTGCGACGCAATAATGCTACGACTTTTCTATGGGTTCTAAATGAATTGGTTATTACGCGCAACGCGAATGGAAACTGTAACCGACTGTATTGAAATTCGATCGCTGTTACCAACAGCCAATTCGAAAAAGTTGGATCAATCTCCTCGGTTCCATTTTCCAATTACGACGGGATTTCAGAGAAAGTAAATAAAATACGAAACTAACTTATCTCCTTGCACAATTTCATTCTTCTCGTAACAGACTCGAAAAAGTCGCCAGACCTTCGAATGAAATATGTATTTCAATCACCAGTAAGCTGTTTATTCATTCCTCCGCATAATTACTAAATCGAATCAACCTACCGATAAATTATTCGTCAGTCTCCCGGCCATGAAAGTCGACACGGCTCGCGATTGTCGTGAAAATGTTTAAACACTCCTCTTGCGAGACTGTTACTTCGCCATCGTCCCGACCGATCTAATTTCAACTCACGAACCCGTCAAACTGTAATTCTTTGTCATTATTTTTCTAAAGCTTATCCACTAAATGCGATCATCCAAACGTAGAATCGCAGATTCTCAAATGGTCAGCGCCAAAGAGGCGTGCGACGTTGGCAGAGCAAGCTGGTATAAGACGATTAGGCTGTAAGACTTCAAGATGAAGAATGCCAGCGTAAACGTAAACGAAGATGTGACAGAAAATCGCCGAAAGTCGGCAAGCATGGATAAGGTAAATCTAACAACAACAACAACAACAACAACAAGTGGCGAATTCTCGTATGGGTGGCCGATCGAACGGATACATTTTTGATCGATTAATTTTAAAGGATCGATCGACCTCTCAAGTGGCCAGTAAGGATGCAGAGCGTGGAGCGGAGCTTCTTCGCTTTAAATCGAAAGCTGAATCTAATCCGACTGCAAAACGGGCACGTACACGGGTATTTACTTTAAAGAGGACTTACGCGAACGCGAAACGAACTAACCAGGCAAAATAACAAAAGGCTCGATCGTAGTAACCACGTAGCCAAGTCGAGGAACGTTTCCCTGATACCGAGTTTTGCTCGCGCTTAAACCTTAAAGATCCTCGACCCAATAGAGCAACGAATAACCTAAGATCTTCTTCTTTGCTCCGACGAAAGTAATTTTTACCCGAGGCTTCTTTGAAAGTTTCAAGACGACGTTGTGGTGATTGCGTACGCGCTCCGACTAGAAAATTATCGATAATTAATACGTAATCTTTCTGTGTCGTTCTTTAGGGTTAATAAACTCGAAGAATGTCCGAACCCTTCAAATTCGCGAATTTGTAACGTTCATAACATTGATATCCCTAGCGTACAATCGGGGACTTTCTAAATCAAAGATTACCCAGATTAAATTCGTAATTGAA
Organism: Bombus confusus; assembly: GCA_014737475.1. Taxonomy (NCBI): domain Eukaryota; kingdom Metazoa; phylum Arthropoda; class Insecta; order Hymenoptera; family Apidae; genus Bombus; species Bombus confusus. The sequence goes on from JACXIV010000085.1 coordinate 1,202,743, forward strand.
AGTTGGGATAATTAGAATCAGGTGACGTTTGAAGTTTGCAATTACGGCGTTTTATAGCTTTTTCTCTTTTCTTTTTTTCTCCGAAAGTTTAGCTCCTGTCGAACTTTAAACTTGGTCCTTTGAAGACCAGAGGATTCGCAGGACTCGGGAAACGAGCGGGACATTAGGAAATTTGGAGATTGAGCCAAGGACAACGCGGCTCTATAAATACATACTAACTCGACTTCCAGTTTGCTAGCCTCTGGTAAGGGACGTAGCTGGTGCAAGAGGGAAACATCCCCCGAGACTAGAGAAATCCTCCGGGCATCTTTTGCCAGCAGCTTCTTCGTATCCTTTGGACAGGGGGCGAAGTTAGGAACGGATCGTTAATTCTGATACGAATATGCCCGGCAAGAGAGCAAACCTTAAGTCGAGTCTGATTCGGTTGCTTCGTGGAGCCTGCAACTGTCGGTGATTTTCGTTTGAAAACTTGGCTCTGATCCTCGGACTCTTTCCACTGGTTCTCGTATCTTCGATTCTACTTTTCAGTTGCATAGAAATATTCAACGAGGCGCAAGAGAGAGAAACGTTTCGTTTTCTTAGAATTTGCAAATTTCTCAAACTTGGAAATCGTCGATGCTGCGAGCTCGCAAATTTAAAAGTTCGACCAAAGGCCTCCACCTTTCCGATATCAAATTGCGACTGAAGCGGCGAGTTGCTTCGCTGAAAGATACTAAATTAATTTCAAACGGAAATAAACAGCCCTCTTGATTCTCGTCTCTCTACGAAGATTACAAAATACTTGGTAGCCACGCGTTTGTAAGATGCCAAATTCCAGTCAACCTAATCTCAAACTACGAATTTCCGAAATTATACACCGAATATAAACAGCAATTTTCAGAACAGATTAGAATTAAGTGTTGCAAGAACAGCTAAAATACAGCGTAAAATACAGCGTAAAATACAGCGTAAAACGCAGCGTAAAATAAATTTCGACAGGGAAATCTAGTTATTTTCGAAAATCTACTCTCTTAATAGACCGTTACTCTTAATCGAAATATTCGAAGGGATGGAATATCGGAGAGGGGTTGGAATAAGACTCAGGGTAAAAAGGGGTTCTCGTTAAAGTAATGCGATTAAGTTGGGCGCGTTTTGCCCAACATGAAGGTTCCATAGTGCTCTCTCCTGTTCCACAGCGCGGTGAAAAAGAGGCAAGTGGCCGCGCAAGAGCTTTCGATATTGTCTTTGAATATCGTTGAATGTTTTACGAGATGCACTCAAGCTTTCACCCTCTGTTCTTGCGACGTTTAATGGAGCAGAGCGCAGGATAATTCGAGAATTCTCCTAAGCCGAGACTCGATGAATTGAACGTTCCTCGTTCGATCTTTCGCCAAAAGAATCGTTCTTATCGTGGCTTGCCGCTGTTTCAAACAGGTCTTCTTCTTCGAATTTAAAAAAAGGTTTAGAAAAGGTAGGCAGAAGAAGGTTGCTCGGTAAGAAAATCGACGACCGCGGATATTTATGCAAATTCGCATTTTTATGAATATAAATACAAGTCAAGTATAGACAAGTCAAGACAGACGATAGACAGTCGTAATTATTTGCAATTCGTAATTTAGATCTCGCATTCGATCGAATTAGTGACCGTAATTGAAACGAATTGCGAATTAGCAGGCGGCAAGGGGTGGAAAAATCCGCGTAAATGTTTCAAACGGATGAAAAATGATCATCAGCGACGAACACACGTGTTATTCATAAACACAGGCGTTTGTCTCGCTTCTTCGGAGTTCTCAGCTGTAACTCGATTACATTGCATTTCAATTACGCCTGTATTTACAGTAGTTACCGATTGAATTAATGGAAAAGTCTGAATCGCGTGATCCAATTAGAACGTAATCGAACTTTTACCATGTAACCGAGGTACAAGTTAATTGAACTACGATGAAATTCAATTGACACGACTATGATCGCAACGGTCCACCTAATAATAGTCGTATGGATACGCAGGTGGAAATAATGTTGCGACAAAGCTGCGTTTCCAGTTCCTTTGGAAAATTCCACAGTTTTTCTACGTGTGTACGCGCATTTAAATATGCCACCGATGGTATGCGTATGGAATTATGTATGCCGCTTTGCGCGGCTCTGCCGTGGTACGAACGACCGTTTAACCCGTTGCGATTTCATTGGATTCGAGCGAGAGACAATGGTCGTTGATTTCTGCGAATCGCCGCCATTTTGAGCACAAGTCGAACGTCATAAAGCGGCACGTGCCACGACTGCAATCGCATTTGCAATCTGTCAGAATTGAATTGGAGGCTGCGTCGCATAGAAACCTCGCGGAACCTGTTGCCCGCGGGTTTAACCAGACTCGTGGCACGATCGTCGAATATAATCTCGTTGCATCTTCGGCGAGACGTCCGTTTAATTAGCGATTTGCTCGTCGCTCGAACAAGCGGTTCTACCAATCGTCCATCAAAGCGCCTTTCAACGCTGCTCTTTCGCGAATATTTCTAGCTTTCGAGCGTCTTCCTTACGAATACCACGAACACGTACTCGAGGCTACAAAAACGTAAACACCCGCGGACAATAGACGTTCGCGGCGAAACAGATTCCAGGCAAGATTGCTGGAATTCTTAAGAGCGCAAAACAAAAAAAGAAGAGAGCACTAGTAGCCACTAAAATAGATCCCGTGGGAAACGTTTGAATTTTCGGAAAGCACTCGGCTAACTTTCGCGTAGTTTGTCTCGGTTGTCGCTGGTATTTATCGCGTATTCGTATCACGTGCGTTAACGTATTAAGATTCGGCTATCCTATTATTCCGTTTAGCTTTTCGAATTCCTCTTAATTTCGTGCGTAAGATAAGCTAGGTATTTACGTTTCTCGGCACTCGGATATATTTTTGCGATATTAAATCACCGCGATTACGCGTTCAGAGACTTTGCGAACAAACACCGCAACATTTCAAACGTCTCGGCGAAGGAGTAGGGAAGATCGGCGAAAGAAATTTGGGAAAGATAGATTTGCGAAGGAGAGCAAAGCGAAATATTTAAGAGGCCGAATCGAAAGTTACGGAAGGTATTCCAAATAAATAAATTCTCGCGGAGGCAGGAATACCTCTCGTCGGTGGGAGAAGGCAATTTGCTACGTTAAATAAACGTTTTATAATTGAATAAGTACAGGTGGAGCACGCGTAAAGAATTCAATCGCAGATAACCGTGGAGTCGAGGCAAAGTTCGCGAAATCTGTTCTTTCTCGCGAGGTTTTACCTCGAGTCCGAACAATAGGAAAAAGCACTTCTGAAAAAGTTGCACGACACAAAAGAAGACGTAACGCGGTGGAAATAGTTTTTCCTCTCCTCTCTCGTCTTATTTTCTTCCCTGCCTTCTTCCTCAACGTGCAACACGGCTACGTTGTTCCTTCTCATCCTCCTCTGCAATAACGATTATCGAAACGAACTTTCAGCAACAGACGGAGATATTCTTTCATCGATACGTTCCCTTCCTATAATTCAGCAATTTCTTTCTCTCGGCGGCGCAGCACCGCAAGTATGCGAGAATCGTGAAAAATCCCTTCTACGATTAAACGTTCTCGTTAGCGAGACGTTTTTCCCGTATCCGCGATACGCTACGACAAATGGTTCGTATCAGGATAGACGCGATATTTAAATCATCCAGTTTCGCACGACAGAGGTACTGCCTTTCGTTCCCGTAGTATCAAATTCTTCTAGTCAAGGAAGAGTGCTTTCGTATGAAATTGAAATCTAATTTAATAATACAAAGAATCAATGTACGAAGTATCGAAAGTATAACAGCTATTTTCACTTTAATTTCGATAAATTTGTTAGAATACGAGTTTGAGTAAAAATCCGCGGTCTAGCAATAATATAATAATAATCCAACGGTAGAGTACTTTTTGTACCCACTGTACGGCACCCTCGATACCCGCTCAACCCTTCAATTACGGTCGCAACAAAGTTCCAGTAAATTTCCCGAAAAAGCAGAAAGAATCAAGTTTCGTGTCTAACACGTTCCTCGCTTCTCATCGTTATAAGATAAAATATACGGTGTACGGTGGTAAACGCGCGCGCGCGCGCGCACACACACACACACACACAGAAATTGTCGAGAACCGGGTGCTCTCTCGGTGGAAGGTAACACGGTGATTCGTTAGGTCGGAGAAGGGCCACGGTTCGATGATCGTTCTTCGACACGCAGATCCTCGATACGGCTCGATTAAGTTTCCAAACGAGAATCCACGACAGGATCGCGCCGCTTAGTTAGCAGGGCGAACGAGGTTAGCCTGGAATCGGCCACTCGATAGCTCCCACAGCCAGGAATCCCGGTTATTTCGGCCGAGACTTCAGCCAGCGTCGAACGTGCAGCGTCGAGTGGACCGACAGAGAGACGCTTGCCAGATGGAGATCGATTTTTCCCTGTTTCTTCCTGCGATCTGTTCGCGATCTGTTCGCGATCTGTTCGCGATCTGGCGTTTGCGGCAGCTGGGAATTTAGATTTCGCGAATTGCACATAGTCACAGATAGCGAGATACAGTTTGCTCGAGGAGTAGCGAACGCATCGTCGTTGATCGATTATTTCACGCGAAGTCTAACGCCTGCCACCGCCTATTCTACGCAAAGCGACGCGCTAATACGATCTACGTTCGGAGATTGGAGTAGAATTTTGAAGAATTTTAGCCATGGTTCCTCGGACAGAAACAGTCTTCGCGGACTCCAAATAGAAGGTTCTATCGGTGGGGTGAGAGTTTAGGTGAGAGTTCAGGGAAAGCTCGAAAAATCTCAGTTCGTGAAACTACCATCTCGAAGTATGCAAAATGTCCGAGAAACGATCGTTTAACGTTGCAAAGATCTCGATGAAAGTGACCAGGCGCTGGATATGCGTGGAAATCAATTTTCGTATAAGTACGATCGGAGAATGGAACTTAGATACCAACAGTTGCCTATAACACGATTATTGGAAAGAGCGCTGTGCTTCGAACATCGTCTTCGTCTCTGTACTTTGAACGTATCTCGAATACCGTATCGAATTTGTCGCGTAGAAGTTGAAAAATATCGCTGCTCCGCAAGCAGCCCGTAATACCGGCATAATCCGCCATCCACCGTGAAATAACCAGGGAAAACGTTTCGATTTCGCGAGTAAGCAACGAAAGAAGCCTGGCACCACGCCCTTTGAGGATTCTTCGCCGGTCTGCAGGGGGGATTGTCGGAGGCAGGGATTCGTTAATTCAGTAAACACAGAAGGGGGTTGCATCTGCGATATTAAGCAGCGTGGATAGTAGAGCGAGAACAGGTCGACGATAAGGGGATGGTTATAGAGGGAAAATAAGGCGGTCTCGTGACAGCAAAGCGCCTTCCTTTCACCAGCCGGAGCGCTTCCTTATCGAAATTCTTAATTAGAAAATTTTAATTATGTTTCGAGGCCGCGCGGCCGCGTCAGACGGGGCTGGCTAAAGGGTTCGGCAAGGGGTTGGAGAAAGAGAAACAGGCGCGAACGGCTCTGCGACGCGTTGATAGTGAATTTCCGCGAGTTCCGCAAGCTTCCAGGCCACTGCAGGTAATTAAGCTCGCGCAAAGACCTCCCTGTCCTTCCCTTAAACGCGATATATTAAATTTCACCTGTGGCGTTCGAATCTGCCGCCATAACGATTACGCTATTGTCACCGTCACCTCGAAACCTATTTTCCCAACCTTCGTGGTTTTGGCGTTTCTAATCCTTTCGGCGAAAGGACAAATTTCAGAAATCAGCAGCTTCGCGCTGGGATTGCAGCTTTCGTCTTTGCCAGAAGAATCATCCACGAAGATACGATCGTTGTTCGAACAGAAGACAATCGCTGAATCTCCAAAAAATGTTTCAAGAAATTAAACCATTCGACCATTTTCCCTGAGATAATTCTAGACGAGAGGCACCAAAGACGACGTATGCCCTATTCGATCTCGTTTCCCAGTTCTGCCGAATTTCCTCTTCAACGCGGTGTATCTGCATACCTGCACAAGGAGTGGTCAGAACTGTCATCTCGTCCTTTCCATTTTCCCAGCTATCGTTCTCATTTTCCGAAAGTCTCGTTCGACTCTCTCGCCAAGTATTTCGACGGCGCAAGGCTCGCTAGAACTCGAGAACAGGGTCAAACAGGGCACGCGTTTGTACCAACTTTTCCATTGTTTTCACGTGCAGAGTGCACCGCCGAAATACGCGTATTTGTTCGTGTTTTTCTTCCGAAGCAGACGCGACAAAATTGAAAGCAGTTTAAGCGAAAGAAATATACGTAATAAATCGCGAATGTTTCTCTAAACTCGCAGTTCTTTTACTCGACTCGTAACCAGAATTAATACCAGAATTGCCATTGCTAGGAAATTGCACGATTTTTGCAAAGCCTCGAAATTCAACGAAATTTTTGACACGCGGTACGTTCGTTATTGTCCCAAGTTCCACGGCAACCCTCTTCTGCCAGCCGTTTTATTTCTCTAATTTTCTAACGCTGCGAAGAAATCTTGCAATTTCTCCAGTTCCGCGCAGAAATCGCTTAATTTCCCTAATTCTCCGAAGAAATCGTTCACGGAGGAACAGGGAAACTGCCCTATCATCGATCTACTATCCGTGGTAGTTCGGCTCGTTGATACAGCCTCGACTTGGCAAGTTTCCGCTACTTCCGCCCTCCCATCGGCCACTCCGTGCTTCACGGCTAATTACTTATTACCGATTGCTGCGAGTAGTTCGGTGGTTCCGATTTGCCGGCCTGCGCGAGGCTGCGAGACGAGTTCGACTTCTGGCGAAGACGACACGCGCCGCTACTCAGTTCGGTTACGCGCGTTTCCTCTAAATAGCAAACACGTTCTCGCTGCCTTTTGGTCCAACTTTCTACACCGCGTTATACACGTTAGGGCAGGTACTAATTTCGGCAACTCGAAAAATGAAATTTAACGAAGCGCGACATACTGTGACCGTGTAGAAGATTAGAAATTTCTACGGAACTCGCAGAATAAAAGGAAACTGCCAACTAATCTTTTGAAATAATTACTCCCACCGTTATCGGTCAATCAGCTATTATAATATATAATAGTCGGTTAGTAACACCGTGACACGGCAAACCTGCTCGCTATGTTTTTATTTTCTTGATTTTCCCACCTATATATGTAACAATACGCGTATTTTAGATGGAAAGACGGTGATCTCAGGCCTCTAGCCCTTGCTCGCGGCACGATTCGCTCGCAACTAGCTCCTGGAAAGATAGTTTACAGATACGCCGACCAAATTGTCTTTCGCTTCATGGATCATATCTGTGTCTACCTTCTATCTGATCGTCGATAGAAAGAAAGAAAGAAAGAAAGAAAGAAAGAAAGAAGCAGTGGCTGAACGGTGCGTTCGTTGATACAAATTGGCCAAAGTGTTCGGGCAATCAGCGCAAGGCTTTGAGCAAGGCTTATTCGAGAAACGTCGACAAGATTTTGATAACGCGATCGCTTTCGAGCGAAGGATCGATCGGCTCGGTCTTAGCCTGACAATTGTTCGGCGAAACGACCGCGCGACGTTACAGAGGCTCGAGGGACACGACAAAAGACACGACCGGCGATTATTTTATTTATAGACACGCTAATGGCCCTCCGCAGGAAGAAAAAAAGTCAGCGGCCAAGTCGGCTCGTTATTTCCTTTCTCCCTGCAGCTCTTCCGGCTGCTGCGCCTGGCACTCTTCGCTCTCTTAATCGTCTCAGACGTCGACGACGATTTCCACGTCGTTCGCAACTAGACGGCAACCCGTCACCCTCGTTCCATGTTTCCCAGCCCCGATTATTTCCAACCAGTCTCAACAGCCTTGTCCAGCTTCGATTCCACCCGCTTTCGATCGTGTATTTTTGGATTTTTACATCCTTCGCGCAGCTTCACCGAGCTACCGGCGAATATTAACGAGGAGCAATTTTTAATTCGACAAAGCTTTGTTCGATCAATAAAGAATTATTTGGCTATTTCCCGAGAGAGACGCAACGTTCCGGAAATTTCAATGGACTTGCGAATTTAGCGAGAATTCGCGACGAACGAACGCGTTTCAGAATTTTGAATTTTATCTCGCCGTCGAGTTTAACGACTGTACTCTTACTTTGATAAGCTCGATTTGCACGATCATCCACGGGACTTTGACAATCGTTTCCCAATGTTCGAGTAAAGTACGAAATTGATAAATATTCAGCTTGGAAAAATAGTCGATGCAAAAGCCACCACACGACCGTAACAATTTTTAAAGGCATTTTGAAAATCTATTGGAGAAAGGGAAAGAGAGGAAAATGGTTGGAAATGGTGTAAGAGAATTATCGAGCGACTTCGTCGAACAGGTGATTATATCGAGCGAGCGTCAATTGAACGGAAGCAATCGCACGAATCGTGGAAAATTACGCGATAAAATTGATTTTAAGTCTGCTAAAAACGAGAGAGCCAAGTGATTCGTAAGAGAATACCGGCACGATAATGCCCGGCTCTTCCTATACAAACTATCGAACGACCCGGGCTACATCGAGCTCGTAAAATAATTACCGATCAATCGAATCGGCGTTAATCGGGTAATTAGCCATTAACTGAGCCGTAACGCTCGATCCTCTGTAATGCGTCCATACGCGAAATAAACCCGCGGGGAATATCAGCGATACCGTTCGTTTTAATCTCTTCAACGCGTCCCGCGGTGCATCCTTTGCCGATATTTTCAGAATCGCGAAATCGCTGCCCCTGCAAGGAGTATACGATTGCTCGCTCTTGCGAGCCTGCATACATCCGTCGAATTTCGTGTATCTCGACTTACGAACGAAAGCGAAATCAATAACGCTTCCCTCGTTTCGGTACATCCGCGAAGAAAGAATTTTGTTGGGTACGGAATTCGAAGAAAGAGCGCGAAAAGGACATTGTTTTTCGATCGATTCGCGAAATAAAGCTTCCAAACGTTTGGCGGATAGGCAAGCGTGTCACCAGCTTGGCATTGGTTCGAAATTCTGCTAGGAATAAGACAGAGCAATGGAAGGTAAGAGGTCAACGCTTAAACACATTTCTACGGTCCACGAAAAGTCAACTACCGGAGGACCGTGTGTCACAAACTCCCGCACCACTGTCCAGGCCTAACCCCCGATCGGCCATTAAAACGCGGGTCCGAAGGAAGATGCCGCAATTGTGCAAATTGCTCGGCGATCGTCCGTGAAAAGAGGGGCAGAGAAGCGAAAAACTTGGCCGCTTTCTGGGGCTAACGGCCGCCATAAAACGACGCCAATAGGGTAAAGATAATTCGATGAAACAACGGCGCTCGTTATTCACGGCAGAACAATTCGATTCTCGCGGACAACGGCGCGTCGCGAACCGGTTCGTTTCGTTTCCACGGCGCGGCGGCGTTTCGACCGGAACCCTTTTACAGAGAAATCGGGTCCGATAAGCGTGACGCGTTCGCGATTTTATTAATTGCAGAAATTAATTCGACCGAGCGTCACCGCTAACGCTTCAATTAAGGCTGGACAACCAATCAAAGCTAATTGAAACCAGGAGAGGAAAACGACACCGTTGATTGGACGTTTCTTTTTTTCAACGCGACCATTAGCATCGATACGTCGTTTACACACGCTTTTCGTTCGGCCGGAAAACCGTTCGCCTTCCTTTCTCTCGCTTTTCTTCCTTTATTTCCACTCCTACCGTCGACCTTTCATGGAACCGTGATTAGCGACGTGTAACGAGCAACCGTGAATGGAGTTACGGGGCCTGGTGGCGCTAGTGTGCTCGTTCCAACGTAAGTTTCGACTACTGTGCGTTCTCTTTCGTTTAAAGAGAGTTTGAAAAGCGACTTTTGCCAGTTTACGTCAAGCGTAGAATATGTCGCTACGGTTTTCCGCGTGTAAGAGCTAGCTACGTATGAGAAAAATATTTAGGAATCGAGAACGAGACGCAGAAAGATTTCGATATTGCATCTATTCTAAATAACGGGTTAGATCTGTTCAAAGAGTAAATTGTAATTGAAGACTAGATCGAAAGCTCGCGTAGACGATCGTTTCAATATAGTAACATCTCGAAATGTTATATTCTCCCATTTCTCTCATTTAAAGCTACGAAATCTGCGAGTCCCATTTAGAATACCTAACGTTGGAACCATCTATTTCCAATATCGATTGACGTGTCATAAATCCACGCAGAACACCAGGATCGAACGACACGTCTCTCGTTAAACCCTATTTCCTTGTTCCAATTAAAGCATAGTCGATTAATTAAAGAGTACGGAAACTGGCAAACCTTGCGGAATCACTCGCAATCTCTGTGACGTTGATCAAAGCATCCGGCATAATTCGACAAACGAGTCAAAGTTTTTTCCTAAAACGCTGAAACTTTGAAGTTAGAAAAGCAGCAATTTGAATTTCTTTCTGCTTTCTTCGAGATAACTTAGGAAGATCATAGAACGAGAAAAATCTTGGTACGTCGTGATTTATCGATTCGTTACTTCGAAGCGATACGAAACGACAAATATTTTACACCAATCTTGTACTACCACTGTTTCCATTCGATTTTGCGATGAAGCTTTCAACGCCAAACTTCAAAAAGATTCCCGGCAGTCCCGTCTCGTCGCAGTACCGATGAAATTTCAGAATATTCCGTACAACGCGTACGACGCGTACGACGCGAACATAGGAATTTTCTGTGCTATAGTTACTCAGCCAGTATATGTAGATACGCGTCCGAACCAACCGACTAGCTGGGCTCAAGATCGATGTAAAGCCAGGGCGAAAACTTTCTCACGAGTAGATTCTCCTTTTAATTCCATCTCGACGGTTGAATTGTTCGGCGTTTCGGGGGCCGCGGTCGAAGCCAGCCATCGAGTACACTTGGCCAGCTGAATGGGAACTCCCGGCGGATGTGTCGATAATTCTGTGGGTCCTCGATTAGCGAGGCCGACCGCTTCTCGAGAGCCATTACTTCGATTACTTTTCTAGTGTTCCCCGTCGACGGCCGTCTGACACCTCCACCTACGCCGGTTAATTAATATAGCGGAATAAAGGCGCGATTTTATATCTCGACGCTTCCCGCGTCTCCTTGGGGATCAAGAGTCGCGACCAAACAAACTTTCACGGGGAATTCCAATGACGTTTCCAACCGAATATCCTACGATCGATCGCATCGTTAGAAATTTTTGTGAAATTTTCTGGATTTAAATATATTTAACGTCGGGAGCCATCCACGTCTATCAGATAATTCATGGCAAATTACGTTGATTTTCATGGCTAAAGGGAATTGTAAAATTTAGGAAATTTAATCTATCTACGTCTACTAATTTTCGCACGGTAAAGTGTATCGGCTTTCGTTACTAAAGATTTCGCTGAAACTTGGGAATGTTGACAACGGAAGATAAACACGTTTTAACGGCAAAATCAATTTTTAACGAAAGTTTAACAAAAAGAACACCGTTTCAAAGCGTTTGCTTGAGAAACGTGTCGCAAACGTTATTCCTATCGATTCTTGGCCTCGAGAGATCCGCAGTGGTCAGAAGAGAGATCTCCGTTCGTGTCTGCAGAAGACAAGATGCTTCCGAGGAAATTCTGACCCGAGTCGAACCCCCGCGAGAGATCGTCCGGCGTTTCGATTTTTCCCGCGCTTTTTCCATTATACCGCGTTTCATCGTTGATTCTCGCTGGCACTCCGCTGCTCGTCAAAGAGAATTATTTTTGCTCGATAACGAATTCCATTAAGATAAAAGTATGTCTTCCATTCGTTGGAAAAGCTTTCCCTTCCTTCCTCCTCGCTTCTTGTTTTTCCAATTCTTTTTGCACCTGCCTTTTTTAGTTCTTCCATCTTTTTGTAATTATTTTGCTAACAGAAAGGCAAATGAATTAGTCGGAACGAAGAGCAGAAGCAGACTTTGCGCTAACGCGGCTGCCTTTCGTACAACAGTTTTACCGATTCTACGGTAATTTTGTTTGGTAATCGAATTACGTTCATAAATTGTCGCGGAAAGTCCTCCGTGGATAAAGGCCGTCTTTGGATTCGAAGAGGCGTGACGCTGACTGCTTCTTCCACGAACAACACCCACGGACGACGGTTTGCTCTTACTAAGAGATTGTTTGCGTTAAAACGAAGATCAAGATCGACATGTGAAATTTTGACGCGTCGAACGAATCTCGCAATTTCCAAGTCGCTCGTACAGTGTGCAAAGTCTACAAAATTCTAGGTAAATGTACGATCTCGATGCCGATCGCAACTTAATCGAACCATGCGAAACCTAGTGACGATTTCCAAAAAATCACAGCACGAAGGAATGACAACTGGCAAAGGGTGAAATTAAAAATTCCCTGTGCAGGTGAAATCTGTGGAAAAGGATCGAAATATCCCGCAATGGAGAAGAGACAGCGTCGCAAAATGGTGGACGCCATTAGTCGGCGCGGGGAATTTCGGACAAAGTTGTTTCGTGCACGCGGCGCGCATCGGAAAAGCCATCAGTGCACCATAGAGTCGCCGTGTTGTGCTCTTTTCTATTATTCCGAGGATTTCGAAGAAATACGAGCTGTCACGCGGCGACTGATGCTGTCTCCGTTCGAGAAAAGGGAAAACTTGCGCCATATTGCCCTCGAAACAGCGATTTCACTCACGAATCGAGGAAAATTCTTCCCACGATCGGGCAACAACGAGGTTTCGTCGTTTCCAGTTGCTTGATAACTTTCGACGTAACATTCTGCCGAACGTTTATTCGGAAACGAAGCTTCCTCTCGGTACAATTTTTTCGTAAAAACTGCGTCTCACCTTGGAAGAATACCAGCCAAAAAGGTATGAGAACGAATGAATATACGTATAAATTTCTATCAAAAGCTGTTGTTTCGCGTCTCGCATTTCTCCGTACCTCGTTTCCAATGCAATTACCGCAAACCGACTGCAGAAATACGAACGTACAAATTATAAATTTTTTCGAAGCTCGAAATAGCGGATTACAAACCTGTTGTTACAGGTACAAAGAGTGAGAAATGGTAGCGCGAATTTGAACAGGTATAACGGAAAGATCGATACGCGAAACGAGCTGTAACGAATCTTCTCGAAATCACTGGCGAAGGTAATGACGCGTTGAAAATCGTAAAAGGTCGCACGCGAAACGACGATTTTCACGAAAGTATTCGGACGTCAGACACCGTTTATGCATAGAAAATATGCGCTGCGCTGCCGTGATCGTATCGGCGAAGCTTGGGACAAATCAGAAATTAGAACACGCGTAAACGAACCATTCTCGCCATCTAGGGAGATCGCTCTCGCTTGAGCGGACCGTTTTTAACAAGCATCGTCTTCGTAGCGACAACTTGCGAATTCTTTTTCTTCGAAAGAACAGGCCACTGCTGCTGCAACGCAAAATCAAGATGCAGAGAGCGAAGAGACTAGAGGGTGAAAAATGGCAGGCAGCGGGGCTAAGAAACGAGTATTTCGTTTCGATATCGAGAAACGAAACTGCACTCGAGCCAGCAATCGGCTGCTAATGGTCGACGTACGTTTCCAGTAAGTCTAGCAAGATGCAATCTCCGACGACTAACGAACCGTGTCTAAGTGCCACCGACCCGAACTCCGACGCCCTTGCAGGCCTTTTCTATTCTGGAAATATTCGACTTACGCCAGAGCAACGATTTTCGATTCAACTGCCTGCTCTCTGGCGCTATTTGCAGATTTTAACGACAAGAATCGAGATGCGAATTCGCGGATATATATATTTTGAAACGGCGATCGTGACGGGGCTGTGGTTTTGGGACAATTTTCGGGTGTCTCGGGCAGAGCAACCGAGCTTTTTGCTTCGAACGAAATTCCACGAACCTGTTTCACTTGGAAACGGGAAAATGGCAATTTACGAGAAAGTAGAGAAACGTGAATTTACGGAAAAGTAAAAAAATCGCTCATGTAACGTGTTTAAGTAACAAGCTCCGTATATTTCAAACAGCGTGATTCTTTGTTTTCCCGTAAATCTCCATTTTTCCAAAGAAGAAAAACGTTGGGCTCCGTGTTTTGTAAGTTTTAAAATTTCAACGCAACTTTTATTTTATCTCTATAATCTTGCATCGCGTAATTCGCGATCGCCATCCTTAAAACGCAAGCCAAAAGCCAGCTGCGCAAGCCACGCGTTACATCGATCATTTTTCCTGCAACATTCGTTCGACCAACAGGCACGGTTACTTTTTCGCGGTTAACCGGGGTATCAAATCGGCGATTAAATCTAAATTCTCGAGAATCGAATGATACCGCGCAGCTGGGTGTCCATCGTGGTTCTCGTGGATCGTTAGGCTCATGGTACACCATCGAAACAGCCTGATCGTAAATCAGAATATAGTCGAACGAACGTTCGTCACACTCGTCCGAATAAAGGGATTCGATCGCAGCTGTGGGCTGACTGGCTCGACTATAAAAATGGCCAACATCCTCGCAGATTTTATCGTCGCCTCGCGATTTACGCCTGTTACGTCGTTAGGGCAGGTTTATTAGGCCAGTGGTTCGATTATCAACAGCATGGCGCTTCGAGGGGAGCTTGTCCAGTCGTATCTGGTCACCGAGGGTTGGATTGTTTCGTCGATTGTTCCGACGCACGCGAAAAGATGAATTTTTTGAACGAATGAAATGAAAAAAGATGAATCGCTACGAGCGTTTCTCACCGTTTGACCCCAATCCAGTTGGAATCCAGTTGGCATCCAGTTGGAATCCAGTTGGAATCCAGTTGGAATCATCGAAACGCAAAATGTAGTAAAACAAGTTCCAGTTCCTGGAAAGATGGCCGAAGCTTTCTGGTGGAAATTCTTCTTTCGATTACCATCGAAGGTACGTAAACGAGTAGATACAATCGTTTCTCGCTATAGAATACGGTAACAGCAAATTCTAGTTGGTAAAAACAAAAGTGGCTGTGTCTTTCTGGTGGAAATTGTTTCTTTAATTACTATTACAAGTAATAACGTGCGCGAGACAGACTGCTGTTTACATCAAAAGGGTTGGTATCGCCTGAAATAGCAAGTTGGCGTGACGTTTCTCCCCGTTTAGCATCTGTAATTACGAGAATTCGAGTTGGAAGAGCGAGCTGGCCGTCACTCGTTCCTCGGTTTCGCGATTAAGTGATTGCAAACTGCAGGACAAACTGTCTGTTTGTGCCGGATAGGGACATGGATAGCAATTACTCTTAATTAACAAGAGACGCAGGGGATGTGGGCGACGTTGCGCGCTTTCGGGCGATTGCGATTATCTTCAAAAAAGGCTCGCGTGACGTTCTACGATGTTTTCGGGCAAGTTGCAACCGGCCAGTGCAAAGAAACGAAGTCTATATTCATAGACGCGAATTATTTTCGCCGCGATTCCTTGTTTCTCGCTGCTCGAGAGCAGAGTACGATAAACGATCGTACTTGAGAAAATAGATACAGCTTTTTTTAGAAACAGGAATTTGCTGTTTGCGACTTCCAACTTAAATTACGACAAACTATGCATTTCTGTTGGGATTTGATCGCCTTTGGTAGACAACTGCGATTAAAAATTCCTTCTAAAGATTCGTTCTAGGGAATTTGACGGCGTCACTGGCGTCGGAAACTGGATTCCACGATCGCAGCACTTTCGTTTAAACGAATAAGTACCGTGGAACAATCCATTAACGACAGCAATATATTTGGACGTTTCTGATCCATCGATGCTAATTAATGTAACGAACGAGCCGGTGATCGAGCGCAAATAATAGACGGGTGATTAATGACGGCAAAGTGGCCCGCGGCTGTTCCAACTTTAAACTGCAACGAAGCGTTGACATTTGGACGGGTGTTTTTGGTGGATTAATTTGTAAAGGGTCGAACATTTCGTCGAAATTCTGGCGGAAATTTACCGTTATTGCGATTGTTGCGCGATTCGAAGCTAAAAGGCCACGAATCGACGAAGAAATTGAACAAAACGTCGAAATGAACGAACGTACAAGCTCTGAATGTTATTTCGCCATTTTGGCATAATACGAATTTTCCTACAAAGAGAAAAGCGAACAGCCGTCTACGTTGCTCGCGATGAAAATAACTGCGTGAAACGAAAGCGCGCGAATTGCGAGTCAACTTTATGCACGCGAGCCGTGCGCTAAGGCAACAATTTGTGAAATCTGTCGTACGATCAAACCTTGTCGTCGGACAGAAATTGTTCGCGCGCTACCAAAATACGACGAACGCTTCGCATCTTCGCGGAATAAGCAACGCGATATTTAAACGATCCGAAAATTAACGTTCGCTACGGCGGATCTACGTGGCCAACACGACGCGCGTTGCCCAACGCAACGTAGATGGCGTAGCTTTGTTCCGCAACGCAATCTCTGGTCGCGCGAACGCGAAAAGCAGCGGCGCAGGATAGAACATAAATTAATGATCTTTGCGTAAGTACCGTAGATAATTTAACGGGTATTAACTAACCCCCGGTAGCCGGGCCAGCCGTTAAAGCTACTCGGCCGGACTGGTTTATGAACGTTATTAATTAATTTGTATTTGTCGCGCGCCGCATGATCGTTACGGCTCGGGCGTCGTTAATAGCCGACCAATCAGGCTCACGCTGGCTCCTGCCCGCCCTTCACCCTCCGCCCGTCGGCCAACTTTCAGTCTCATTAGCCGAAATATAATATCGTTTCCGCAGAGAGCAGACCGCCGCTTTGCGTATCGCCGATTTATTAAATATCCACGCGACTCTTTTTCCTCTCTTCGCGAGCCACGCGGCCCGTCGCGTTAATTAAATATGTTTATCGATTAATACGTCGATGAAAAGTACGATTTCACGGCCCGGTAGTTAAGCGGAGAATTTCGCTGCTCAAAGGCTGCGTTGATGGGGAAAGTTTCCGAAGAGGGTTCGAAGGTTCTTTGCGCGAATCGCGGACGATTGCTCGGGGTTGCTCGAGTTCTTGCGAGGTCCTTTTCGCGGGAAATTGCGAAATGTACTAAACGTCTGTTTGTCGGAAGACAATCGTCAAATCAACTTGGACGTACGGTATCGAGCTGTGGAGCGTGGCAGCCGAGCTAATCTATTGCGCACAGGACCATAACACAGGCGCACCGTGGTATGCGCGAGATGCCCAACTCCGTAAAGAGCCAAAGATCGGATCAGTCGCTGAGCAAATTCTACGCTTGAGCGACAAATGCAAAATCAGATTAGACGATCGTCCTAACGACTTGGACAAGAAATAGTGCACGGAAGACATCCTAACGACAACACGTACGGATACGCGTTGCATTTACGATTGGCAGCTCGATTCAACAAATTGTAAAGTTCTCTGGAATTATCCAGTGGTACCAAAGGTGAAGCAAACATTGTGCCGTTCGAATAGCATCAACAGACAGATACTGTTACCGTCGTCCACATACCAACAGAGATCAAACACTCGGATCGAGTAGAACGTTTTGCGATAAAAAATCTTAGTTAGGTCAATTACCTTCGCTTCGATAAGGACAGATAAAATTAACTTGCGCTAATCGGCGCTATTCGCGGAACATCGCTCTCCTTACGCGTGGACCACCGGGGGTAGTTTTGATACGCAAAATACTTCGAGTCGGTCGATTAACCCCCGTAAGCCAAGAGGGTCGCTCGAACGCAGGTGCGTGAACAAGTTTTAAAATTTATAACCGTCTAGAAATTTCCGGGCCGTGCACACTGTAACTGGATTAATGTGGCAGCCCTGCCAATAAAGACCCAACCTGCTTAATATTAAGGGGCACTTAAGACGACCTTCTAAGGCGAAACATCGTCACCCCTCGTGACGACCATAACCGACTCGTTGCTTCATAGACGTGCCTTCGCACGCTCGACAACTAGTCTAGTTAAATTTCGTCTCTCGACAGTTTGCGCTCGCAGAACGTGAATTTGATTTTGTTTCCTGGGTCGTCTTAAGAGTGGCTATTCGAAATCCAGTGGCAATTTAAACTCCTCTACTCGTTGTAAATTAGATTTTAAACGAAGGCAAAGCGAGCAATATATCGAGAAACATCAAAGAAAAATCAAATAAATTCCATAAAGCGCTGCAAAGTAGCCTGGAAGCAAAGCATTATTCCGTAACAATCATCAAATTCCGAGACAAATACGAGAGAATAATTCTTCCAGGTGGAACTTTCGGCAAAAGCCACGATTGGCACAAAGTAACGCAAATTTCAGGAGAAAAAATCATTCTTTCGGGAAGAACTCGCCGCGTTGTTAATAGAAAGATAAAGGCAACAAGAACGCGTACTCCCCAACAATTACCGTACATTTCCTTCGCTGTTCAAGGGTTAGAAGCTTGCTAAATGGATAAAATTACACGGTCCTTTGTTAGACAACCTCCTATTTCCTAAGCACACAAGCTAGCCCACGCGCAGCAGACAAAGAACGACCCAACGAGCGGCTTTTAGATCCGGAAAATATCGCCCTCGTTTCGACTTTTAATAGCTACCGGCTTTTTTCTCTCGTAACAGCACGTCGTACATCGTTGGGAGCGTTCGCAACAGAGTTCGTCGATGATTTACCGTATGTACAATGTACACGGTGTCGTCGAGTGAATCGTTATTTCCTGGCCAGAAGAGCACGGTGCTGCAGGCTCGCCAACGCCACGGATATCAGGTTCGCGAAGCTTTATCGGCCGCGCTGAGGGCGGCTTAATAATTTACAACGACAAGACGCACACCCCTGTTATTGGCCCATAAAGCATCCCCGCTATGCTTCCACTCGTTCGCTTTATGTTTTCCTCCTACGACTCGTTGCGCCATAAGGGCGGATTGCCGTGGAATTTTTGGTCGCAGGAAGAGACCAAAGGTAAAACTTATTTTTAACAAATTTCGAAGAAAGACTTTCGTCGGCCAATGGATCGTCGGCAATTCGACTGGACATTTCTTAAAATACGTTCCGGACTTAGGCTGTTTCTTGCTTGGTCAGTCGATTTACTGCAAAAAAGATCTTCTCCATCGAAGATAGGAAAATATTTTACACCTAGCGATACTCGAATTATGGCAAGACCTCGACACGTTGCAAAGAACGATTCACTGCCACGCTATGCGAGTGTCCTTCGTCTGCCACTGTAGAAACCCTCGTGAACGAAGGGTAGCTTGGGTGGAGAGCTGCTTCGTCCATTAAATATCATCAGAAAGGTTACTACGTTTCGGATATTTTACATAATTTTACGTATCGCCTATATTCTCTGTATTTTTGCATCCCCGAGTTTGCCCAAAATACATAAAAGCGCGCAGTCTATTAATAACAATTAAAAATTCAGAGATTCCGTCGTATGTTATAACAAGGTCCTCGTTTGTGATTTAATTACCATGAAATTTGGCTTCTGTTGCCGGTCGAATCAATAACGGCCGATCGTAATTTGGCGATGATTACAAATGAAACGCGATGCTCGCGATACGAGTTCGCGATAATGTTTTGCATTTACGGGAGGAAATAACGGGATGGTTTGTAATAATTCATCAAGATTAATCAAGCTCGGGGCTCGCCTGCAGCCCGGTTTATTTACAATTCGCGAGTTCCAGCTTTCATTAAAATTCGCAGGCTCGGCACACGCGAGCAGCGGGACAAAACGGAAAACTCGTTTCGACTGGCGTGCAGCTCGGCGTGCAGCTCGGCGTGCAGCTCGGCGTGCATGGCTATTGTTTCGAATCTATTCCCGAATTTACAAATGTCATTTCGGCCGTATAACGTGATTCCAGCCGGAAGACGGACAATGAAAACGTCGTTTGCCAGATTTGGCATCGCTGTCGAGCGTTATCTGCTCTTTTCCAGCGTATATTGCGAGGTCTAATTGTGTTACTAGTACCACGATTATGACGTTTATCGCTGCTATCTTCGTTGCTATCACAAATGCGGTAACATACCGCGATCCTCCCTTCTTCGGCAGAATTTTATCAGCTAAATAGACAGATAGCTCTATTTTCAATGTCAACAAAATCGACGTACACGCGCATCGATATCTTTTGGTGCAATTACGACACTACCAACCCTCGCCCGTACCTCGTGTCGAGTTGACGCATTTTACGCGCGGAAGATGACGTTGTTCCGCATAACGCAAAATTCCTTCTGGTTTACCAAGCCTTTCTCGAGGTAAAATCATTTATCCTTTCGTTCGATCGATGGTTTATCATCGTGTCAATTAGAGGCACGAGGAACGGATTAAGTTGCGAGAATCGGAGACCGATGGGGGTTAAGACAGTTAAAATACTCTCGAATCTTGTTCACTTTGCTTGCCCGATCATTTCCTTTCTCGTTCTTGTTCCTCGTCGTTCTCCATTCTTTCTCTCTTTCTACTTCTACGAGGCATTCCGTCTTTCCTCTCTTCGCACAATCTACAATTTCTCCTCTCTGCTTTCGCCCAGAATCTATTAACTCTTCCCTCGTTACCGCGTCTGACTCTCGCTAACGTCCATCGATCCCTTCCTCCATATTCCTACCTCCGATACCCTGCTCTCGCCATAGTTCTATTACTTTTCTATGAATATATTATATGTATTATACCATAAGTAACAAAATCTTGTAAAAAAAGGCCTTGATTTTACGAATAAAGTAAAAAATATTTCAAATATTCAGTAAATATATTTAAAAAATATCAACGTCTAAAAGATCCTAATTCGTGCGCATATCATAAGCATCCGATAAATCTAAACTCGCAACCGGTCGGTCTATTTAGTCCATCTACACGGTCTATCCTCGGACCAGGACAGGAGATATCCAACGTTTCTTCTTCGCCCGTAGAAATGAAATAAATCTCGGCAGACACGGCCGAGCGAAAGCCAAAAAAACCTTTGGAGAAAGAAAGATGGAAATGAGAAAGAGAAGAAAGGAAAAAGACACGTAGGTCGCAGCCAGTAGTCGGGTGTGTTAATTGCTGGCGCGAGGGGTGGCTGAACGATTTCAATTATTCCCACCCCTGAACCCTTGATCCTTTCGTCCCCTGTTCACAGATCTTGTTCACCGAGGTGGAAACGCGTCAGGGGATGGAAAAAGTTCCGAGATTTTAATTAGAAGGCTCTCTGGTGATCGCGTCGAAGATCAGAGTCACGGTACAAGGGTCGTCGCGTCGATGTCGACGACAATCCGCGGGGGTGCAATATACGGAGACCGCCTCTGGCTGCGTTCGCTCGTTTCATGCGTGTACTTTGTATCAGAAACGCTTGCAGGTGTGACGCATGTACATGCGCGTACATGGAGCGTCGGAAAGGAAAAAAGAAACGAGGATGGCGAAAGGTGGCCATTTCTGGACCTGCTCGCCAACGAAAAATTCTGAAAACGTTATCCTCGTAACCGTGGATCGGATGGAAACAGAAAGCCGAATCGGAATTCGAGCAACGCCAAGATGAAAAACGTGACGAACGGGAAAGTTCGAACGCTGCCACGTTTTCGTCTCTGCGCTCGTTTCTTTCCACTTTTCCGGTCCCGTCGCGTTTCCCGTAAATGCTAATTGTTCGTTGCGAGATGCTCCTTTTCTGTTCGCAGGTAGGACCAAAAGTAGCCATTTTTAAAGACAGACCTTTGGACCGAGTTATAGAAATAAGCAATTTTATGGATAGCTTGGAATTCTAACCGGTTTTTGATTTAATAGAAACTTGTAAATTTAATTTACTCTTCTTAACTTAGCAAATTTCATTTTTATGAGACAAACGATTTGTAAAATTTTACAAGACGAACGAGGTAAGTCAATTTCCTCGTAATCGTGCAAGTTGGAATCCTTCCCGTCTTCCTCGAGGAGTAAAGACGAACTTACTACGGTGGAACTTTTCCCGACGATTCCAACTATCGGAGATCCTTTCTCGACGCATTGATTCGATAGCAAACGTAGAATAAAACAACAGCGTACCTAAATTCGACTAGTTATAGCGTGACCTAACTCGCTCAGAGCGATCGTAATTTGAAATCAAATTCCTTCACGACTATAATCTTTCTTCCCTGAAAATCCCCCGTTCCTAGAAACATCGAACCGAAAGAAATTCTTCTGACGAGTTTTTTCTCGCCGCTTCTCCAACCCCTTTCAAATTTTCGGACGCAACAGATACATCAGACATCTGGAAACTGCCGTACGATTGGCAAAAGTGGCGAAATTAGCGTGGATAGAAAACGGAGGGGGCAGGGTGGAAAAGAGAATTGTTGCATTCGTAGTGGAGCGCAGTGGGGGAAATGGCGAGGATGGCTGAGGGGCGGCGAGAGAGAGAGAACGCGTTCGGTGGGGTTGGAACGACAAAACGAGGCTGTGCAGGCTGGCCTGTGCGTGGAAATTTTCCCCACCTGTTGCCAAACAATTCCCATGGAAACGAAGTTATGGCTACGGTTTCCGCCAGATAAATACCGCGTGCATGCGCTCGCGCTCGACGACAACGTTCCCCTCTCTGACAAAGGGCCACCTGTCGCGATTGTTTGCGATCGTGGTGACTGAATTTCCGAATCAGGCATCGCTAATGTACCTACGCGGGCTCGTCAAAGTACTCCCACGCTTACGGACACCTTTTACGAACGTATTTTGTGCGTCACGCGAAACATTTTGAAATTCTATCGGTAACGTCAGGGGACTGCCATCGCGATCGCGCTGCTACATCCATAGACTCGTGTAATTTCGTTCCTCCTTCCATCCTTGTATTCTACTATATTCTATTTACTCTTTATTTAAATTTACGAATCTTTAAACCGCACGAAATACGAAATCTAGCGTACAGTACATGCCTTACGACGTCTTTTTACAGCAACTGACTACTTATGCGAATACTCGAGAGACTTGGGAGAAAACGACGCGTTCGTTGCGATGCGTGAAACATCGTATTGTTGGAAATATGTGCTTAACTCTTATTTTACCCTTTACGTGGCTATTCATGCCGCATACTAATTTCTTACTAAATATAAGTTCGCGATAAATGACTGAGAGTAATGAGTAACTGTTACGATTAGTCAACGAACTGCACGCTGCTTGATGCTGGCTTTTCTCGTTCATTATGATTCGAAGAAATAAGAAAAAAATATCTACGAAATCGTGGATATCGTGTTCGAGATAAGACAGAGAAACCAACGAAACGACGAGATCTTTATAGCAAATAAGAAACGCTAATATTTAACAAGGGAAGAGAAACAAAGAGGTAGGAAGAAGCGGGTGGATGAAATATTTACGGGAAAGTGACAATCGAGGGGATGAGCCGAAACCGGCAAAACAATTTCGTTTTGCGAACGGGTAACGCCGTTTCCTCCTCGTCGAGGTTGGCAAACGAATCGCCTGGTGGTTGATTCTCTGGGGTGCGATCGGTTATTTAGAATTTCACCGGCAACACGGCCCCATCGATTTCCCAATCGTACGCCGGTCCATCTCTTCCCTTCTGTTTTTCTCCGCCGCGATAACCCTTGATTCTACGATCGTTCGCGAATTAAAATACTAACAGCGTTGATCCAAATGAAAAAAAAAAGAAATTAACTACGCGTTGAACAGACGAGGCAAGATACAACCCGCAAATTCAAAAGCTGCCCAAATTTACCGAAAGGGCACGGCGAGACTGGCCTCTGAAGATCCAGCTATTTTTTCTTGCGAGCGATATAGATTATGCGAGAGAGAAAAAGCAATTTCTAAAACGACTCTTCTTCGAATATCGAAATCGTAACGACAAACTGCCTAACACGCGGCTCGAAACTTGCATCGTTTATCGCTAGCCCGAGAATTCGTATTGGCGTTATCCTCGTTTATCGAGTTAAAGACTAAATTACGAGGACAAGTAAGAAGAATAAAGAAAACGTTACTAGCGTGACCTTTGTAGCAGAATGGAGAGCCTCTTATTTTGTTCGTGCGTCGTGGCGGAGAGAGAATTTTATTACAATTCCTCTGCCACGTCATGGAAAACCCTTTATTTAGGAATCTTTATAAAAGGACCTCCATTTTGTACACGTATTCTATCGCTATTTCACTGAATTTTATCACAGTTCCCTGTATCGCATACACAGAAGATGAAAAATTCTTTATTCGAGGCTTTTTCCGCGGGGAAGGATTCTCAAAAGAAGTTTAAGGAAATTGAAATAATGCATTTATAAGCTAACTTCATGGAGAACAATGATTACCTTCCCTCTATGGGAATTTCCCTACTTCAAATTTATGTTAAATATTTCTGTTTGCATTTAACCACCGTTCAGTTGTACTCGATCGTGAAAGCTACGAATATTCTTTCTCCGTGAACTGCAAGAGTTACGACGAGACAAGATATTTTTAGAAAGAGAAAGAAAGCATCTCTGTTCCTCATCGCTCTCGTCTAAAAATTTCTTTTAACGAATAATAACAGCGGCGTAACTATATTATATTATACATTAGCGTTTCTGCCAAATCGACTCGTTCCGAAAGAAGAATAAGCAATTTTTACACGCGACAACCCGGTAATAAAATCTAACAACGGAAGATGTTTCTTCCAGCATAAAGCAAGCCAATACTAAAATAAAAAGATATCGAATATCGAAATAACCATGTCAAAAAGCTAACCGCGCAAAGTCTGACGATACTCGAGCATCGTCCGGTGCAAAAAATATCCCGAAGAAAACAGACAGTTGGAAACATTTGGTCATCGACGTGGACGAGAAGCTGTCAACGTGGTTGTCAGAGAGCGGAAACATCGGCTCTGGAATAGGAAAGGAGAGGAGAAAGCAAGCATGCCGGGTGTCGCGATGGCACCTTGGCTATTTTCACGGGGCAATTTCGTGCGGCGTTCGACGGCCGGGCTAATTAAATGTTTCGAAACGGGTCGCGCCAGGGAACGTAATAAAAGGGTGGCGTAATAGAGCGTAATTAAAAAACGGCATTACCGTGGCGTTATTAGCGTAACGCGGGAAAAGAGCCGCGCTAATTAACGACAATTAATTAACCTACAGCGGCCGAACGAAACAACGCACGGAATTTTTGACGATACGTCGTTAACGGTCTCTATCCCGCAAAATAATTCGCTTTAATCTTTTATTTCATTTTTCCTCGTCCTCGACGCCCCATCTTTATATCGTACCGTCCCACAAGTGACGTCGTTTTCGATTCGTTGTTTTAGCTTCGACCGTCGCTTTCTACCACCTTTGTTCGTTTTTCAACTATCTTCTCGATCGCATTTTCAACAAATCGTCCAGGTTTCGAAGGACTCGTTCGCTGCTCGTTCTATTTGCTCGCCACTGTCCAATTTTTTACCAGTTCAAAACCACCTTTGACGTTTCCTGCGTTCACGACACGTTCAGCGTACGGTCGACAAATGCTTTTGAAAAATACCCATCTAATTGCTTCTAACGCGCGCTACACAGGCGCCCTATCCGGAGGATACCCTTTGAGAAACAAAGGGAAAAGTACGGACGAACACATCAGCGAAACATAATCCCGCGCGTTTATCTACGGTAAGATAAAACACGAGGTTGCTTACGACTCGATACCTCTTCCCTTTAAATCAATATTGTCTTTCAGTCGCTGTACCCTTTACGTATTACGTACACCGTAGATTCGAACGAAGGTTCGATCAACGAACGTTTGGATAACATTCGAAATTCTCTCTTCGAAGATGTTTACCGGCGACCAGAAAAGATTCTGTCGCGAATAACGGTTACCGGTAACTTGAATCGGTTAAAGTAATCCAGCAATTCTTATACCGAAACTTTTTTCATTTTGGTTACAGGTTTTACGATGGCTGATTTGAATTCTCGGGCTTATGACCTAATTTCTTCGCGTGTTTCAGTTCCCGGCCTACTTTTTACGTGCCAGGATCATTAGGGGAGGAATTCTTCTTCATAGACGCTGGAAGGGTCATGTTTATGGTGATATACGCGGATATGCTCGGTCAGACCCTCGGTCGATCCCTTAACGGCAGGGATTCTCGCGAAACTTTTAGCCTTAACTCACCAACTCGCCGCGAAAAGTCTTTGGGTCCCTCAGGAAACGGGGAGCAAACTCACCTGAAACACAGAAAAGGGGAAAAGTTAGAATCCACTGGGAGAAAATGCAAAACACCGTACCAATAACTAATTTTCGTTTTTCCACGGAATTTCGACAGATTTTAATGGACGAACATTTTACTTTGGTTCGTTGCTCCGAGTATTTGCCAAATAGCGAGTGGAAATTCTCTTTCAATAAATTGTATTGCGCGTTACGTCGTTTAAAGTATCGTACTGTGGAACGACGTTATTTGCAATTTCGTAGAACCGAGATAAATTTCGTAATTTCTAAAAATCGTCGCAGCGTCCGGAGACACGAACAGTGGTGAAAGAACCAAATAGACGGAACGTTAATCGAAAGGGGGTAAAACGGTGCGACATCGATGTCGCCGGGCGCCATTACACGCGCGTAACAGGTGCCGAAATTTCCGGCGCGTGTTTTATCAAAACCAGGGTCGGCCTGGTGTCAACGGGTGTCGCGAACGTGCCGCAAGAAGCAGCCGCCGCACGTGCGTCAGCCTGTTAAATAAAACGCGATGAAAATCTCCGGCCAACCGGAATTCGCCGCTCAGAGTTGACGGTATTAGCCGATAAATAACAACGAACGAAATAAGAACGAAAAAGATTACGAATAATAAGCAACGATAGATCGACGTAATGGACACGAGTATCTACGAATCAAACGTAAAACTCGCAACAATTTCGGGTTCTGAATTCTCGGATACGTCGCATAAATTTCCTTTCAATTTCGTTAGAAGATTTCTGTACAAGAGAACGTGACGCAAGAGCCATAATGCATATCACCGTACGTGTATAGCAAATTCTCCTCCTTCCCTCAAAAGAATTCGATTTCTTCGACCGAAGCTCCATCATCGCCGCTTTCCCGCGACCTTTATCCCCGAGCATATGTGTAGAATACGATACAGCGTAGCGTAGAAGATATAAAACATTGTGCAGAATAACGCGTAATTTATAAGACGGCCTGACAATCATAGTGCACGTCACCCGCCATTATTGCTTAAAAAAAAAAAAAAAAAAAAAGAAAAACTCAACTTCCCCGATCCCTAAACAACATCTTCCGCCGATTATTATCTGCAGCGTCGGCAACCCCTTTCCGAAAACTTCCACCGCGAGCAATTCACCCCGAAATCCACAGGCCACAAAGCAACCCGGCCATTACCCTAACGAGCAACCACGTCAGAACGCCCTCGGAGCAAAGAAAAACGAGTCTTCGTTCCCCAACCGAAAACCGTCAGACAAGACGGGGTAACTAGAAGAAAAGAGTGAAAAGAAGAGGAACTTGTGCACACTTTGTACCCCTCCTAGCCGGAAGCGTTCCCTTTGTCCCGCGCGCACACGCTCCCAGGACAATTTCCTCCTTTTCCCCCAACTACAGTGGCTGGAAAAAGTATTTGCTCGCAAGTACTCTTTATTTTTCAACGAGGCGTCCTTTTCATCACGCCTCTATATTTCATTTCTGCGATATCAAATCCTTGCAGTTATAGGAAAACCGTTTCTTTATCTTTGCCAATGTTCCGGGTTGGAATTTTTGTTTTAAACAGGGTGGTGTAAGTAGAGGCCAGCTTTTACGTTAAGGGCAGCGAAGAATAAGTATAACGTCAAGTCCAGCACAGTGTCCGATGCAAACTAATACGCGCTGTTTAATACGCGCACGGTGCGTACACAGAAATTTACTTGGCAACTTGAAACTTTCTCCTGTCAAATACTTGCTGTGCAAATACTTTTTGCAGCCACTGTACAGGGGGTAGCTTCGACGGTCCACGAGACGTGGAAGTCGCGGAGGAGAGATGGCGAGGACGTACAGAGACCCGAGGGCAAGTTACAGGCAGTGGCAAGTTGTCGTAGGTGAAAGCTGCAACTTTAACCTTCGACTATAGCTTCTGCGTGACGTTGTACGCGGAAAGACAGGTGATACGAGGATGAAACTGGCTGGAAAACTGAAGCACGAGTTTTAGTCGCTACGAGGTAGAGCGGTGTATAATAAAACGATATCGAGTATATTACAAATTACGCCTAAATTGCTACGGATAGATCAGACGTCAGCGATTCAAAGCCGAACCGAAAGAACAGAGATCAAGATATCGCTACGTAAGCCCAAGGCGCGCTAATCTCGTCTGCATTCTTCGTCTCGAAGACGTAATCTAAAATTCGCCGGATTGAAACGCTAGGCGGCATTCACAACGAAAGGACACCAGGCCGTGAAACACAGGGAGACAAATTTTCGCAAGTTCCGGCCGTATTAACGTAATTCGCGTCGGCAGCCGCCTTTTTAATTAAAAGTACCGCACCGCCATTATCTCGCCAACTTATAATCGCGCCTATCCATCCCCACCCACTGCCCCTTTAACGCTACCTTTCATGCAAGTCGGCCTCTATTCGCCGCTCACGGCTCCGTAATGAGTAATAATTCATATTTCTCTACTGTCCGTGGGCCACGAAAGAAAATAGAACGAGATTGTCTGCATTTACCGCCTGAATAATATAGATCCTTGCATCGGCCCCCAATTCAGCCGCCATCTTGCCTCGAAACTTCAATTCCCGAATGAACCTACCGCCAGTGTTTTCGCATGGCCAGAGGGCGATTATTAATTATCGGAATGCGCTCTTCTCCTTTTTTCCCTCTCCCTTGTGCAAGGCGAGCGTGGATTTTCGAGGGTAGAGTAATTTATTAAAAGACCGAGCTCTTATTTTCTTCGCGATTACGAGACGAAGATTGGGTACAGAGTTAGGGAAAATTGCTGCCGGTTATTCTTGAAAATACCGACAAGATTCTATCAATCCTGTTGGAAGCTGTTACATCGTCGTTTGGCGAGCGACGAATGGAGGGGAAAGAGTAATTTCTTCGAATAAAAAAATTCTTCGTTTTCTCAAAATCGCTAATAGTCGACTTGTCCCGAGCGCGTGTCTCTGACGAGGAGAGGATCTACGTTGCGACAAAGGAAGAAAGAACAGAGATTTTTCGTTTTCTCGCAATGCCAACGATCAACTTGTCTCGCTCGTCTCTTTGAACGCGAAAAACGCATGGTGCGACTTCTACGACGATTAACGTGCTAAGAAGCATCGCGAGAGTGTGTTTGCAGCATCAATTGGCCATTTAATACGGCAATTTGCATCCTCGTTTCGCTACCAGAGACCGTAAATTCTCCCCTTTCGACCGAATAATGGCCACTTTCTAAATTCTGGAACACTGTTATTTATAGACAAGTTCCTTTAAACTGCGCGGCCAAAATGCAAACACGCGCTTCTTCCGCCAGTCTACGCGCCTATTCTGCTTTCTTCCGAACCGTCCTTAAACTTCAAAGAGACTCGGTTGCATCACGTTGCACTTCGAGGTAGTCGAGCGACAGTTTATTTATTACGATTAACGGTATTAGATAAGGCGACTGCACCAAATAAAGTATGCGAATGCTATTTAATTGTTTGCGTATTTTTATACCTCGCCAGGCAACGCGACGAAAAATAATGAACAATGAAAACAGAATATGACAAAGACACTGTATTACTCTATACGCTAAATTTAGCTTCTTTACCGTAGTATGTAATCAGAAACTATAGTAGAAACTTACTAGAAATTGAAAGAGACGCCGGCTTAGATGCGTGTTACGTCAGAGAAGTACTTTAACAAAAACGTATACTTGTCGAAAAATTGCAAATCGATCATTTTAGGAAAAAGTAGTTCTCCGCTGTAGCGATTCCGGCGGTGATGGAAAGAATGGTGTCATTCGCAATATCCCAAACACTCGGATTTAACTTTTAAACTGCACTCGTTCACGTTCCATCCGCGGATAACTACGATAAGCATACGCGTAGTTAAGCATAACCCAAGCAACGCGCGTTATCAACAAAATTCCAGTGTCGACTAACCGAAGTAATCGCAATTGGAGCTGCTGACTCCAGTGGCCGTAAGGAGGAATTGAATAAAATCGTTTGAAGGACAAGACCGTTCTTCGAAGAAGAAAAAGATCGGCAAGAGCGAAGCACGGAAGACGAAGAAACAGAAGGTGGTCGTGTCTGGAATGGAGGGGAGACGGCTGGTCGTAGGAAAATTTGCATACCGATGAGCTTGCAACCTGGCCAATGAAGTTTCAATTTATTCATAACCGTCAACCTTTTCAACATTCGTTATTAACTGTATGCCAGATGTAATCCGGCAGGAAACTACGGAGGCAGCGAAATATGGAGATGGCTACTAAGAAAAGGGAGAGCGACGAATTGCGAATTGCAAGTTTGTTCGTCGGCTATCAGATTTATGTCTGTCAACTATACGACGTATGGCTCTTCGCTATACACGATTCTTTATTCCGAGGCTATTTGGTTTGTCAGGTCAGATTTCTTGCGTGATTTCTCGCTTTCCGCTATCTAGGTGCATCGAGGAAGAATATATTTTCGGAATTGAAACATTTCGCGAGAGAACCACGTGTTCGAAAGAGGCGGCGCTTTTGAATTTTTTTTCCCCATCAATTCCACGGCGGAGGTTCTTCGTTTCTCTGGCCACGAGAGGATAAAGTAGAATGCTTGCTCGTTCGCCGGCGGTAAGGAAGCGCCCGAAGAAAGAGAAATTCCATACCGACTTGGAGCATCTTTTTCGGGAAACCGATTCTTTCGTTTGCCTTCCAGAGGCAACGTACCGGATAAAAATTGTTTTCGTAATTGCGATATGTACTTACGTTTGCACTATCTATCCCCGATATTTCTAAAGACTTCTCATTTTTAAGTCTTTAAATATTCAATCGTGAAAGTTTGACGATATTTACGCAAAAATAATTTTTCTAAAAATTAATTCTACCATGTGAAGGACAATTTCAATTTTATCGATGGTATATAATTGCATCAATAAAAACTATCTAGTAACATTTGGCAAAGAGCGCTCTTATTCTGTGAAAAAGTGCAACGAAAAGAACCTGTAAAAAGATTCGTATGAAACATAAAATACAAGTGGCGGAAAATATTTTTTCTCCATCGTCGATTGACTACCAAAATCCCCCAAATATTAACCTTCTAACGCAAGAAGAAATGATACTTTTCGCGTGCATTTCAACGAAAGCAACCACCGATCACCTATATATACAATAATAATAATAATAATAATAATAATAACAACAACAA
This sequence comes from Bombus confusus, assembly GCA_014737475.1. Classification (NCBI taxonomy): domain Eukaryota; kingdom Metazoa; phylum Arthropoda; class Insecta; order Hymenoptera; family Apidae; genus Bombus; species Bombus confusus. Next base: position 1,233,702 of record JACXIV010000085.1, read on the forward strand.
TAAATAAAATTGAGAATGCAGATGAAAAATGCCAAACAGTAAGTTAAAATTCTAATTCGTTAAATAACTCATTCACGTCGAAGCATCTGGGATGACTTATTGATAAGACGATGGAAAATACCCCTAGTAACTTGTATAATAATGCGAAACCGAAAATACGGGAAGCAAGGAGAGGAAAGAAAATCGATGAATACAGAGCAGCTTGGTGGAGAAAGGGAGGTTGAGAGAAACGGAAAACAAGGAATGGATCTTGGAGACGAAAAAGGGAGCAACAGGAGAGAAATTGGCGCGGAGAGCGTGGTTTCATGGGAAAAGGGGATTGATGTGAGAGGTGTGAGGCGCACGGTGGCGGAAATTTAGCATAAAATTACATAAGAATGGCGGGCGGTTAACGAGACGCGAACCGGCTGGACGCGACACCGGGATGCGTCGATTGTAATTCAAATCGCGACTTAGTATGTGACGGTGTACACTCTGTGGCAAAAGTACAGGTCGTTCGAATCAAGCGAAAATTCTTCGCCATGTCGGACCGTCTAATACGCGACATCGTTGCTTGGCATCGACAGCGGTGCAAATTAAAAAATGTAAATTTCAGCGAAAGGACCTTTCAAAACGTACATTTTTGAAAATACTAAATACAGAAATACTTATCGTGGATGTGCCACTTTACACGGTAAAAATAGAGACACGACGTAGACTTTCTATTCGATGAAAAGAAATTTGAAATTCTTTTAGTCGTGCCACTCGTCGACTCCATTATCGACCCCATTATCGACCCCAAACGCGGGTGCATAATTGCTAAAACTAGTAGCACCACAAAACCGAGTGAAAAATCATTGGATCACGTTTCATTCGTGGATGAATGCAGAATGAGCGAAGAAAGAATGGAAAAGAGATGAGATAGAAATTAAATGAACCGAAGAATCAAGCAACGAATCGAAGAATCGAAAAAGATTTAAACGGTCGTATTCAAAGACTAATCCGTGGAATCTGGAAATTCTTTCTTGCTCGTTTTTTCTTTTTTCTTGTTTGAAAAAGCTTTGGGCGAAATGGCGCCACGGAAAGTTACCAACAGAGGTAATAAAGATCTGGCTGCCTACGTTCCCATAACGCGATGGCGAGTTTAGATAGTCTCGAGATAATCACCGGACTCGGCAGCTTGCCGAGAACAATGCAGACTACGAAATCCCCTCTGTTGGAACTGGAGGAGCACTCGCCTTGACCTTCGCTGGTCAATGTTTTACTTACGATCGCGTGTACTACGTTGAGAGCGTGGGGACCAACGACGATGCGATTATCCTCTGGCGAAGGACGCGCCGGATGTCGGTGCATCGCGCGGGAAATATGTACATTTACTCGCGATTAAACAGCTAACTCCCTCGATTGGTATCGATCGATGGATCGTAGACAGGATTCAGAAGGTAGAAAATTTCGATCGACGCGCGTATCGATAGAACCGAGGTTCTAAATGCAAATTTCCGAGTATCAATTTGCAATCGCCGGATTTCAAATCTGAAATTCCACGTTCAGTTTCCGAACCTCGCACTTTCCATCGCCAAATGTCCACGTTTAATTCCCAAATTCCAGTCTTTGTAGATCCCGAATCCGAAATTCGAAATATTCCGAGCTTCGAATTCCAAATCTCAAATATTCCAGACTTTTGGAATGCCGAAACCTGAAAGTCGAATCTCGAGTGACGAGTTTCGGATTGCAAATTTCTAGCAATAAACTCTGGAGATGATAACTCGTCTGCTACGATTCGTCGAATCTACTTAACATCTAAGCAAAGAAAATCAAGGAAAGCTCGCAGTCCATAAATAGCGGGGCGAAACAATGCGCGCGATTTTCTCAAAAGGGACAGGCGTAACACGACGCGTCAGGGCAGACAATGGACGACGAACACGAAGCCATAAAGCTTGCACACTGGGCTCTCGCTGCCACTTGTTGGAGGACTGCCATATGTCGAGCGACGAACGTGCACCGGCAAACTTATGTCTGTGTTCTCTGGCTCTTGTCCTGCAGCGAACAAAAAGCCTGGCCACTGATTAACTATCGCCTAGTGGACGTCTTCTTCCGACCTGTATCCTTCTCCGTGTTCGCCAACAATCTCGCAACCAACGATTGGTGCAGAGAACGCGCGATCGCTTTGATTCCACTACGCGTGTTTCCATTCGATCGTACAAAGTACGTATTTCCTCGAAGAATCCTAATCTTAACGGTAACGTGACTTTTATAAAAATTAAAATGCTCCTGCAAAATCCATGTGTTTAGCACCGAAACGCCGTCTCATAGCAAAGTTACTCGTATACCTCTCATTTTCCTAGACGTTACGCGATCTTTCCACAGAAACGGAGCGTTGCGCGTCAAAAGGTCGTTCCAGAGCGGAATTACCCCTACAAAGGTCGACGGATCGCAGCACGTTCCTATTTCGCAGCTATTTCGTAGCGAGATTGTTCGTCTATTTCTCCTAAAAATCATTACGATTCTTCGACGGAAACAAGGTATTTTACATGGAAATGCAGAGTTACTCGCTCGATTTCCGTAGGAAAGGAAAGTGTCGCTTTCTCCAGAAAAAAGCGTGTTTCTCGCGTTGAAAAGTCGTTCGATGATAAAGTTACTCCTACAGGGACGCGATTCTCCAATTTTCTATAGAAGCCAGAATAATACGTTTCGCGTGGAAAATCGATCTCGTGTAAAAATCGTCGTTCTCGGCGCAAAAATTCGTTTGATTTCACGCGTACTAGGATGAGAGTCACGGAGGCAACGAAGGTCGGGTTGGGACAGCGAGGATGTACGGCAGCAATGCGTGTACCAACGAGTAATTTCATGGCAAGACGTGACCGGACTCGCGAATCCAAGCTGGAAGCGTGGGTCCAATTGACCCGGCGCGGCGGCTCCAACCGGCTAATTGCCAATTGTCGGGCGACGTTGCCGTTCTCCACGAGAATTTGCCTGACACCTACTGCCAGTCGCCGCGTCACCACCCTTTTACCAGTTAAAAGGGATCGATGCACTTTTAAATGGGTCACAAACTGTCCTACTCTCCGATCCACTCTGCACCAACGAATGTTTTCCTATTCCTTGGTGGTTTAGGCTAATCGATCGGAAAATCGTTAAAAGAATAATAATAAAAAGAAAATGCAATATTCTACGACACGAACCGTCCGCAATTTTAAAAACGAACGTCAGATCGCGTGTATATCGAAGCGAGCATTCAGAGTAACGTTAAAGAAACGACCCGAAGAACATAAAAATGCACGCGTTTAATTCTTTTTGAAGAAAGGACAAAGATATATAGATAAATTGGACCAGATAGATTCGGTAGGAGAGTACACTTTGGTAGGCTCTTTTGAGAAGACACGATTTGAACCTGTTACTCAACCTGACGTATATGTATAAACAAGTGTAGGCTGTACTAGCGTGACCGGTATTCTCCGAGAGGTAAACGACCAGCATTAATTCAGAAAATCCATTCCACGTGAACGTACGATTCACCTAAAACCCACTTCGATAATAAAAACGCTTGAGAGTAAACGCGAACGTAGCTTCCGAGAGCATACGCGGATGGCATACGACAATCGACTTTCCGTAGGAAATAGTATTTTCGTCGCGGATGCCGCGCACAGCGGGGACAGTGGATAAATAAATTTCCGGCCGCGCTATTTCTGCCACGCGGCGCGAGTAAATAATTCTCGCGGCGCGGCGGCCCGCGAATGTTAGCCGTAAAAACCTATTCTTGGTGGATCGACCAGCCCACCCTGCGTCCATTCTTCCGCGTGAAATTCTCTAGCAACATCGTTCACCGAGCTTTAACCATTGTTGTTACTTCGCGTGCTGCCTGCCAATTTGCTGGAGATTCTTTCGATTGGAACGCGACCAGCCTGCTTTCGCTGCTTCTGCCGCACGGCTTTTTTGCCAGATCTTTTGTCAGATTAGGTTCGCAGCCTGGTGCGATCTTTATGGTGGCTGCGATAATCGTTTATTAAGCTTGAAATTTCCGCCAACTTTTGCCTACTCGTGTATATCGTACAAACTGAATGTTCGTCGATCAAGCCGATAGTTCGACGGACGATCGACAGTTTCCATGTTTATCGCAACTAAAACGTTTCCACGTAATATTTAGCGGCCGGAACAGTCATATCCAATGATATATTTCGGTCGGTTCTTTCGAACAAAGGAAATGACCGATTAGTCTTCGGGTCGAGCTTCGTCGTTCAACCGAGACATACGTGCTAGTGTGTAAAGTCATTCATAGCTGCGCGAGCTATCTAGCGGTGCTTTCTCTTATGGTCGTCGCTTCGATTCAGCTAATGAATATTACGCACGACGCTACCAACGAGTATTCCATAGATAAATAAACCGATATGCTCACTCGTTTATCTCTTTCGTATCACTTTACGCCAATACCGTTTATCGTTGTAATTTTAAAGTTTACGAAAAGCGAAAAATACAGACATATCCTCGGACGAGCTCAGAAATTTTACGTTTCAACGTCGCTGTCGTCTTAACGTTTGTTTCTAGTCCTTTCAAACTCGTCGAACGTCTTTTCCTTTCAAATTTCCTTCTCAAATGTCTTTTATCGTTGGAAACACGCAATTGCCTCGAAAGTGATCGAAAGAACGCAGCAGGGTTAAAAAAGAACTCTCTCTCTTTCTCTCTTGCGCCATTGGCAGAAACCTTGGTGTAGTCCGAAGACTGGAAAAACCCCAGGCGAGGAGCAAAATGCAGAATGAACGCAGGTATATAGCGGAAACAGCACCGGGAAGCTTAATGGACCGCCTCGCCACTTCTATCTTCATGGAAGACGTTTGCGTACACCGCTGACGGTTTATTACGCGGTTTTGTGCAGAGCCCGTTTCCTAGCTTTGTGGTCGGCGGCTCTCCCGTTGCCAGGTAGGTAGGCGCGGCGGTTGCGTTTCACCTGAATTAATCGCGCTCCGACTCCGCCGGCATTAATTTCATTAAATCCGAAAACGTTCCGAGCGCCGATGAAATTAAATGGACTGGGGCTTATCGGCGTTCCGCGCTAGCAACGAACGCGTGGCGCTAGTATCGCTGCCAGGCCGCTTTCATAGCGTTCTATCCGCCGCGGTTCAGCGTTTTCTCTATTTAGCGCGAAACAATTCGTAATATTCGTAATATCTCGCAGCGTAGCTATAGAAAGACCAATAGCTTTTATCGACCCCTGTGTCCAACTCGATCCTCGCACCGAGTCCGCCTGTTTCCGCGAGATTTTCCAACGCTCTCTACGAGCAACCTGTAGCACCCTTAGCCGTCAAAGGCAGAGATCGCGCAGACTGGACGTTAACACTCGTACCCTTGCTCTACGATATATATTATGTACAACCAAGAATCTGCGAGGCGGACTAGATTTGGAGCTCGATCGGTCGAGTGCCAGACTCGCGATTTCCAGAACTCCATTTATTCGGACGGAATTTCAATTAGCGCTCGATCGACCGAACTTTTATCGATCGAATCCACTTATCTGGCCGCGAGTGTCTGGTACGCGAACGAGAAAGAACAGGTAGCGGAGGAAATTGGTGAACTCCGATCGAAACTATTCGGTTCTACTGTATTTTGCAAAGTTGTAGCTTGCGTACGACGAAAGAACAGTTACGCGGAGATAAATACGTATATTACTGAGCGTACGATACATCGATCGACGATACTTGCCAATCGCTCAAGTGGCTAGCCAGTCACCGTCTCCTCTCTTGCCGTGTCAGCAGCACGGTCCTGCGACCGCAGACTCGCTGTTGGCCGTTGGTCAGTCTACCCTCTGAATTATTAAAGCCGAGTCAACGCGGCTGCATGTAAATTCGCGTACCTGCCTTTCGCGCCGCCCTCGTGTTTCCATCCCTCTCGAAACCACCCCTCCCCACTGGCTGGCTTTCCACTGGCGTTGCACGAATGCTTTTGCTACCTGGGCCACTCGACCGCTTTGTTTGTTGCTACACGAGCCCTTCCTTGCACGAGCAGGGATTATTGTTTGCACCGCTAGTACGCGCAATTATGTCGAAAACTGTGGCGCCCCGGATGAAAGCCCACCCGAGGGCGCGCGCGCGCGCGTGTGTGTTGTGTGTGTGTGCGCGGCACGCGGAGCTACATGTGGCAAAGAGCGAACCATGCATGTTTTTTTGACTGCGACTGGGGAATCTCTCGTAATTAGATATAATTCGTAAATCGCGAATTTTTCGTATCGCTGCTTTCGTATCTCTGACACGAACTGGTTGAAGGGATTAAATCTGGCATTTACGCATTTTTTAATTTTGGTTGGGATTAAGTTTCACGTTTGTAAGAGATACGTTGTTTTTTTTTTATTTTTCTTTCTAAGAATTCACTCGGACGCTTTCGGGACCGGTTGACGGTATGATAGAATTCTAAAATCGTGCCCCGATAAAAAAGTGGAAATTTAATTCCTTACGACCCTCCCTTATGGTCTCTATTTCACCCCTATAAATTACTCCTCGCGACCAATTTCTCCAAAGAGCGTCCCTTCGTCAATGCCACCCTAAAGCTATTCGATAACGATTCGTTCATCGTGCTAACTCGTATCTTTCTTCACACTGGGTATACAGAAGCGACGCAATCACGCGAAGAATCGTGACGGTGGAGAATCGATCTATTTACCGAAGCGACGCGGTCCGGATATGACCGTCCGATGACCGGATACGCGAAAATGGTCTCACCTGCGTCCCCAAACAGTGTGTCACTCGGTTAACGCGCGTGTTAGCGGGCACAGGCCAATTTACGAACGTGATACGTTTATTTTCCGGCGTGTTCCGATTGCAGCCTGAATTAAATGAAAGTTTCGCGTGGAAACCTCGTGCATCGCTACACATACGGTCATTTCGTGTTCTGAAATTATTTGCCGACCTGCCTCTCGGCCAATTTTCACCGTGGTTAACCCTTTTGCCACGATATTTTTGGAACACGGAGTTCGAAATTTATCGGTAGTCGGAATTTCAAGTTCTAGATATTTCTAGAGATTCGAGTTTTGTATTTGAGTAAACATTTGCAGTTGTATGCTTATTAAAACGAAAAGCAGAGAAAATGGGGAGAAAATTATACGCGATAAAATCGGTCAAAGAGTGGCGCTAAAATTTCAAAAAGCAGAGCTGTTAACCACTTTTGGTCTGCAGCTCGAATATACGAACGCAAGGTCGTCAAGGTGATTCGTCATCGAATCTACGCTGAAACCATCATCAGGGTTAAGGTTGAGGTGTTTGGAGAATTTCGTTGGAAAAAAAGTGTTTCCAGCGCGATTGAATGACGCGTGAAAGGGAAGATGCGTGTTGCGTGCTGGGATGGAATGGTGGACGAACAACGTGTCTGCTTTTACGTAACTCGATAGTAGCTGCCGGCAATGGCAGTAGCTCGCAAAAGTATTCCACTCGTAGAGAACCTTCTGTGAATATTGCGTGTGCTATACGAAACGTTTCCAAGTTTCCATCGTCGATGTCGTCAACATGCTTGTGATTGTTCTCGGCTCTCAATCGTGTTATTAGTACGATACGCTGTAACCTGTTCCGACGTCTGGGACGTGGAACGCGTCAGCCGGCTTCTTCGCAGCGAATCTGAAAACGAACGTTTCCTTCGCTCGCAGTCAACGATACGTTGAAAATTTCCCTACAGTACTCTCGTAGATCGTGAAGGGTGGCATCGAACAGCGATACCACGCGTGAACGACGATACTTGCCTAGGAAGGGTCAAAGGATCCGGCACGTTTTCCGATCGACGAACCAAGACGGCTATTTTACGGTGTACAAGGTCACGTCCGGTGGTGGAGAGATCTTTAAGGGAACTTCCGTGCCACGTCTAGAGAATTCCGATGTACCCAGGAAAATATTTTCGATCGAACGCGACTGCATTCTGCGGACAGGCCCGACGCTGACGCATAATGCATACGTTATATCGAGGTTCTCAACTTCCGGCGACCGCGATAGCCGCGAAGTCATTGTCGATGATTTTCACTTTCTTCCATCGCACGAGTTCTCCTCTTCCACGAGGAATTTGCAAGTTACTGTTTTCACGTAATATCGCGTAAATACTGGTTTCATATAAATAACACGCACACTGTCCTACGTGGACACCAACGTTTTCCCTTCTTAACAATTTTCAAAACCTTTTTACGTTTGTTTTCGCTTGGAATATCGATACTTAATATACTTTTCACACTTTCCTGAGCAACCACGAATCTTTCTCTGAGAAAGTTTGCTGAAATCTCCGAACAGATGATAATCTAAAAGAAACGGAGAAAGGAATATGAAATTCTTGACTTTTCGATCGTCGTGTAATCTGCTACATCGAACGATAACGATTGCTATGACGATAGAGATATACCTTAGACTTTCCGAGCTGCGATTAATTCGAAGCTTTCGATCGAAGCCGACTGGAAGTCTCTCGAATCGTTTTATATCGCAACGAGTAATTTGTCTTGCCAATTCCTCCCTCGATATCGTATTAAATCAATAATTATCGAATTATAACGTTAGTTACCTGATTTATTCAGACCGTAAGAATTATTTACTTCACAAAACGCACGACATTCGTCGTTCAAGCACAATTGCTTTACATATTACGTACACGCAACGCATTTACGATAACTATTATCAAGGCAATTAAAGCGATTACGTTAGACGATTACCTTCCGCAATTTGAACGTAAAGCGAAAATAAGGAAATTTAACATTGACCTCGAAATAACGTGTTATTCGACGGAACGCACGGGTTCCGTCAAGCTCTCGAAACGGAACATCCAACTTTCCTTTTACCCGTTTCAATTTGCGATGTTAATTAATCTCACCGTGAAGATCCTTGCGAATCAGAACGCATCATGGCACTCGGATACCGGGGGCAGGGGGGGGGGGGTAATAATGTTAATTAAAGCGACACGCGCGTCGACAAATCGCCAGTAGAATACCCAACTCGGAGATATCATAGCGGCAATTAATTTTATTAATTCCTGTTTAAATAGAGTGGCAGAAGAAAAATTAACGAATCGGTGAAATTCGATCAGTGAAATTCTTAGAATTTCATTTAGCGAGCTTGCGAATACGTGACGTTTTGCTGTAACTCCAAGTTTCCAAGTAATTATCGAAGAAATAAACGTATATAACACGTCGCTTTCGAACGTTTGCCATACGAAAAAGCACAAATTTGATCTGAAATGTAGCAAAATTTATGGAAACATTTCTTCCGTACAAGTACTATTACGTAAGAGTAATGGTGGTACTTGCGTAACACATCGTAGTAAACAAAGTAATTATACGCAAAACTGCAAAATGATACTACTCTGTGATTGAAATTTACTGAAACGATTTCACATATATAATAATGCTAATTTTTTTCGATATTTTTTGTCACCGGGATAACAAGATTGCGATCGAAGAAGAAAATTACAAAATCATACTTATTCCTTCTCGTTCGCTGTGCTTATTTTCCAACGCCGCGTAACTCTGTTTCCATGGCGTCATCGCAGAATCATTTACCGTTGCATTCGTCGTAAAACACGCGGAAATTATTGGAATTCTCTCGATGAAAACAAAGAAATATTCTTCTCTAATTACGTGGAATAAAACGAAATTCAAGATTCTTTTCACAAAAATTCTACTACAAAATTCTATTTTACACAAAGATCGATAACCTCTACGTTGTAATAAACTTCTGGCTAAAGTTTTCGTCAAAGTTCTTATTCTATAAAATAGATTAAAAGATACGTAATTTCATTTGGAATCGCAAAAGTCGATGGAATAATTGCAGATACTCGAAACACTCCAATTATCGAGCAGCTTCTCTAAAACGTCATCGACAAAGCAGATGACTAAAACATTGGAACATGCGGAATCAAGGATAGGAGGATGGCTCTCGGACTAAACAACCACCGCGTTATACGAGCCGAAACGACTACAAACGCGGCCAAACGCCTACAAATATACAACTTAACGAGATATCGATCATAGTTTTGCCTCGTCGTGTTTCCACCAACAACTCGTCCCTTTGCCAGATTCGAAAGCCGCAGTGGCTACGAAAAGTATTTTTGCACGTCGCTGTATTTATTAAAACAAGCTGACAGTTCTTTTGATCGCTATTTGCACAATGAACGATTCGATGGTTGAAGTTTGACTGGAAGGATCGCAGAAACGCAATGTTAAATTAATATTATCGAAGAGTACATTCTAAAGGCAATTACGCGAAATAACGCTGAAATATTTTCGTTGGCGAAGCCTTCGAAAATAACAGTTTCGGAAATGACATAGCGCAAACAAGTTGCGTAACCTCCGCTTCCAGTAAACGTTCGACAAGAATTTTCCTAGAACAAGGCGTCGACTGAAAATATTTTCCACTACGTTCGAGGAGATTTAAAATAAGAGTTGCGGAGGAAAAGGAGATTCTTCTCTTGGTCGAGAAATCTATCGGAAACGCGAGAAAGGCAAAGATAGGTGTAGAATTAAGAACAGATCGCCAGCCGTTTTCGCGGTAAACGGCAAACTAAATAATCACGCGGTTTTACGTTCCTCCGCGGTATTCCACTGACGAAATCGGAAATTGCCGAAATTCATGACGCGTATTTCACTGCGGACGCGTTACTACTGAAGCTGACATAGTTTTCATATTCGCTATCTTCCTCTGTCTCTCTCTTAGTCTATTATCGAAACTTAACCGTCTACGACGACGATAGATTCTCGTCGATTATCAACGACGATTAAAAACAGTCGTCAAACAGATATAACGCATACAAGAGGGAACATTTCAGCTTCTTCGAGCAGAGCGAGAGTAACGACAGAATACGGCGAAGCGAAGCAGGAAAGAAAAAGCGCTTCCAGGAAACTCTCTAATCTCTCTTTAGATTCGAAAGAAAACCCATAGTCGACCGCGGTCGACCAAACCAGCTGCAATCCGCAAGTTCAGAAAGAAAAAAATTCCTCTTAAGAGCAACACTGGACACCGAGCAACCGATCAATTTTCACCGAAGAACAGAGAAACTGGAGACTGTAAAATCCTTCTTCCCGAAGCGGGAGGCGTGGACGCGGCGTAGCATTAGAAATCGCGGATTATCGGAGGAATAAGGTTACCAGTGGACGTGTTACGCAAGGATTCGCGGCACACTTGACCCAGCAACACACTTTCACTTTTCCATTCGGGCCTGTATATGGCTGCTCAGACAGAGTGTCCGCGTTTTCCTTCCTCCGTTGGCCGAGTGATCGACAAAGCCGGTGAACCGAGACCAAGAAACACCAAAGTCACGACACGACCAAAACTTAACTCTCGACTTAACTCTCGACTTATCTCTCGGCTTGTATGGGACAGCAGTTCCAGCTGCCTTGCGATAGCTTCCCATAAGTTGTTCAAATTTGAAGTACATCTAGCGGCCACAAAATATATTGCCACGTTTTCCTATCTATCGCATTTACTGTATTTCTGCATAAAGTTGACTCTCACGATCAATTGGTAAAATTTTATTCGAATAACGAATAAATTTTAGTCGCCACTGATGAATAAATATCCGATCGAACGAGTATTTATCCGAATAAGAATTTACTGAAATAAGAAACTATTCGTGTAAGAATTTATTCGAGTAAAATTATTAATTAGAGGAGGATAGACATGTAGATACTTGTACTACATGTCGAAACTGCATTGTCCAGTCGTTGAAATATCGGCTTTTATAATTAACATTTTTCAAAACGCCAGATTATAAAGTCCACAATTCCTTGATAAATTATTCATTTGGTAAATTAATCGTAAAAGTCATACCGGTATCTGCATATACTTGTAAAGAAGAAAAGTGGAAGCAATTATTTGTATCATCGTTCGAATAATTCTGCGATCGTTATAATCGAACAACAGAAAATAATTCATTACGGATAACAAATAATCATCTGGCAGATAGAATGCATAAATATTTATTCGAAACAATTCGAATAATAGCCAACTCTGATTGCTATTAGATAATTATAAATACTTGTGCTACGACAGCTTCGGTTAAATTATCGAAATTTGGAGTACAGTGACTGCAAAAGGTACGAACGCGCCACTGATTCTGTTGTAACATTCGCTTACCGCTTCGTACGACCAGGTTACACATTAACGACATTAACGATACTAGCTCTGGCTGTCGCGAGTATAGCTAATAAGAGGAGTCGAAGCTCGAGGTGAGAGATGAAAGTTCGTAGAAAGAAATCGTTGGATTGGATGGTAAGTTGCCTCGAGGATCGCAAACTTTCTCCGAAGAGTGTATGGGGAGGAATGTTTTGGAGCAAGCAAGTTGATACGTTGAGTTTCGTGGTATAGCGTTTACGCCGTGTAACCTTGCGATACGTTGCGAAGTTGAATGACGATGGGAAAAAGTTGGTTAGATTAACGAGAGCCCCGAAGCAAGAATTCCTAATGTCGATGACAAGACGCTTCGGAAATAAATAAATGACACGGCAACGTCTAGGTAATTCGAGCGTCAAGATTTTTTTCTGGAAAAACGAAGCAAGAAATTCAATGAAACGTTGGTAGAAAAATGATAGAACGCGCAGTAGTAGCAATAGGATAGAATAAACCGTGTGGTACGCTGCGTGGAACGTCGGTTCCAGCACTTTCGCCGCGTTCAAGGTTAATCCGAAACTTTTTGAAACTACCGTTCCACGAAAAAACGAATTCCACGAAACGAGCCAGGTAGGCCGAGCCGGCGAACAATGAGCAATTACGAGGGCCAATGTGGCTGTGGCGTGCCCCTGGGCCAGAAACTGGGCCCTGAACAAAGGAAAGAGCCTCGCCCTTTCCCTTTCTGCTCGCTGAAAGCGAACCTTGAATGGAAGGATGCTGCTCCCGATCGTCCGACAAGATTTCTCATCCTTTGCCTATTTCAAGTTGTATTGAAATTTTTGTACGTGTTATATGAAAATTTGCGCAACATTTGCCAGGATAACAAGCGTAATTTAGACAACGACGTAATTCGAAATAGATCACGAGATACTAGAATTCGTATTTTTATAAGACTAATTTCAAAAATGCCACTCGAATGGAATTTTAATAGTTCGTAACACGTTAAAGGTATTTCTGAATATGCTATAATGGTACTTAAATATTTAGACATCCAGAGCACTAGACCGCGTATTTTTATCTTTAGTAGTTATTGATTGACTCAGCAAGAAGAGAATTTAGGCTTCCCGTGTTATAATATGTGTTGACGTAACACATGCCAGCAATAACGTGGACTAAAGTAATATAAATACTTGACTTTTCACACTCAACTTGAGTGTAATCTCGAGTGTTGTGATACAGCTAGAGGACTATGCTCGATAAAAGTATCAAAAACTTTATTTCGCAGAAAAAATACAGAATAGAATTAGGAACTTATCGACTTATCGCGATTACTTTGATCGTTTTCCCTTGCCTTTCGTATTACCGAAGATCGAGATTTCAATCTATTTATTTCACGACCGAATATTCGAACAAAATTCGAACCTTTCTAATACCACACAAACTACGTAAACTGGGAAAAATTCCCCCTCTAGTTTCTTTGCGACTACGCCGTTTATCAATTATTCCACTTCCTTCTAGCAAGGATCGCTCAATCGTTAAAACTTTGATATCCAAGACTTCTCTCTGCCCAATGATCCTGCGCTCTGTTCGCTCTTTTCCACACCCTATTCGCCCCTTTGTTAAAAGGAACGTCACAAAGACGTTGGAAGAAGGGAAGAGAAGCAAGAGAAGTAAAGCGTGAGCCGAAGGTCTTAATAATTCAAATGTTTACCGTCGCTTTCAAAGATAAGCTGATAAAAGCGTGCGCTCACTCTCGGCTAATATAAAAGTGGCCAAGGGTTGCAAACACGCGTCCGTATTACAAGTTGTTCCTATTTCACGTGTATGCAGAGACACGTGCATTTACACGTGCATTTACACGTGCATTCACACGCGTCGTAAACGAATCCAAATTTCAGTTCGTGTAATTTTCGGCACACGCGTACCCGTGTATTTAAATACGGCGATGATCAAAAGTACTGGCACGGGCTGGCTATTCTCGCGAATTTCTAAGAGAACGCGATCGCTATTTGATCTTTTTTTCTTTTTTTTTTTCTTTCTTTTTCTTTTTCTTTTTTATGAAATATAATTTTCAGCGGCTGAAGGTAATTACGATATCGTTCTCGGCTCTTAAAATAGATACGCACAACCTTTACTTTGAATAATTTTTACGAGGTACCGACATTTTTCTTTCGCCTAGAATATTTATATTCGTTGCTATATCGCTTTCGTGACGATCGAGCGATGCTAGTTGGCAGCCAATACCGATGATTTCGCTCGTTCTACGTTGGCTGCAAAATTCCTACAGTCGATTCTTGTATCAATTTTGCTAATCGAGAGCTTGTGTGTCCATAGAATAGTTCGTTTATACATGATCGTTATAAATGATCGAAAGTTTTCTGGCTACCAGTAACCGTTATCGATGACGCAAATTGTTTCAACAGCTACAACGCGGCCAAAGCGCGGCATCGTGGAACGGAAAGCACAACCCATTGGATTTCATCAGCGAACTGAATTATTCAATCCGCCGATAATCCGGATGCGTCCGTACAAACGCGGCCAGGACATATTGTTGCCGAAGACTGCTGCCGTTCGTTTCGCAATGATTTCACGCCGCGCCGAATAATCGCGTTTAAGAACAAAGCCACGCGTCACTGTTCAAAAATAACAGCCGCGAGTCGATGGAAAAGAACGACGATGACGACGACGACGACGACGACAGAGAATGTTCAAAACCAACTGATCTGCATAGATATTTTGCCAATGTTTCGTAAATTCGTATCGATCTCGGTTCATTTCGACTTTGTAAGGAAATTCATTTTGTTTTCTCTTTCGAAGTTGTGAATTTTTGAGCTCGAAGACGCGAGATTTCGCTGGCAAAATTTCTCTGGCTTTTCCTTTTCTCTAAAACAATTGCTCGATGAATTTAATAGAAAATGTTTGAGAAATAATCTAAAAGTTCGACGCTTTTCTCAAATAATTTCAACGAATGCTATCCTTGCGAAGGTAAAGCGGGGAAAAAAGTCGAGAAATTTTTCTTTCTCCGATCCGATTCCCCTTCGAAAGGAATATAAACGGATAAATCAATAAGCTGCTTCTCTTCTGGGTCAAGGTGGAGGCAGCTTTCTTTCATCAGTGCGAAGATTAGCTTCCAAGAAGCTTACGGTTCATTCAGAGAGCCGGACCGGAGAAGAAAAAAGAAAATTCTATTTACTTAACGTCAGTGTCGACACTGACTGGCGGATAAGAAGATAAAAGTTGGAGAACACGGGAAACAGGTGTTACTCTGTCGTTCTTGACAGTGAAACGTCGATAACAGCGTTAACGCGACAAGCGGCCACTACACGCTCTTCACCTTATTCGTTTTATCCGCCCAAGACTCACGATAAATCGCGAAATTTTATAAATCCGTTGCCTCGCCAACTTTTATCCTGAGTATATTTCTGTTTAATTTAGTCATTCGTCCAACTGATAACTTTTAAGCTTGACATTAAGCTTGAAAAAATTATTGTAATTGCGCTCTAAGTTCTTAGTCATATTTCATCTCGGTTAAATTTCTCTAATTCCTAGAATTACAATCATCGTTTAGAAGAAAAAAAGAAACGAATGAAAAGCACTCGTATTAAAGAGAAGCAAAAAAAAAAAAAAAAAAGAACAAAGTATGCAGAAATATGTAAAAGGTCCCTCCATTTATAGTAAGCTTTTCTGCTGTGAAATTGCAAAAGGAAACGCGAACGGGATTCTTCTGCTGGCAACCTTTCCACAGGCTGGAAAAGGTCGTGTTCCCGATCCGCGGAGAACAATTCCAGGCGAATGCGAACGCCATGATCGAAGATAAGTGGTGCAACAGGGAGCATAATAATGGACCGCATTCCGGCTGCACTTCGCCTCGGCCGCCAAATAACGAGGATAGGCCACGCGAGTTAAATCATAACGAAGACGATCTAAATTACGAAATATTACCAAAGCGATATTTTCACCGGGTGAAACTGCCTCCTACGAAAATCACATTGAAAATCGCCTTTCTCCAACTTTTATCTCCTTTTCGCCTCTCCCTCTCCGATGTAACAAAATTTTAGAATTTGAAAATGATCTAAATTGTTAACCATTTAATTTGGTAGCTTAAATTGCCCTAACGATGTGCCCATTTTCAGCTGTAGTTGGGAAAAGTGTAACAGAAACGGTAGGAACCTTTTAAAAATATTTTCTCGATATTACTAACCAATAAATAAGCGTAATACGTATCATAACTGTAGCAATAATTAATTAATTAATGAATTCTTTAGTAATATCGATTCTTTTCTGTTATAAAAGTATTCTTAATTTTCCTGAAAAGAATATTTTCGTCCTTTCGTATCTTACTTGACGAAATATTCTTATAACCTCGGATCGAGTTTCTTTGAGTCGCATGAGGAGATAGACAAATGAAGTTGCTTGAAGAAAAGTCAAAACACACTTAAATACGGTTTCATTTCAACGGTGAGCTTCTCAGTTGTCGACATCCTCACACTGAAATTAATTAAATATCTGTCTATCTAGCGAGTGGATCGTCGGGATAGCGAAATTGCTCGTTTCCTGGTTCAAGAACCTTTCGCTATGTCCAACAATCGTACAGCCCCGACTTTTCACCATTACGATCTCATTTTTCCATTTCTTCCAATCGAATAGGCATCGACCCTACCACAAAAACTGCCCCTTTTATCGTTAGTTATTTAAGTTAAGAATTTTTAATTTACTTTAGGATTTTCAGAGATTCGTTTCTGCAAGTTTCAAGAATATCGTTCTCGTCGAAATTGTGTGCGACGAGTCCGTATATTTTTTGAAAATAAAAGTTATTAAAAAACGCGGTTAATGTTTCTCTTTTTTTTTTTTTGCGATTAAAAACAACTGGAATTCCATACTATGCACGTGAAACGTATTTTCATGACGGAAATGCAGCAAATTGTAATTAACGACAGATTAACTCTCGTTGATAGTAAAAACGTAGGAAAAAGAGAGTAAATTATTCATGTATCACAGCAATAGCTTTAATTAATTAGTAATTTGACCGATGGTAAGATTTCAGGGAAAGACATTTATTGCTCGTCTACTACTAATGAAGATCAGTTTCGTGATAATTCCTTGTGCGCTTCCTTTATGAATATGGGTCAGTCTCGAGAATCAGAATAATTTGTACCAACATCCTCTTCAAATTATTTCCTTAAAAATCTTGTATGTTGTTGATTAAAAAGAATTTTAAAATTCATTTATTAGATGCTTTTCGAGGGACTGAGATATCATAAAAGTTAAACAACTTGAATAAATTTCTTGTACAAATGTGTGCGTGAGCGCGTACGCGTGTGTTTGACACTAAAATATTTTAGTAATATGTTAATTTGTATATTTTACATTCTCTTTCTCATTGTTAATTCGTATTTCATTCCATTTAATACTCTCGTAATTACATTTCTCCGTGAGAAATGTGTCTGATATAATATTATTTTTTCGTTAATTAGCAGACTCGAAATGAATGTAGAACCTTAATGAAATATACCCGCGTTTTCGTTCTTTCAAAATGTGGAAATTTAACATTTGGTAAACTTTCCTCGAAATTAATAATGTTAATGAGATTGTTCATCGTTAACGAGTAATGGATTCACGACCATTCCAATTACTCTTCATTTTAATTATATCTTTGCCAACTGTAACACACAGAATAATAGTTATCCTAGTTATTGTTACATGACAAAAGAGATATACATTTGGAAATTTCTCGTTAATTTTCTTGTAATTTGTACAAATCGTTCACCTGCAATTATGGAAAGAATTACTCTTAAAACTGGCTGATAATTTTCGAAAATTGCGGATTTCGTAATCGTTAATTCGGTTGAGAGTCGATTAAACCGATTAGACTTGCGCGTTCGCGAAGTGGATCGAACGAATGAAGTAAATTTTGATGGAATAGAGAGAACACGTACCGAATAACGAAGAACGTCTCCTTCTAACATTGAAACTGCTCAAATAGAGGTAGAAGTATCTTCAAAATCTTGATTAACACATTGAGCGATACTGACGCACACGTTGCGTCAATTTAAGTATCCAACTGTAAATATACCTGTTGACGCAATTGTTGCGTTTTCATCATACGTTCCGACAAAAAATCTTGGGAAAATAATCGAAATACCGAGCGACGGTTAAAACGTTCTTACTTTTAACGTCAAAAATAACAAACTTGTCAAAATGATCCATTTCATATTTTCTAGTTTAAATCGCGTTCTCACAGAATTGGACGTATCTATTCGGACTATAATACTACACATAAACAAACAAACAACGAATAGGTAATTCTATATTTTCTGAATTCACTTTGACTTCCGTGACTCCTGCTTTTCTTCTCGGTTTATCTGTTCTTCCTTCTTATCATATTTATCCCTTTAGACTCTTTACATTCCTACCACATGTACCGCCGCGACTCTTCTTTTTCTTCGCATAATCTACATACTTCCTGACTTTTCTCCACCCAGTATCTGCTCTTTCCTCTTCGTCTCGACGTCCGAATCTCGCTATTCTTTTTAACTTTGTGCCCTTTCCTTTCCGGTTTTCATACTTTTCTCTGCCTCGTGTTAGTGAATAATAACGATAATAATATATATTGTTTTCTATCAATTTTTCATGCACAGTACGGCCTAACAGAGGAGTAAGAAAATTAGAAAGGTTTGAAATTAAGAAGGATAACGCGCGAAACACTTAGTTTCAGAGCTGTTATTGCGACATAGTTCCGTCAGTTAAGTAGAAAATTACCAACTCTCCTAAGTGAAATGGTATGTCAGTGAGCGAGTGAGAGAGAGAGAGAGAGAGAGAGAGAGAGACGAATTAAACGATGACTAAGGCAGGAAAGTCTTCTTGCCTGGCACAAAGGAACCAACAGCAGGACTTATTTAAATTTTATACTACTCTCCGAGGCGTATCATCGCCGGTAGTCTTGCAATCGCATATCTAATTCTCGCGTTTCGTTACGGGCGACGCAGCCTTTGTTTGCACAGATAATCGGCGGTTCGAGCTCTTTTTACCTCGCTAACGATCCGCGGGTTTTAACGTCGAGTGTCGTACCATTATCATTAGTAATAGTACTATGCATCGGCAAATACTTGTTTTCTCGGTATTTTACTAGGTTTTGTTTGAAACGTTACGTCGACAGATTATGCTATAAATGTATCAAATCGCAGAACTTATTGTATCGACGTATTTATAAAGTTCGATGTATTTGTAATATTGCGTTAATACGTTTATAAAATTAAATGTACTTGTTTACCTTGTTATACGTAACAAATGTAATGCATTTATCGTATTGATTTATCGTAGAAGAATTATCTAATTTACGATAGCGGACTCTATTGTCTTTGTATAACGCGGTTCGGACACCAACATCGAAAGTTTTCCTTAAGGAAACAACGCCGAAAGGAAAATTTTCAAACAAGGAGCATGGAAATTCGTATCTGCCGCGTTTTACGCGATCTTGTGTATTAATTCGGATTTATTTAGAACGAGGCAAGAATCGTTTCGAACGAACCGAAGAACAATGGAACGAGTAATGTCCCCAGAGAAAGTGGAGAGTGAAGGAACCCGGTCATATCGAGTGGTATAATTTTCAGTATCGATCAGAGCCGGCACAAGCAGGCCGATTTAATTAATTAATTCACCGCGACGTGAATTACGAGCACTCTACCGGACGTTCGATCGCCGAGAAAATAGAGCTGGCACGCCTCGTCAACGTGGACTGGCTTCTAAGCCTCCAATTTTAAGGGAGAACGACGCTGCTGCCCCCTATCTAGCGATGCCTCGCGACACACTGACAGCCATTTCCTTCCAACGGATTAATTCAGGCCTATTACGTGCGCCTTCCATCCTCAAATCTACCTTCAGTTCTTCGAGAAGCTGATTTTCTTGCTCGATATCGTTTCCGAGAAATTTCTTCGTTCAGCCGGAAGCGTTTACCGTTAATAATAATTTATTTGACTTCGACCTCGTAGCCAAGATACGCCGCTTGATTACAATTTTTCTAACCGTCTTCTTCGTCCGAATCTCACTGCTCGCCCGATCTCCTCGCTCATCCTTCTACCACTTTATTCTTACGCTATCCTTAACCTACATAATACATGCTAAGAGTCTACGCTGCAAGTTCTTCCTGCCATTAATTCCCGCAGCCACTCCTACTTCTAACCGTCTGCCTATTGCGCCTCTTAATCTTCGATATTTCTTCCAGTATTTCTTTCTTCGCCTTTTTCTTCCCTTTCTATCTTACTTAGCCATCCCTCCACCTGTTCCGATCTTTTATCTCTTGCAATCTTTTCCACACACTCGCGTTTATCCTTTCCACTCCTGTACAGTCTTCCATCAAAATGTTTCGGTGTTCCAATACTCCTTGCACACATTTTACTCATTCCTGTTCAGCACTCCGATATCTCTTCCCATCTTCCACGTTTCCACATCTCGCTCTGACTATAGCGCTTCGGCTTCTTCTTTCCTTTCTTTTTATTACTTTCCCCTCCTTTTATCCCGCTCCATTCCTCGTTCGCTCTACCCGTTTCCGTTTAAATAACCTGTCCTCTCTCGACCATTCATCGTTATTAATAAATTACTTGTTAGTAAATTATCAATAAACTACAAACTCGAGACAGATATATTCGTTTCGTAAAATCTCAATTTCGTCGACCGTGCACGAAGAAATGATATCCTTGTCTGGTTTTCAGAGTCACCCGGTATACAGCTGCGTTTCCAAGGAGTGACAGCGCTGGAATGTTTAGATAGGGCAATTGCTCCCTGTCTAGCTCGTTACAACAGCTGTCTTACGAGATCTGACTCGAATTTTGCATACAGCTAATGGGCATCGTACGCAACGATATGTACGTGAAGCACACGGAACAGAAATTGCTACGATTTTGAAAGACTCGCTCGAGAAATTGGCTCGAGCCAATGGAAGACGAAAGTCGAGCTATCTGGTTGCTTATTTATGATTTTACCGAAAAATTTGTTTCTTAAATGTAACAGCAAAATCAAGAGTTAAATAATAAGCATAGTTACATAAATAAGCAATAGGTTAGTGGTTGAATAGTCCGATAAGAGGAGTGTATATAATAACGATCGAAAAACGAGTAGGTTTTCATGGTCGGCAGGCTGAGAAACAAACTATTACTATTATCACGCAAAATTGCAAAATCGTTTCATCCCACTTTCATCGAAGTTCGAATGGCGTGCCAAAGAGCGTATTAAAAGATGCAAAATTCCTATAAAATTCCTATCCAAAAATTCCTATAAAAGCAGGCATGGAAGAAAATTTACGCCACACCGATTCGTAAATATTCACATTTCGCATCAGCACTCGTGATTATTCGATCGTTACATCAAAAATGTGATAAGAAAATTGTTGCAGAGACAAAATTGCTCGTCCATGAAAGTATCGCAAAATACTATACCCGTTATCGTTTGTAACAAAAAATTATCGTATACGTACGAGAATTCATACGTACTACGAGGATGCACGTGATCTTTAATATCAAATAAAAAGATGGAAAACATCGTAATCGACACTTGTGTTTGTACATCCTCGGTCTCTTATCGTTAGAAGAGCAACTCGCCTAGAAAATTGTTGATCGCAAAGTGTCTGCAAAAATCTACGTGGAAGTTCAAAGAAAGGTACAAAAGTCGAGATCTCGTGAAACTATTCGACTCGAACTACACTTCTGACTTATGCAATCGGCCATGCACGAAAATAATCAACGATAAACACCAACAAAAATCTGCCCGATTTTTTGAACCGCGTGTCGCCACACCCTCTGCATATTTTTAGCCACAGCAACCACTATAACTCACCACCCACGTGAAAAAAAATCGCTCTACGAAAAATCCACGATCTGGATTTCATCCAGCTAACGGTTCCACCCATATCGCATCAATTATCCCGTAAAAAAACATAATACAGAAGGAGAATCGAGAATACAACATCGTTTTTTTCTCGTGTAAATCGACCCGAAATCGGTTATTTTTACTCCCATTAATTCCAGCGGATCTCGTTCTGTGAACGTGATGACTTTAATGGCGGCTTCGTGATATATTTCCGCGTTCTGCGGTATAAACGAGGCAGAACAGATTTTTGGCGGCTTTTAAATCAAAATTTTTCTACGAAACGAAAAGCAAGGATGTTTCAAAGGGAACGTATATTTTCTGTATTTTTAAATCGTCATTTTGATGCACGACGAAAAGTCTTAATTGCAAGGGAAGAAGAGTATAATATTAGGGTGTAAGATTTCGTACATAGAACATTGAAAAAAATTTCTTCGGTGAAGCGGAAGAACGTAAGACGAAGTAAAAAAAAAAAAAAGTTTGGCGGGACAGAAAAATCTTTGTAGATAAGAGAAATGATAAGAAGTCTTTATCCGGAAATTTCGTCTGATATTACGTCATTTGCAAAACTCGCGCTATATACGTACATTATATGTATCGTAGGCGAGGCTTGGTTGAAATTGCGTAAACAACGGCGGTACAATTACCGCATATATAACGAGGAAAAGAAATATTTTCACAAAGAAGGCGGTGAACGAAGTCGAGTGAAAAATCCAGAGAAACTCGTCGTGTGGGAAGAGAGAAAGGAACTTGATGGATTACATCGTGGAAGTTACGCGACCTTGACTGAGAGAAGAAGCAACTAGTGTCGCACGTGCTTCCTCAGCCATGCTGTAGACGTACAACGTTCGCCAGCGGAAAGTTTTTTTCTTCTTCTCCACCGATACGAAATTTGCATGACGATAAGCGTCTCCGTCGCGACGACAATGGCGAACAATAGCGGCACAGAAATCGATTTCATGAATTTTCGGTTCAACTGCGAATTTACATATGTATGAGAAATGGTCCCGTATAAGTTTTTTTCCTTTTTTTTTTTTTCGCGAGTTATTCTTCTATTGAATTGGAAAAAGGTGTACACTCGATCGAAAACATTCTATCAACGTCGTGTCGCTAAATTCAGATGTTCTTCGAGAGAGAAACAAGTTTATGGTATAATTCGTAATATATTATACGAAATTATATGCGAAAAATAAAATTTTAATATTGATAAACTTGTCCAACTTCTAAGTGTCTTCGTTCGTCCAAAATAATGAGCTATGTTTTTCGTTAAAACGAAATTATATTATATTTAAAGTTGCCAGGATGAAAACTGAGCTAAGTGAAATTGAATCTCGTCTATATTATCATTTCATTTTGTGATTATCCTAATTCTATAATTCCATAATTGGAGAAGATAATTCCTCGTCGCAAAATGAGCCAATTAATAGATTGTAAAGCGAATTACAGGAACGAAATTAAAAAGGTAGGAGAAACGAAACGTCGATCGAGTAACAAAACAAAGCTAATCGATTCGAATTTTCTACAGTCCACTCGCAGAGCATCTCGTCGTTAATGAATCTGGTTGTCGATGCGACGTTAAACCTTCCTACGCAAAAACAAAAAGAACAAAAGAATAAGAAAATAAAAGAATAAGAGAAACAAAAAAAAAAAAAATAAAAAAACTCCAGTCTACTTCCGTTAGTCTGTCGTTTTGTCGAATCGAAACTAAAACTGATCGTTCGAACGACGACGATACGGCAAATTTCAGGTCGCCGATTCGACAAAATGCAATCGATAAAACGCGGAACACGAGAGCAACCTAAATAACGCGACCGAGGGTAGACACGACAGGCAAAATAGTAAACGCGTACGAGTAATAAATATTTGAACCACGGCATTCGCGATCATCGACCAGATCCAATTTATCGGGTATGCCCGCTCGAAAATGCTGTTTTTCCTACGCTCGTTTCGAGACCAGCGAAAATGTGATTAAATCGAACAAAGGAGATGGAGGAAATAAATTAATCCGGAGGGTTTGACGTGGTTTCGAGTGGCGAATGTGTGTGTGTGTGTGTGTGTGCGTGTGTTATCGCAAAACCGCAACCAATGAATAAAACCGATGGTTTATTTAATTAATTATCGCACTCTGTCGGAGCTTCTCCTCCCTACTCTTTGTCTCAGACCTTTTATTTCACCGGTGAAGTATCTTTCTTATCTTCTTATGTTTTATGGCGAGTTATTTCCCCGTTGAGTCCAAAACAAGACGTAAGCTGGATTGAAATACTTCTGATTTCTACGGTCTTTGCAATTTCTGTAGAGTTTCCACATTCTCTAGACGTTTTCTACGATTTCTACGTATCTTGCAAGTATTCTATACATCTTCCAGATTTTAGATAGGTTACTTAGATTTTAGGCTACATGCTTCCTTCTAGATTTCATATAATTTTCATAGATCTTCTCCGATCATTTGATGCGAGAAAGTTGCGATTCGCCAATTTCATCTACATTTTTTACACATCTTTTTATCACGTTCGCCATAGACGACTCTATTTTTGCGATATCTGAGGTCTTGCAGAATACCTTATTAGAATTCCAAGTGTCCGGAGGGGCCAGAGATTTAGCACTTTTTGATCTTCCTTTCGCGATTATAATCGCGATTGTTCTGTCTCGTTACAGTTCTACCGTGTTAATACGCGTAATGTGTTCGTAGCTAAAGAATTCTGTGTTAAGCGTTGGAACGCTTTCATGAGCTGCTATATGCATCTGTGCAGTCCGACTGACGATACGAATAACTATGACGCCGGATCTCGAGTACGCCAGTTCCCGTGGCTCGTACTCTGGTGAAATGGAAAGTTATTTTCACGGATGACGCAAGGGCCACCTGTTTCGATGCTGCTCGACGGTTTTTAGCCGCTAGAAGGGTCCCTTTTTGCCACTGGCTGGCCCCGCGGTACCACGCATCTGGAACCGGTTTTTAACTCGAGAATTCGTCTTTTTTCTTCTGTAATTCAGGAACGCAGACAAGCCTCGAAGCTCCTCGAACGTTCTCGTTCCGACGATAGAACCCGACTTTCAGGACGCATTTTTACCACGCTTCCTTTCGTTTCTTTTTATACGTGGAACTTTGTGCGAGAACGACGAGGAAGAAATATTCCCTTCTAGGAGAATCGTTTAACCTTCTCGAGATAGATTTTTTTATTTGACGATATTATACGATAATAATAGTAATAGATATGGACTCTAGTAGATTCCATCTAGTAGACTAATACGATAGTAGGTTGAACCTGTAATTTTAAAAATTCAGCTGCATAGTTTAGTCGCAGTAGACTTGTGTAAGACTTAGATTTACGTGGAAATGCAACTGTCGAGGAATGTTTTAAATGTAAAAAGAGAAGCATCGTCTAATAAAAGAATTAAAATGTACATAAATAACTCCAGAGTAATAATTCTTCATCCGTTCAGTTATTCTCAAAGTTGGTCATTATTTCTTGAAAATTATTGTCATTACTACAAGTAAAAAATTTCGAAGGCGACTTTAATCCATCAAATCATCGACGTCGTACTTAAACGGCTGACGGTACGCTAATTACTCTCAATTACGTAAGCAACGCGCTGTTTATTTAATTTTTTTCTACCAGTACGAGCTACGCTGCGTGTATTTACCGCAAGACTCGTAGTCGATGCTTAATTTCCTCGTGTAATCAACTATGAAAAGTATTGGTAGAGGAATTTCGCGTTCTCTCTCTTTTTCTCTCTCTCTCTCCCTCTCGCAGACACGGCAAAAGGAAACGTTACGACCGAGAAGACTTTGCGACTAATTACAGGCAATATTTAAAGAAAAGTTTGTCTTCCATCCAGAGGAATTTAAATCAACTCTCTTCGTGTTGCATCGCGGAGACTTTCATTTCGTTCGACTTCGAAAAAATAGTAGCAAAATCACTACCTTTGGGCTGCAGTCGTTTTTTCAGATTTCAGTGTGTTTGACAAGGCTGTTTTTCAGAAGGATTTATTTTTTGCGAAAATAATTAAAGAAATGGAATCTAAACAGAAAGTTGTTTCGTCTACTGAATATCACAAGTGCTCGATTTCGAATATCTTACACATTTTCGCATATACGCGTCTAAATTTTCGAAACCCGATATTTCCCAGTAACGTATAAACATTCGCAGCCTGTTAATTAATATATAAATGCAATAATAAACAGAGCGATGTACAAATAGCTTTCATAGCCACTGTATACGTAGATATATAATAATACGAACCGAGGCTGATTGTTTAAATTATAAACGATTTATAATCCTCCTTGGAAAAATTTCAACTTCTAACGAACCCAAACAGAGATTCCCAAAACACACGAAAAACAAACCTAACTAAGCGTGCGAAGCGCAACTACATTTATAGAAGACGACGTTTCTAATGCTCGAAGAGGCCTGTTACGCACAAAGAGTTTCTTTAGGCGGTAGCTCTAACGCAAGAACGCGACGAGCATGTTTAGCTCGCAGGAAGGTACGCTCTGATTGCCAGTTTAAAGCCAGTTTCTATTGACAATGGCATCGTTCTTTGGGGACGGCACCCGTCTTCTCGCGGCAGGGAAATTGCAGCTGCAACAGACGTCGCTTTAATTTTCAATCAAAACAGACCCGGCAAAGCCGAGCCTTAACTACCGTGAAATTGCCAACGAGGGAATATTTCTCGGCTCGATCGAGTCTTGATCGCTTCGAGAAGTAGTTTTGAGAATTGCAAAGGGCGGACGAATCGGGACGGATCGGGAGTTTGTGCGATTCAAGCGCGCGAGCTTGAAAAACAGCTGTTGATTATTGGGAAGAACATCTGATGTCGCTGGTGAAAAAGTGAAGAGATTCGCAGAAAGAAAATGGTCAGCGAGGAAGTGAAAATCATCTACATTTAGAATCGAACGAAACTGAATCGATTCGTTCATATTTCAATCGAAAGTCTCCCGAAGCCATCCCCTCCTCTCTAATCTAAATTTAAATACACTGAAAATACTTCAATATACTTCGGCTAGAATACTTACATCTTGCATCTGAGAAATATGTTTCGTGTAACTAATTCTTCGCGGATTAAACAACATTCTCATAAGCAACTTTCCACGATTTTAAATTCCAATTGCGTAGAAAGAAATAAAACAAAGCTGAGCTACTCTCTGGCTCGTCTCCTATTCAAACCAACTCTCTCCCTCTCTCTCTTTCCCCAAACGCATACGATTCAAGGAACAGAACTTCCAACTGGAAAAATCCATAAAGAAAACCGATGTCGTTGAAAAAGTCGGGTTCCATGAAAGCCAAGCTACTGTTCTAAATATAAATGAGCCACGGTATGCGCCAGCTAGAGTTAACAAAATAAAGAACGGTGTACGTGCTGATCCCGTGATCGTGCATTCGCTGTTTTGCTAGGGCCGCGTGATTCATAGGGGAGGCTCGGTCGATTCTCACGATTCAGAGGAGGCTTAATGAACGTGCACGGTCGGGCAGGTGTTGTAGATACGCCGATGCAAACGATCCGGTGTTTGTTATTTTCAAACAACGCGCAGGATGCACGGAAACTACGAAATAATCGAGCGGTGAAAGGTTTGATCACGTTTGCTTGGGAAATTTTGGGAACCGGTTTGGAACGACGCAGCTCGGAATGTTTAACAGTTGAGAAAATTGATTCGGAGGAGGATTAGTTGAGAAATTTCCATTTAGTTGAGAAAAATTGTGAAAATTTCTATGGGATTGCAAAAATTGTTTAGCAAGTTTTAAAAATTCGTTCGATCCAACGTTTCGATGCTTCGGAAATTGATTTGCAGCGAATCGCAGAAACTATTCTGCGTGAAAAATTTTATGCAAATTGGTATAGAAATTTCAGTGATTATTTCGAAGATCGAGATTTAGAAATGTTTGATCGTTGCTTGGAAAAGAAATTACCTCTTTGTAGCCAACTACGAGCAACAAATTGTCCATTTCTCTTTATAAAGAAAATGAGAAATTGAAGAGGCCGTTAAAAAAATTCCACAACTAAAACCAAATTATACAATATAAAATTTCGGTGAAGTTGCACCGTTTCATTATTTAAGCACAAACGCATTTGTGAAATGTCAGAACGTTTTAAACAACTTTCACGCTCAACACTATGCAATTAACACGAGAAATTTTGTCAAGCTTGTACATATTTTAAGATCAATTTCGTGCAATTCCAAAACTGTATCAAAATTAGAAATTCATTTGAAACGCCTCTGGAATAACTGAAATATCCAACGCGTTACACGTGCGAACGGAATGGTCGCAACAGCAACTATTAAATTCAGTTAAATTACGTTTTTAACCAAATTATTACACGCGTAGAAAATTCCAAATTAACAGCTAAATTACCAATTCTTCCGAATAAAGTTAACAATGATGTTTATAATAATGTTAAACAATATTTGCAGTGTATGTGTATGTTTACTTGATATTATAAAAATAACGCTGTATGACGATCGAATGCTCCAATAAAGATATCAATCAGTAAAAGTTGAAAATTACAAATAGAAGAGTCTTTAAGTAACAAGAATATCGATTTTCCTCGAGTCAAATTTAAGTTTCACCGAACGGCAAAACTTGCCAAGTTTCGACGCACATTAATGCGATTTATATAGAAGTTTGCTTTGACTTGCGCCGGAATAGTTTCAATTATTCGGAACATCACGAGGCTGATTTTAATCAGCCTTTATTTCCTTTCGAAGCACTCGAAAAGTAACTTTGACTTGATTGTTCTTTCTTTTTACTCAATTCGCCAACTACGCGATAAAATTGACAAAAGTGCTAGAGGTTACTAATATAGGTACGAGCCTCGATAATTCCTGCAGAAAGAATACGTATATTAATAAACGTCAACTTGTAACATGGTAAACCTCGTTACCTTTTCACCTGCAAACCAAGCAAGCTATTACCTTCGTGAAATAAATACACATATTCGGTGTACATACATACATACGTAATCGGTAGAAATTGGAAATTTCAATTGTTGGAAGTGCTAGTCACGCTTTCGTACAATTTTAAACGCTATTAAACAAGACTTTCAACGTGATGTGAATGCCTGAGGAAACTCGGGCGAATGATCGTTAACATTTAATTTATACAAATTGATATCAATTTTTAGAAATACTTGCGAGCCATTACGTCTTACTACATTATCGTGCGATTTAACTATTAAACACGTGTCAAACGGAATAATTCGAATTTGTTGATAAAATTCAAACAATTGATTTTAATGGAGGAATAAAATTTCTCTTAGTATATTAGAAACCAAGATCGTAAAACAAACCGCCCTTAGAAATCAAAAATCATAAAAAGAAAATTCGTCCTGCACCCCATACACCGTATACAAAAGAAATACCACGCCAAACATAATCCCGTAAAAGTCCCACGTAGGAAAGCTCCCCTACCCTAGAAAGTAACTTCCAGTTCCCCAGTTCCTAACAACCCTAACTCTTCGAATCTTTCCGTCAGATCAGGCTCTGCCTTGAAAATATCTCGGTCGAGTCGGAGAGATCGATACTTTTTCAACGAGCGAGCATATTGGCTTGGAGGCACCACGTGCGAGGCTATTGGACCCACAGAATCCACGCGCGCGGCTTAAGCTACGTCCTCACTGGAGCAACAACGAGACATTTTTCGCGGCCTGTCGTTGCTGCACGTTTCAGTGGCCGATAAATATCAACTCGTAGAAACATTTTGTCCACGTGATCGAAGCAACGTGATCGGAGTAACGTTCCGCGTCGTTCTGGTCTCAATGCGACGTTTGCTCTAGCAACAAGTAATCCACAATCAAATGCATCGTGGAAAAGTCGACGAACTGTGCACACCGAAGCAACGTCTGTTTCTGTCGTCGCGTCTCTGTTATTTTTCTCTGATCTTCACCACCCCGAATGGAAACAAGCAAGAAGCAGCAACTCGCGCCATTGACAATAGAAACGCGAAAGAACGTGAAGAAATATTCGACAACGATGGTTAACTTTTTCAAGAAGTATGAAACATCGGCAAGAAGTAGCTCGCTATTGCTTCGACGAGGATGCAGCTTAAGGCGAACACCCATAGAAATCCATAAAACTACCAGTTACATACTATTACAGACCAAATGGCTTTTACGTAATTCAAATATTCGCATACGGACTGTCACGAAGAACGCTATTTTTCTTAATAAATTTGATATAACAAGGAAAAGCTGCTTGTTGTTTGTTCATTAAGGATGCAGCTTTAGGGGTCGTCGTAACGCTAATACGGTGGCATGTACCACAGCCAGGGACTATACGGTCCTTTATAGTCGCGCACGCCTGCCATCGTTCCGCCCACCGCGAGATATCGCGGATATCGCGACCCGCTAACAACCATTTAATGGGTCAAAACAGAGACGAGCGTTCCGGCAATTCCCGAGATAATTCGCTCTAATTAACGTCGATATCGCGGCCGATCGAATGGCTAATGAACCAGTGAAATTTCTCAATGAACGATGGGAGAAAGGAAATTGTGAGAAAGTATGCTCCAATTCATATGAAAAATTTAATATGTATATGTGATCCTATTATCAATAGAACAGAGTTTGCTGTGAATAAAGCCGCATATTTGGAATATAAATTTGCTTATTTAGCTTCAGTTCTCGGGATTGTTAACGTAAATGGAATTTGATACCGGTGTCGGACCGTGGAAATGATATACGAGTGAGATTTGTTAATTGGCCGGCTAAATAAGAAATTGGATATTTAGTACAACTGTCAGCAGAATGGCATAACGCTTCTGACGTGATTTGAAGAAATCAAAAGAAATATAATCAACAGCTAAAAATGTTCGATTACGTTATATGTATCGTTTCTTTTTTTTTTCTGATAATAAATGATTATAAAATATCCGCAAACTAAATGGTTCGACTATCTAGTAATACATAACTATTATCAAAAAATAGAACTGATTTGTTTAAGCATAATGACGTCAAACATTTTTCAATATTTAACATGCTAATGACGTTAATATGAATTCATGCTTAATTTTCATTTTATCCATATAATTTCGAATTAAAATGGAAGCCATTTTCATTTTAATTTAAAATTATAAGTCAACTTGTATAAATAACGATAGTCATATACTCATATTCCTCGATATAAAATGTCATTAATTATTTTAACCAAATATTCAAAATCGACATAAGTAGTCAATAAATAATCTTGGAACTCCAATAACGTAAAAATTCTTCCTCGCTATCTACCAATAAAAAAAGACGAATAGAAATATATTGACTAATTAATAAGTATATTATATAATCTTGAGCTTTTATTTGACAAATTATACATCGCCAACACGTAACCCGAAATAATTAATTCCTCGTAAGCAACTTCACGCCAAACTCAAAATTACGTCAGAAGTTACGTTTTCACAAAATAACCGCTTTCTAAGCGTCGTTCTTGCGCAAAGAAACGCAGCAATTGAAATCCGCTATATAACCGCAACACTGTCATGGCGGTAAAATTCAAATTCTCCATCTTCGTCATATACACGTCATATATATATATTCGTCATATCCATATTCGTTCATATATACATATAACGATTATCTATCTCAGCCACTGGCTCAGAAAACTATTTGTGTACCTACCATAGAAACCTTATACATCTATATTGTATGTATTTCATGAAATATTTTCATGTAAATTTACTAACACTGTGTGTAATTAGACACGACTATAATCATGATTATATATATTATATTGGTTATAATTATGATTATATTACATCGGTCTTTAAAATCAATCTGAAAATGTATATAGACACGCATTACTGTAGACATGTATTTAGTAAAAAATCAGTACGCAACGCTAATAGTCGTCTTAAACACATAAATGTTAAATATATCCCCACTGAACATTGAGGTTCGTTAATATAAAACATAATTCACTGTTTACATACTTTTGTGATGCGTTGGAAAGTACATACTTGTGTCAAATGTCTGTAATTTCTATATACATTCTCGAATGTGCTTCAAACTTTACAATACAATACTGGTAATCGAATCTCGTAACAAAACTAATAAAATTCATAAAAGGTGTCTAGAACTGTTTGAATAACTTCATAAGTCTTTGTATATGCATAAAATATACATATATACATAAAAATCTAACAGTAACGCATTCATATTACATGAATACATATATCCATAGAGTAAATTGCACGCATAAATATTACATATATGCAGATATTTTAGATGTTATAGGAGAAATATGTACAAAATCATATAGTTATTACATATACACTGCCTTTTATAGAGATTAGAACATGTACTTGACAATTTTGTAGACTATTACATGTTCCAGAAAAATATAACCAACAAAACGTGCACGACTATAGACAGTAAAGTCTAAGATATATTAAATTTGGTTTTCAAATACCTTTGACATCCTGTGTACGTCACGCTCCAAAGATCTCCAAAGATCTCCAAACTCGACGAAAACTCATGGAAAAGCACAAAAACACAGAACAAACGGATCCATAAAACGTGTTTCCGGCATGGTCGCAGCCATGAAACGTCGAAAAGGTTTTGGCGCGTAACGGAACGCGCGTGTCTACCATGAATCTCGCCGCGCAAATGTAAACAGAGAATAGCGCAAATATTATGATTTCGCGGTTCGACGCCGATAATCGTGACCTAGACACGTACGACTTCCATACGTGCTAATTACATACGCTTAGAAAAATTCCAATTCAAAACAAAAATCATGAATTGTGAAATACTACATAATAATGGAGCAAATTTGAACGGAGCATCGAGTGAACGTTCATTGGACATGCGCCCTTGAATCACACGACTAACCGGTGGGGTACGTACACACTGATTTCGGAGCACGCGCGAACGCCGAGTGAATGCCGCGACGAGATTTTGCCGGGCGATCGCACCTTTACTCGTCGCTTAGTGACGCAGCACGCGGACACGACGACCGGCTTCAATGACAAACACATTGTATATATACATGTACTCACCGTGCAAACGGTAGGACGTGGCCCACAGGCGAGAAGATCGTATCCAAAAAAAAAAGTGTTCCCTGAGAGAGATCGGCGATGTAGTAAGATAATTGTACACACACCGTGAATATCCTTGGCACAAAGCACACAAACGATAAAGAGGCACAGCTTGGATATATACAATATTTTCTTATTTCTTTATTTTCACGAGATGTCGCGGTGATTATAACGACTCGATCGGGCGAAGATGATCTCACTTTCGGAAACCGGAGATCGATGATTTCCGCGCACGCACTACGCGACCAGTGAAGTGAACGAACGCGCGAACGCCGCGTGAATATCGAATCGAAGACAACGTCACGGAGACAAGGGAGCCAGCAGGAGGACGCAGCCGCCGATTGTCACGGTTCGCGAAAACGAGAGACAGGCGTTTGGAGGTTAGGTGATGGCGCGCCGCGAATCACGGTAGCCGAGCCGGTAAGCTTCGTTAACTTCCGGCGAGATCGGGCGATTCTCTTTCTTCCGGTGCACCCGCGTGACGAGAGAGAAAAAACGTAGTCAGCCAACGTCGTTTCACACTGAGCTCGTGTTACACACTGGAAAACTAGCGGCCGGGCACGAGCGCACACGCCGCGCGAACCCGCGTACAACACGAACGAGGAAACAGATGACGGTCGAGCCAAGAGAAGAATGGTGAGAATAGAGTTAATATAGAAAGGAAAAAAAGGAAGGAAACGCTGTGACGAACGAAGTTACGAGGACGAAACGTCGCGCGAACACGAAAACTGCGCGTAATAGATCCGGCTAAGAGTTGTAGGCACGCCACGAGTAGAGGTAGGCGACGCTAAAACTTCGCCACGAGTCGTGGCACGCCACGAGAGGAGTCGAGGGGGCAGAGGAGTAGAGCGAGACGACGAATCTAGAGGGGGAAGAAGAAGATGGACGAGGGGATCGAAGGGAGGACGATGGCGACCACTCGACTCTGGGCTGTTGAAGGGTACGGTGAGGTCAGAGGGGGGAATATGTCGACTCGCCGGAGGGACGTGGGGTGATTGAAGCGACTAGGCTGGAGGGGTGCAGCCGGAGAGGGGCGGCAATGGATCGAGGGAGGGGAAAACTCGCAGCCGGCAACAGCCGACTCGACGCGACTCAACTCAACTCCGTTCTTCTTCTTCTTGTTCTTTCTCTCTCTGCTTCTCGCTGGCACCCTTTCTCCGTCTCTCGCAAACACACGATGTGTATTGGTGTATCGGCACACGATTCAAGCCCCTCTGTGCCGCTCCTCGTGTAGACACCGACGCGTGTATACGGGGTGGTGTCTTTTAACGCGGCGCAGCGTGTGTCATTTCAGCGATCTAGCGAGATAAAATTGTCGAGACAAGGAAATCGTGGGATTTCTTACTAGCGCGAAACGTAATATTCAAGTAAAAATTGATACGTATAATGGTGAAATGTATTGGCAAACTATGTAGCTTGTTTTGTAAAATTATGGAAATAAGAATTGAATAAGAATAAGAATTGAATAAGAAATAAGAATTGGATTGAAGAGTTCAAATAAATCTTAACGAAGAAATGGATATTACTAATTGATTTCGCGAGAATATTGAAATGTTACACCGTACGATGAAAAGAACTCTGAAGATACAAGTTTCGTACAAAGGGACTCGAACGTAGTATATACAAGGTGTTATTAGACTATTGTTGTCTGATTCGTGGGAGCAGTCGTCCCGTTGCCAAGAGGCACAGTCAACCTGCGACTTTGGACGCAGTTTTTTGCCATGGTTATCGTCCGTTTAACTCACGATTGTTCTACGATGGTGCGTTCCGATAGATATGAAAATCGATATGCATATCGCACACGTATTCCAAAAGTGACACGACACGAACAAGTTGTTCAGGAAAAGCGAGAAACCATTTGAAAGCGGATGAAAGAATTGTTTCTCCTAAACACGTAATCTAGGTAGAAAGAATAGGTAACACAGGACTAAATTATTTTAAATTGTGGGACACTTTTGAAGTAGATAATGCAATATGTCACTGACTATTCACATTATATTCTATAATAACTTTCCTGTTGCTGCAATAGGAAATATAAGGAAATATGAATTCAATACAATATATGATTATAAATTACGTCGAGAATAGTCTTTTGACTTGCTATTCTTCGACGCATGCGCACTCCAGCAGCGCGATAATCGAATCATACATCAAATGAGACATTCTTTACGACTGTATGATCCGATAAAGTACAGCAATAAATTTTTATCAAACCAATTTAAATCCCCTAATGTATAGAACCACACAATAGAAAACTAAAATAATTCTTCGAGCATGTCACTATGTATTTGAAGGAATATTTACATAGCCAGGTGAATGATCCGATTAATCCGAGAGCAAATACCGTGCACAAACGAGCAATGATAACAATTATAACCGAAATGTAAAAAATTATAGCATAAATTTCTATTTGTATGGGCACAATTACAAAAATGATATAAACAGAGATTTGCAGAGAATCGCTAAATATTATAACGAATACTTTCATTTGGATGTTTTGTATACTTTTGTGTATTATATGCATTCTGTACATTTTTTCACCTTCAAATTTTCCATATATATTCATAAAAATCCGCGGTACAGTGATTTTATTAAGAATGGACGAATGGTCGAATGTAACCAAATTTTCGCTAAATCAATTTGCTGGGCCAAATATTCCACAGTCTGTTGCTATCAACTCGTGCAGCGTGAGTGAATTCATTCCCGTTCAAAGACACCCGGTGTATGACCGTGCACACGGCCGCATAGGCGAAAAGAATACGCGGCTGAGCAAGGTGAGGAACCGAGAGGGCACGACGAGGGCCCTGAGAAAGAGCTTCGTGTATGACAAAGATGAAACAACGCCTATGAAAACGGACGAGGGACGGTGAAGAGCCAGAGGAGAGTTAGCGGGAGGGAAACGAACGGGAGACCTTGCACAGCGTGGCTCCGAGCCGCGTAGAAAACGCCGCTTTGTGTTAGGGTAGCCTGTGCATAAGAGAGGAAGTACAGGTCTAAAGGAAAAGAAGGCCCTCGTGCGTCTCCGCTGGCGGCGATTCGCAGGCGTAAAGGCCTGTTCACATGGCCGTTCTCCACGACACGCATGGAAGGAAGACGCTTCGATTGGGCTGCTGCCGTGATATTCCGAGCTCGTTCTTTTCTCATCGCTGTTTCTCACGGAACCGCCGAGGTTCCACCGAGGCTGTCGAGATTAACGATGAAAGCGCCGTTGCAGAAGGTTTTGGAATAGAATTCTTGATCAACGTCTTGAATTTATGTTATTATATTTTAATATTTCACTTTCTGTAACATTGGCAGAATACCTGATACTATAGATATTTTTTATTAGAAATTCTGAATTTTCTTTGATCCATCTCGTTACGATTCGAGAACGTGTTTTCTTTCCTTTCTGGAGAATATTTTATGTTCTATTACACGCGTTTAGTATCTACGCGTACCCCACGTGATTTACGTTAATGATATTACGAACATTTAGCATTTACGTTAAAAATGTTTATGAAGCAGGAAAATAGATAACAAATAATCGGTTGCGTGGAAAAATCGTTTGTGGAAAGTTCGTTTTTTAAAGTATTCGCGAGTTGTAGGAGCGTTCTGAAAAATCGTTTGGAACGAGTGTTATTTGTAAATTGAATTCGCGTGTTTCAAATATTTCTCGCGAGGCCAATTTTTTCCCGCGCACATTTGAAAGCAGACCGCGGTACGTGGAATTTCGATCGCACGAGTTCGTCGAATTCCTCGACAAAAACGTTGCAAGAAATCGAAACGTTAACCTTCAGATATAAATATCTCGGGAACAAATATGAGCGGATAAAAATTTCTCCGGTTATTTGTTTATATACAGGCGTAGCTATTTTTTAAACGATTACGCGTAAAATGACCTCTTTTTAAGTTAATTGGAAAAAGTTTGAATGTTTTATATTTTTAAAATTCGCTTTGATTAATAGCGTTCTATTAAAAAAAAAAAAAAAAAAAAAAAAAAAATTATATAAAATATGCTCACATTGAGATTTTTATAAATAAAATTCTATATTTCGTATTGTTTCGTTCGCAAGAACAAATGAAACTTTTATTCGGGTTTATCATTTTTATATTCCCATGTAGATCGTCAATGAGTTTGTTAATTAACCGAAAATTTTTTGATAAAACTTCCGAAAGAGTTGAATATGGGCAGGTGCATCAACGTTATCGCGCGCTCCATCGCGAGAGATGCAAACACAGCCATTAATTAACAAAGCTAACGAGTTCTTTAAACTTTTTCCACCCATTTTACCTGCGAATCGCAACCATTAAAGTGGTTAACTGTAAATTAACGAAAAAGTTATACCAGTCATGAATTTTTATTTAATTATCGAAGAAACAATACCTGCCACGACTATATGACTAAATTATAGCTGAAATTCCATAAAGACAGACTTTAGTTTTCGAAAGCTTCACGTTTATGTATAATATATTGATCTCTTTCACTTCACGTTATATCACAGTCTTCAAATAACGACACAAGAATTGTAAAACGAAAGATTGCATATGTACACAGGGCCGCAGGGCCCGATCTTCGCTAGGTAATGTGTAAACGAGCCTTAAGGAATGGAGTAGGCCGTGAAACGAAAAAAGATGCGACGCGTTACGGGGCACGGAGTAAGAAAACTACATCGAACAGTCTAAAATAAAAGGCTATAAGCCACCGTCCCTGACGTTACTCGGAATCCTTTAGCCGGCTCTTCCTGTCGCTGGACGTCGCACACGCGATCTATCGACCGATTAATATATACATACTCGAAAAGTCATTCGTTAGGATCGCGCGGGTTATATAAAACCACGCAACACCAATGTTACGTAACGACAAACGCGAAATAGCATTCTTCGCTAACGACAACCCATATATGAATATTCGAATTACGTAAAAGCCTTTTGTTTGACAATAGTAAATTTATGTAACTGGTAGCTTTCTGGACTTTTACGGGAGCTCTCCTTAAGCTGCGTCCTCAACGAATCAACAGCGAGCAACTTTTTGTCAACGTTGCATGCTTCTTGAAAAAGTTGCTGGTCGTTGCCCAATATTTCTCCATGTCCTTTCGCGTTTCTATTGCCAATGGCGCAAGTTGCTGCTTGTTGTCTGTTGTCTGTTGTCTGTTGCTTGTTTCTGTGAGGAGTATCTTTGCAGGTTATGAGACAAAGGAGTTTTAGGAAGAGGGCGCGTCGATCGACGACTACAACACTGCTAAACCAGTCTGCATGGGAACGTACCCATAGAATCCTGGCTGGCCGCGTGCACAAAGGACGAGCCACCTTCTACGTGTAAACTCGTGCCAGGAGGGATCGTATTTGCGCACACATCGGCGAACAGGTTTCTGGATGTCCTCCTGCGCTGCTGCCGTGCGCATGATTGTCTTCGAGAGGTTCTAAATTAGGAGAGCTATACAAGGTGGCGTAGAAGAAAGGAGATGAAGGGTAGAATGTCGAAGGCATTCGTGTTGACTAACACTATGTCCCATTACGTCAATGTAACGATCAACACCGACGATGAAGAAAAGTTTAATTAAACTGGAATCCCGGCGTGCCTCGCGTCAGCCTTTAATTACCGGTAAATTGGTAACATCATTACGAGAGGAATAAACCGGTCGTTTATTCAATGTTTCGTTATTGCGACGACAATTCGTTTAGCTGGACGATCGACGAAAGAAGCAAATGAAATCGTCTATTTGCGGGCAACGAAGACAACGGTTCATGCTGATGAGTTATCATTTCACGCTGGACGTGGCCCAAAATACACGTTGTCAATTCGACACCGCCATTATGCAGCGCAACCACCAGCAACACTAGTCATTCATGATCTCAAGGTTCATTGAGACCTTCCGCCGCTACAACTGTGTTATTTGATGCGTTTCCATAAGACAATCTTTTCTAGTTCCTTTTAGCTTCTTATAATATTTTAAGAATTCAAAGAATTTCGTTTTTCAAATATGTATGGCCACGATGAATCCTTTTATTCTCCGTTTTAAACATTTCGTAACGTAATCTGTTTAATTGGATGTACATTTTATACACATGACGTTTCACGTATGCTATTCATTATTGAAACGAATTTGCATAGATTTATAACAGTTGATTACAGCGTATATTATTGTTTCAGAGAACTGATTCCAAATGCGATCGACACGTATAAACTATTCAAGATGTTAAGAATGTAAACAGGAAACTGATCGCACTAAAATGACGTTTAATAAAATTATATATTTAACGAATAAATTTTATTAATCGATGCTTCTATATAATATAACGCTCGATATTTATTACAAAATCTCCACTTGCAAACACGTTATCTGTTTACCGTAATGATAATATGAAAAATTAGTCTAGAAAATACGATCTAATGTACTTGGCATTTACGTCTAAATTGTCACATAAATGAAAGTGAAAAACGTTGCGAAGGGAGGTGTCTTAAATCGGAGAGGTGGCTGAGAATGTAAGAATGTAACAATGCAGAAATTGGCCTTCGAAAAGAATCGTTTAAAGTGAAAAATGTATTCAAATGTGGTCAGAAATTTCGCACGTAGCCGCAATTAATTTTTCCATATCAACGAGGTCGAATCAATTAAGTGTCTTTTTCCGGAAACTGGCTCTCTACTCAAAAATAAAGTTTCACTCACCTGCACCGTAATACATTTTCGAGTTAATGAGATCTCTTTCATCGTTTCACTCACTTAATTTAATAATTATTTTAGAAGGAAAATAGAGACAAATTTTCAATTTATGGAAACGTGTTGAACAATACTGAGGTACTTTAAATGATCCTTTAAAGCTCCTATAATAACTTTCTCCGATTTATTTCGGAATGCAATGAATATTAAAACATTCCCTTCGTTAAATTTGTGATTAAAATATATTTAAATGTATGTATCTAACATAGCAATTATCCAACTGTTATATTTAATTCTATAGTATGCACGTACATTGCTTTCTATATATATATATATATATGTTAGGAGACAGACCTAATCGAGAAATTAGCTTACTTTAAAAATAATACGATATACGCAATCGATAGATAAGAAAGCATACTTGTAAATGAAACATCGTTTTTTTATTTCTATTTGGAAAACCGGAACCAGACCATAAATCGCATTACAAATATCGAAAAGTTTGACTACCTATCGACTATCACAGCCAATCACGTCAAAACGTCATATTCGATTGTCCCTCGCAAACGTGCCACAATGCTAGTATCCGACTGTTATCACCTCTTATCGAAGGTCAGAGGCCAAGGCGGAAGTCGAAGATAAATCGAACGCAAAGGGTAAACATACAAAAGGAGGCCGCGGCTTCTTGCAACCCCCGTTTTTCACGGTTTCTTCCGGTTTAGGCGGCGTGGAGGCCATATCTCAGCCGGGAGGAAACGCTAAACGCCGCTTTCAACGCGCGAATTAAGATTTATCGCGTGCAACGTTTGACTGAGAAGCCTTCTCGAGAGGCATCGTAAAGTCACGAAGAAGACTTATGAGTTTTAA
Organism: Bombus confusus; assembly: GCA_014737475.1. Taxonomy (NCBI): domain Eukaryota; kingdom Metazoa; phylum Arthropoda; class Insecta; order Hymenoptera; family Apidae; genus Bombus; species Bombus confusus. Next base: position 1,274,121 of record JACXIV010000085.1, read on the forward strand.
CCAACAGCTCCAGCCCGTGCTTCCGTTTGCCCCGTAGAAAACACTCAATAAGGGTTGCGATCAAAGTTAAAATCTCGACTTTTTAATTTCGTTCTTTTTCCCCGTCTCCTTTATCCCAGACATATCATCTGTACATAGGCTGGCGAAAGTAGAGCAACACTTTCAGACACCTTTTAGCCCCGCTGCATTCTTCGGGTCGTTTTTGCTCCAGTCACGTTCTCCTGCCGCTAACAAATTTTGGTCACTTTCCTCAAGTATTCGAAATTTCTGAAGAAAACACGAAAGATCTGTTGTCGATACGCATGAATTTTTACATCTTTCCGAAACTATTCTTTCATCGTTTATTCATATTTTTGAAGATTTGAGTGGAAAATGAATGTTTGTATTTTCCGTAACACGGGACGCTCTCGACAACGATTTTCATTTCAAAGCACCGTTCGAATCGACTTATCGAACGATCGAACGAACGTGTAACATGTTCTTAGAGTACATTTGAAATTCAGGTTCACGGTTGTTTGATCGAGTTTGTCGAGAGGCGAGGAATCGAGGCGTGTCATTTAATCGCTCGCTTAAGTAATTGTTTCCGTTCCGATGGTTCTCATGCTGGAACGCAAAGGCACATCGTCAATATCACTCTATTTCTACTGCATAATACAATTTTTTGTTTAATAACGATTTTCTCCTGTCTTTTATAGCACACAGCGGGAATAATCGAATAATTCCAATACGTGAACGATAGATGACCCGTGATAAATATTTATTATCTTATTTTAGGTTTTAATTAGACTGGAAAGGAAAAAGATTCCAAGTACAGAGGAATATCTATTATAGAATACAAAGGTAGAATGGTATTGAATATTATGAAAGTTCGAACTTGTCGTTAGTTTGGAGTTTTTATTTTACATATGGGAACCTTTGATAACATTAACAGAAACTACCACGGCCATAGAACATCTTCCGACTCATGTTCTTCGTGGATTCTTCGATTAATCAATAATTTAATTATGGAATTTATGAGCGACGGTTAATGATCCGTGACGAGAACATGAGTGGCTCGTTTAGATTACTACAGAAAAAAGCACAGTATCAGTGCGTCAGTAATACTCGTAATACCGTGGAGAAATATCGTCTTGGAATTATTCTCACACGAAGAAATATCACTAGTAAACTCTTCACGGTCATATATTCGCTATCTTTTCAATTTCTTTAGTCTACAGGTCATTTTACGTCATATCGATCATTCATTTTCTGAAATTGAACGAATCGATATTGTGTAATTCGCGTTAAAATATTGCCAATTTTTGCTCATTCTTATAAAAACTACATACGCGTTTTTGCAGAAAAATCAAGGAATCATTCGATATACCGGCGTATTTGCCAAAGTCGTGTTTCGAAATATTCGAGGTTGAAACTCTCATACGTTTAGAAATAGTAGAGTTAAGAGAACCTATATGAGAGTATACGTAAAAAGGAATGTAGAAGACAATATCGTAAAACGAAGTTTTATCGTTTCTTTGAGGCGAGAATGACGAAGAAATCGGCTGGTCTGTCCACAGAAATTGATTACAATGTTACAGTCATTTTGGTGCACTCCTCTCGCAACCACCACTGTTATAAAGCTTGCACGATCAATCATAGTGCGCTCTGAAAGGCAACAAGACATTAATAACACGCTTGGATCGTTTCCACCAGATCTCTTCGTATATAGTAAGTTCAATTTCAAAATAAGACCGAGCGAAATTGAAAATACCAAAGGAAATCTCGTAAGCATAGCTGACCAGAAGCCAGCTATGTTTCTTTCCAACGCTTTCCAACGCTTTCCAACCCGCTCTCTTGCTCCAATAAGAAAAAGAAAAAGAAAGAAAAATACAATTGTAATCCGTTGTATGAAGAATTGGTTTCGGTATATTAATTATAATTTAACGTCGAAGATACGATTTTTATTATTTTGATGCAAGTAGCCTTTTTATATAGCGTATGAAAATTGTTGCGAGTGACTGCACAAAGCACTGTAAAGTTTGATATTTACTTTCAACTTGCTCTTACCTATTACTATTAATTATTCCCACAACTCAAGGAACAAACTGTAACATTTACAATTAGAAGTACCTAAATCTTCCGAAGTAACCTAGATTCCCAAAGCTCAAGGATTCCGAGCTATGTACATCTCGAGCAGAGTCGTGACCGAACCGAAATTCCAGAGGAACGTTCCCAGCGCGAGGAACGAGGCAAGTAAAATTAATCTAAATTAAGTAATCGTCGGTGTCTCGGGCCAGCAAAGGACTCGATGCCTAAATAAAAATAAGAGGAACGTTGCCTGCAGTAATCGCGTTCCTTTCCCTTCAACCGTCCCCATTTTAACGCATCTCTCTTGCTCCTCTTTGACCCAAGGGTACGCGCCATCTGCTATCCGTCTACTTCGGTTAATTAATTGACCAGCTTGTCCCTGCCGCGACTCGCGTTTCGATCTTTTTCGTCTCGTACGCCAGTCAGCCGATAATAATAAATTCACGACAGCGAAAACCGCCGCTAAATCATCGACCTTTCGCAATAAGTCATTAGTTAGACGAATACAGGCTGACCACTCGATGGATTTTGACATTTTGACGCGACACCGAGTTGGTGATTGAAAATTCGCTGCCATGCTTGATGGATGTGGTTAAACGTTCGGCGAAGGCGTGTCCGAACATTTCAATTATTCAAGAATTTCTATTTTAAGATTACAATTTGATCCTAATCGATGATTTTTATTGAAATTTCATGAAATTACGTATGCGAATGTAGAGAGGCGCATGAAACATCCAAAGTACAGCGCTTTCTACGATGCTAGGTAAACCAGTTTTCCATTACCGAGCTTCTACTACTTCTTTAAATATATTCCGAAAAATACCAATTTGAAAATCCGCCTTCTAATCTGCAACAAATCCTTTCCCTCGAAAAGTTACCCAAAACTCGCCAATTTTTATCCTTAATATCTTACAAATTCCGCTGCCTGGCACGTGCACGAGTTACAAATCTGAAGCTTCGCTGCCTGTCGCAACCGACGGAGAGCCACTGGCCGTGCAATTCCCATAAATCCCATTTGAGCCGAGAAACGAGAGATGGCCGAGCGACGTGGAATCAAGTAGTCGTAGTGGAGGAACGAGAAGAGCGGAACTAGGTGCATAAATCGCGCTGCAGCCGTACGTTTAAAAGGTATTCCGCGCGCGGCCACGCGTTAATTGCCGCGGACAAGTCGATCGTGGTCCTGAGTCGGCGATAGCGGGTTAATTAACCGAGGTGTCAAAGCGTGTCGTGCAACGCGACTTGTTGCGAGCACGTTCTTCTCCACCGTCGTCCCATTCCCTTCTTCCAACGGGACGTTGTCCGTCTGCCAGCTCGGCTTCTGGCCAACTTTCGCCCCCCTGAATCTGTTTGACTTCCTAGATCATACCTGTCCACGGTCTAGCAGACGTGTAGCGGTTACCATGATCTCGCAATCTCGTGTAAACTGTCACCTATCGAGTCTTTAATTTCGGGTCCCCTTTTTGACTATTACGCGCGTATTATGACATCCTACTTGGTTATACGCTCTACCTCTCAATCTGTCAAGCAAATTGTGTGATCAAAGTTAATAGTCGTTAAACGTTTTGATACAACGAATATGAAACAACAAGGATCGAACTCAATAGTCGAAACATAGGACTGATGGATGAAGAGGACTTGCATGACTGGGTCTTCGCAGCGTACTTATATTTTCACAGATTCGAACGAAAACGCAGAATATAAAAGCCTAACAATAAACGCTGCGCTGTAACACATACGTATAATATCGATAGCATGTATATAATTGAAAGCTGCAAATAATGGGTCCGACATACGGTAGCGGTGTTCGCTGACGACGTATCTCGCGAAAGAAAGGACCCCTTGCGTAACCCGTGGGATAGCAGACGCGTGGGATATCGCTAGCGGAAATGGCCACGCTTATCTCAGTTGTCAAACTCCTGACAGCGTACGTCAGGCAGAGAGAAGCTGGTCGTTTTCGTTTCGGGACGTCCAGCCGTTCCAGGGAATCTCCGCTCTCCTCTCTTTGTGGCCTTGTCAAATCTTCACCAGGGAAGCCGTCTAGTACGCGCTCTAAACTCTAGACGACGACAGCCTCGTTTCTCGATGGAATGTATACACTTGCCGTCCCATTATCCCTTTCGATTTCAACCATTGTCAAACGATTCTCCTCCTCCTGCAGCAACTTCAAATCGCTTAACGTAAAAAGGTCAACATTCGTATCTTAAATTTAAGATTCAGATGAAATTTCTCTAATCGAATCCAGAGTTCATACTTTGCGTTAACGTATCGCACGAACCGTCGGCGAACAAAGTGTATCTACGATCGGGTCTCGAGTTCGGTCGGAACGAGACGTTCCGCGTGTTAATAAACCACACTGAAAATAACAATTTCCTCTCAGCGTTTTTCTTCCTCGAATTGCTGCGCGAATGGACGAGACGATAAGCGAGTTTCGACTGAGAAATCCTTCGGTGTTTCATTGTTATCCCCCGACGAGAAGAACTAGAGTGTGTACTTTAATCCCGATGAAAAACATCCACGTTTTTGTTCTTCTCTCTTTCTTGTTTTCATTTTTTTCGTTGGAATTCTTCTTCTTGCTGGCGGAGCAGTTGAATAGAAAGTTTCTATTATTAATCGCAAGGACAGTTGAGCGAGTGCTGTGGATTGATCTGCAGATGGTCGTTGCGATAGGAATTGAAATTTTGTAGCCGTATTGTGTGTTAAACTGGTACTTCACTAGTACGTGTTTGCTCCCGTCAAGAGTAGTTTTAATACTTTTAGGGCTACTCTTGGTAATCGCCTCGAACTTTCTTCTGGAATTAACAGCGACATTCGTATCGCAAACTATTAGAAATTAACGTTAAATGTTGAATTGAAATGAACGACGTTTGATGTCGATTCCTTTTTTTCTTTTGTTTCGATGGACAAACAATTCCAAAAATATTGTGCAAAATTACTAACATATTAAAAATATTATAGAAAAACCGAGAATCGAAAAGGACCAAGCGAGACCAAGGAACCAAGCGACGTAAACGCTGGCGAGAAGAGACGCTAATGAGAAAACATGATTGCCAATTACGTTAGGGGTAGCTAAGCGTGATCGAATGGTCAGCCTTCGATCGTCGCGTTGCGCTCTCTTAGATCAGGCTGAGATACTCGTAGAGATTATCGTAAATCAGCAACTCCATCGCGTGACCTTCGAGTAGACTGCGTCGCGATATTTCCTTTTTCCTGCAACAGTTTGCTTATCGAGTGAACGCGAAAAGTGCGGCGCGAGTATGCTTAGGGCTGGATTATAGGGGATAATTGTTGCCGTGGTTGCACAGAGGGCTAATAAAAGGTTGATAAATTTGTTAATCTGTTGGACTTATTTACGTAGACTCAGAGCGGAGATGTTTGTTCGCGATTAGGTTCGCGAGTAAGGTTTCTCGGATTATTATTACGAAATAAAAGTTGCATGTTGCGACGAAGCAAAGTGTGCTAACGCAGTACGTTTCACAGACCGTTTGCTTTCGCACTTGAACATTAAATTACGAAGAAATCAGTTTTCAATTTCCAATAATTCTTCGTATTCTTTATATCGATGTATAATAATTTTCGTAACTCTTGCTATTCTTACGATTCTTGTAATTTTTCATTTGTAAAATATTCGAAGGACGCGAGTCATGGAAAAATTGCTCGTCACGAGTAACCTAAACTAAATCGAGTAACAGATACAGTAAAATAGAAATTGCATCGGATCACGGTAACCACGTTGAATCGTGGCAAGTTTCGCGAAACGTTGCTACCTAAAACTCAAACGTGAAATTCCACTGCCATTGGAATAACATCCACAAAACATCCGCAGCGCGTTCCAACTATTCAGCCATCGCAAACAGCGTGCACAATGGACCCATACACTCGTTCACCACTTCTGCAGACTGCGAAACCCCCGATTCCAGGTTCCGTCAAAGGAAGCAGCCGCGTTTAAACCTACTCGACGGCGTTTTTCAACGTCCCGCGAATTTCGCGTCGAGTGCACTGCCTCCGAGCGAAACCACGGGACAAAGGCTGGCGGATGGGGGGGAAATCGAGAAAGAAACGGAAGCCCGCGGCGTCGTTCGAGCCCTTCGTCGAACCGACGCGACGCCATGATGCGGAGGTACGCGTCTCTTATTATCCTCGTGCGTGTTAATTAATCGCGACACGCGACGCAGGCTAACGACCATTCTCGTCTACGCGAGATTAAACGACCGACGATGAGTCAAACCGTGCGGCAGGCTGAGTCGCACGATTGGCCTTCAGGTGAACGAACACGCGAGCGAAGGGCCGATATTTCGGTTTCGCAGATGTCGTTCAAATTGCAGTAAGAAATAAATAACGATATCCAAAACACTCTACGATCGATAGTAACAAATTAACGACAAATTAACGACAAATTGACGCTTAAAAGACAAATTGACCTTTCAAAATTCTATGATTTTATCATTCTATAATTCGCAATTTCCCGTCGTCCAAGAGACAGAGTCTCACGATGGTTCGTGTTACGAGCAATTTCATTTTGAAGTAAATTTAAGTTTGCCAGAAGCGCCTGTACGCGTGCAACCCGCCTAGCACCGGCCTATGCAAGTACCTATTTTGTTAGGCGAAGAGCGCTCGATGATTTATTACAAAGTATCGACGTACTTTACTTCGAATATCTATGCTTTTGTATATTTTATGTAATCCATGGACTTGCGCGCCTTTCAACCTATTACGAACGCATAAAAATTTGCGATATAGTTGTTATAGCAAAGACTAACGATAAGTTTTATCGTTCCATGCAACGCTTGAGATTGAATTTTAAAATGTTGCGGCTTAGGTGACTCAAATTAGTCTACCTTGCTATACGCAGCTCTGCTTTGCATCAATCGACGTCGTCGCTCGACGTTTCGATCTACGACCTGCGTATATCAGTCGATATAAACAAAAAAAAACGACCTCCGCGAACGAAACGAGTTCATCGGCAAGTACGATGAACCAAACGAAGACTTCATCGACGAGGATATCCATTAACGCACACGCGCGACGATGGATCGCGTTTAATCATCGTTGTGTATCGTTAATATCAGTTGCATTAAGTTCACGAGAAACACAGAGAGAAACAACGATGACGCGCGGATTCTCCGTGCAAAATCCATTGTTCGGAATTGTATGGCTTCGCAGACACCCTTTACGATGATTGATAATCGTTTTGCACCGATGCCTGCTCGTATATCCGAGTATTAATAATTCTAGGGTTTCGAAACAGTTCACGGCGCCTTGATTACTTAGCAAATATAGCACGTACTTATTTGTCGGCAAATACGCGTTTTGCGAATGATTGATCGATCCTCGCGCGATTTGCACGCAAGATATCGATTTAGATTTTTCTCACGTTGCACGTTTTATTCGAACCTTCCGACGTCATCTTCTTCCCTTCTTTTCTCTCATTTTCTCACATTTGCAAAATATCCATACATGCAGAGTGTATAGTCACTCTCGCTAATATTCAAACACCCGTTAAAGCAGAAGAACGTCTTCAAAATTGGACCGAACGACTCGAGCTGCTTCGACGAGTTCGCGACTGAACTAATCGGTCAAAAAAAAAAGGAAAAAAAGAAAGAAAAAGTCAAGTTGTTGGGTCCAATCGCGGAAAAGTCATTCCGTTTGAACGAGTAGGCGAAAATTACGAGAGCGACCGTACGTACTATGCATATAATTGGCAATTCGTTCTTCCTTTCGAGTGCACCGAGAGTGCACACGTTTTAGCACGTTTAACGGGACCACGCGAGAAAACAGAGAAAGGCATTGTGCAAGGACGTATCTACGTACATATTTGCCCGAGATAACTAGTGAATGAGTCCGTTTATCGAGTTTCACGCTTCTATCTCTTCCTTTTCGATTCAACGCGACTTTACTACGAAGTTACGCTCTCATTGCGCAACTACGATCCCATTCACGTGTTTGCATATCGTATCGGCGCTAGCGTGCAAACCGATGGAGTAACTTTCGGTTGCTTGATATATTTAAATTAAAGATAAATATTAGACCACGCAAAGTTGTTACAGGAATTCATTCGCTGGTTCAATAAATTCTACTTTTGACTAAAGGAAATTATTTTGAAAATTCAATTTCTAGGTATTAAATCGTCATATCGATTTCCGTTCGATCGTATTAAAATTTCCTCTCAACCAACTATCCATTGCGTTACGTAGTTTTTAAAAGCGCACCACCGCCTGCTTCCGTGTATTTCAATGCATTGATGGGAATTCTGGGAAAAGTGCAAAATTGCAGAAAATCCCTATAATATGGAAAGTATAAATATTATATATATAAATATATGTATAAATATTATATAAATAAGCGAATTATTTCAGGTATATGCAATGTCTTTTGTCTGTGGATTTTCAGCAGCAGCCGGTTGATCGAAAGCCAAAGGAAACAGACAGAGTTTCAACCAAAACGTCCTCCAAAGAAACGTTCCCTAATGGCAAGCACGACGTTTACGACGCCGCATATAATGGCGACACGGATGACGCGTCTGATTTTATTGAACCAGCATACACACGCTCTAAGGAAAGTAATTTATCGCTGGCCACCGTCTGCTTAAACCAACAAGGAATAATTTGTTGCGTCACGCTACTGGACACTGTCCCTTCGAATATCTTCGTCCCTCTATTACAGAAAACGGGACGGATCGTCGTATGCAACGTTCTGCTAGACCTCGAACAGCGTATAAAGATGTCTGGGGGAGATTAGAAATAGCGATTTGGAAATCGATGCGCGTTTCTAGCTCTCTATTCTTATCGCTGCTATCGTATTCGATATACCGATTCGTTTTTCATTTCGGTTGGTAAATTGTCGGTAAATTTTATAATAAAACGTATTCAACCGCTTTAGCAAAAGTCTCGTTCAGCGAAAAATACAGCAAACATATTGTCGAACAATCGGAACGGACAAAGTTGCCATCATCGTCGATATTGAACGTACGAAACGTCTTTGAAAACAGATCGCGTCAATAATTTAATGGATTTTTGTTATACATGCATAATGCAGGCAGTTGTATCGATCATTAATCGAAAACGAACGAATTCGCGAACGGAGCAGCATCGTTTTATTATTAACTTACTGTTCTCGGCTCCATGAATAATTTAATAAATTTCCGTTTTCCATTACGCGTTGACAAATTCATCGGATTTTATGCCGTTCCGAATGCTTCGTTTAACGAAGCTCTACTTTCGATAAAAATAGAACAACAGGGGCAAATAAATATTAATGCGAAGAAAATTGTACAAACGAACGAACGTTTCGGCTTCGCGAAAGCCTAATATCGCGATAAAATTCCAAACTGAATATTAGCTGACGGTAATGACGGGAAAAAATGACAAAGCAAAGAGTAGATAAAATACAAGCGAATGGTTTGATCGCTAAAATTTCAAAAATTCGACAAGTGGCACTACAGCCACTTCGATCCGGGAATAGCTCGCTGTAGTTCTAATGAAATTTACGCGTAACAATTTTCGCTGATAGGTGTTGAAATCACGAACCACGACAGTTGCAACCAAAATGAGAAATGTTTCGATACGAGAATCGGTACGATAGTTTAATCGGTTTTGGTTACGAATAACACCGTTATAATTGGTTAGATTTTTTTTTTTCCGTTACCGATAAGCTTTATCGACGAGAGAACTTTTTTTCTTTGCCGATAATCATTACAGATTGACAGAATTTTTTGGTCGTCGACGATCATTATCCGCGAGAGAAATTTTTTCTTACCACCAATAACCGTTGTTCGTGAGGGAATTCTTTCCTGGTTACCGATAATCGTTATCGGCGACGGAACTATTTTTTTAGCATGCTGATTACCAGTTATGTCAATACAAATTTACGATGACGATAAAAAGAAAATTCTCTCACTGACGATGGTTATCCATATGTAGAAATATTTTCATCGGTTTTTACGGTTCTTCGTAACTGCGATACCTAAAGTTTAACATTTCCTCCGCTCGTTCGTGATCACTGGTTCGCTCGTTAGCGATCTCCCGTTCGAACGAAAACTGCCATTCCACCAATGGACGTTTCTCATAGAAATTGCAAGAATGGCCGTCGTTTTTGACGCCTGGTTCAAATATTTTCTTCGAAAAGCTGCAGTCACTGTAAATTAGAGGAAAATCTCTGCGCCTCTTTGCATTTTCTATTCGGTCGCGTTGACAATTGTGGACGAAATACCGGCTGATAAAACGTTACGGACACAGCGACACGTGGCTGCGCCGGACAGTGCATCGACTTCCGGATCCACGTTTCCATAGGCAGCAGGGCGACCTCTGTACGAGTCGAGGCGTGTGTTTATTCAGAGCACGGTCGTTCATTACCCACATGACAATATTGGCTGATGGGAATTGCTTGTATCCCGTGATACGCACCATTTGATATGCGGGCCCTCGCCTCGCCAATCCGCCGCCACTTTTACGATAATTCCGCGAACCTCCGCCGTTGTTGCTTGTTTCGCGCGGAGACGTTGCAAGCAGAAGCCGCGGCTTTCAGTGCGTACAACCTATAGAGTAGAAGAGCTTTTGCTCGCTGTATGCGCGTTTCGTACAATCTAAGGATTTACAGAAACAAAGTGCATGGAACAGTTTCGAATTTTCTAACTTCGACGTATCGTCTCCTACGAGTAAAAGCATCGCGTATACAGCAGCGAGAGAAAATATTTCCGCACTTTGTATTTATTAGAATTACAATTGTATTGCATTATTACGTATATTATAGCATTTATACACAGCCAGCCATAAAAATCAACTGTCGTAAATATAAAACACCTACTCGTTACGTTCGCTGTAAAACTGTACTAAATCGCTTTGCTTGGTAAAGTGTTTGTGATTTCGAAACGTCGCTGATCTTCTTGAATCGTATTCTTCGTTAGGGGAACAGGAGGAAAGTTGGAAGAAAATTGCGACGGTAATTAAATTACAAAAGAGCAGGTCGAGGTGTTATATAAACGTTGTTGTAACGTTTAATACGTTAAATAATAACATCTGCACTAAACCTCGCAGAAGCGTTATGTTCTTGTCACTGATAAAAGTTGTATCAGTGCGCAGGTAAGCTCATAAATCACCTGAAATATCAAGTCTACCTACCTCTCCAGCAAAATACACCTTATAGTATCTGTACGCTGTGTCCACTAATCGCAAAACTTACACAATAGCAGAACTAGTCGGGCCGACAGCGCCGTAACGATTCAAGTTACTTCTCTAATCTGCATATGTATATTATACGAAATATTATAAAAGGAGACAAAATTCCCTTGAGACGAACGAGAGAGACAGACCAACGATATGCAATCGCTGGTAACTAATAGAACGCAACGTAAAGATAATACCGTAGGCTTGCTAAAGGAAATACAAATAGCAGAAATACAAATTTTTGCACCGTCCATAGAAGTATAGACAACCAGTTATTTATAGACTGGTTATAAGCACTAGCTAAGATAACCGTTCCAGAATAATCACGTGAATAGGATATAGCGTATAAATGGAAAATACGTAAGAACGAAACGCAAGACAAAATAGAAAAAAAAAAAAACACGAAGCAGTCGTATACAAGAAATTACGTTCTTTTGCTAATTACTCGGTTAAATATATACTCGGACGAGAACAAACGATAACGCGTAATATTTGTTTCAGCGTGTAAATAACTTCGCCGTAAACAACGATGCGCCGAACGTTCGTTCCATCGGCAAATGAATTACCGAAACGTAACAAAAGACGGAAAAACAATATTTCCGAAACGTTTATTCGATACGTGGCATACAGCTGTAATTAACGCTAATTTCATGCCACGTACATTTGGCAAACGGTGCGGCAGGCGATTTTCGTAGGATCGCGATGCTTTTCGTGCGACACGCGTTAATGAATAAATAATTCGTTCGTGCAGGGACAAACGGACGATTCCCACTGCGGCCTCGTGCGAAATAATAATAATAATAATAATCCAGTTGTATTTCAGTTTATTTAACCGTTGGATATGAAATCTGCCGTGTGCGAATACAGGGAAAAAACAAGCTGAAAACGATAGCCTCGGTGATATAATTAGAGAGAAAAATTGTTAGGTTAATTTAATTCCAACGTACGCTCCGATTCTCTCTTGCATTCCGACAATCAAATTGCTAATTTATTTCATTCCCTCTATTTGTTTATTACCTGTTCGCGTGACGAATACCAAACGAAGCAAGAATATATGTTCGCATAGATAAAACACCTGTAGATATCCTTTGTGTATACGTTGCGCGCCCAAAGGAAACATTTTGAAATTGAATTTTTGCTGTAACGAGACTGCCGATTGTTAATTAATTAGACAGATCGACTGCAAAATGTTCCAGGATGGAGTAAACACGCAACAACTTTGCGCGCGTGTCGGAGCAGAAAATTTGATCCATGGCCGTAAGCTCGGTCCTCGGCGTACGCGCATCTGGTTTGCCGTCATATTGGAAACTAATCAAGCGTTCTGTCATCATCCACGTGTTATCAATCTCGATTACCGGGTCAACGACTAATAGTAAGTAAGATCGTAACGGATGCTTCGATTAAGATCAAAGTTACCGCCGAGTGGACTGCCAAATGTTGCCATGGAGATCGACCACTCTGAGATCAGTGAGCTACCCTTGCGTGCGTAACGTTTACGTAATCGCGAGTTCGTTATGTAAATTTCTGTCGATTGAAGTCTTAATCGAATAGACGGACAAGTCTGCCTACAGTACTTGCAATTATACAACAGCGTGAGAAAATATGCGACGAATAAAACGCACGTAGGAAATTGAGAGCGCAAAAATTCGATAGGAAATGTTGTAAAGTGAATCAGCCGCTTGAAATAAACGAGCAAGAGGAGCAAAGCACCTACACTGTCGGTAGTAGTTTGCCATCGGAGCACTGAAATCCTAAGCCACGCTTCCACTAACTTTCCCTCGAAATTTCCCTCGAAATTTCCCTCGAAATTTCCCGACAAAACTCCCTAGGTAAGACGATCTTCTATCCAGAATTTCCTTCGTCTCTGTTCGAACGACGAAATGTAATATTTGATAAAATTCCGTGTCCAAGAGTTGCGTTGCTTCGACATTTTCGTCCGCCAATTAGTTCGGACACGAGAGAGCCTGCCGTATGAGAAATTTTCGAAGAAACAGTCGCGAGTTGCTCGGGATCGCGAGCATCGTATCAGCTGCGCGCGTATAGGGGTTGATCGCGGTTCGGTGGCTTTTGCACGGGCAAATTTGCATCGAATATGGCGGCTGTGAGCCAACGCGTGCACGCTCGTGCGCCAATCATCGGTCGCAACCACGTTGATATAAACAGGCGAACGATGTAAATTATTCGAACGCGGGTTGCGACGCAGGCGACGATTTCGCGACTAATTTCTGATTGCTGCGATAGGGACGGCGAGTTTATCGATATTCGCCGATCTGTCGTTTACTATGGCGGCTGTCGATGCCTCGTGCGAGGATATTATCGTCGCTCCGCGTTGGCTTCCTTTTTACGAGTATATGCTACAACTAGGCGCCAATGGTACGCAGAGTGCGAGTAAGAAAAGTCAAGATTCCGAACGTAAAATCGGATACCAACCAAAGATATCTTGGAAAGAGGAAATCTATCTTTATTTCCTAAAACTCTTACGCTCTACTGTCGCGGCGAGAAATCCGGGTTCGCGTTTTTCAATTGCCCGGGCGATCAGACGCGAAAAATCTCGGAGAGAAGAAAGAAACATCCGCTTGATAGCAGGAGGAAACGCGGAACAACCGGTGCTGACGTTTTCGAAGGGAGGCCAACAAATTTCAACGAAGAACGGGCACTGAATCGTCGATGAGAAATAAAAATTGAACAGAAAGAAAGACAGAGGAAGATATGGAAGAGAAAAGGTCGTTAAAGCAAGTATTCGTCGCAAGTATCGAAGATACTATTTTGTTCGTTTCCCTTCATCTTTATCCGATAAAATACAGAACACGAGTGGAAATAAAATAACCTAGATCCAAGTGGCTTAATTCGAACCTGCTATCGTCGCGTCACCGAACCATTATCGATTCGAGCGTTAATTAACCTTCCGTTTTGCTCAAATTTCCCAGCACCCGATATTCCGCGTCGTTAAATTTCCCCGAAAAATCGCTCGTCCTAGACCAGATAGAAATAAGATATAGAATAGAAACAGGAGAAGCGAAGGAATTCATTTCCTGTCCGACGATGGCCGATGCTCCGACGCATTGACTAGCTGTAAGCGCGAAACTCCGCTCTTTCCAATAGCCATTTTTTCCCACAAAAGATATTGCCAGCTCGATCGATACCGATTGCAGTTATCGTACAAATTTTCCTGGCCGACATTCTCCACTCGCGACGTCCTCTTTTTAGCCAGCGAACCAATAATGTAGCGTGACACGCGTGACACGTAAAACGGAGAACAGGCCTGTGACAAATGGTCGTGGCCGCACGCAAAATGGACGCTGCATATAAATACGTTCGCAAGCTGCGGTGCAACCGATACAAAACCGCTCCCCCTCCATCTATCGTCCTGGACGAAAGGAAAAAAGATAGAAACGTTCGCCAACTTGATCTAGTTTGATGCGTACGACGAATTTCACGCCATCTCGTTTCCCACGTTCTTATTCCTAATCGATCGACTATCATCGAGATTTGTATCTCGTTACTTGCATAGCTGAGTGGCGTTTCTCGGAAATCGGTGTGCGTGCCTTGGGGAACGCGAACGAGAAAATAGGAGAGGAGAGGGGCCGAACGGAGGAAATTCGCGGTACCTGGTAATAGAATAGTAAATACTTCATTAACGCGTTACTACACCCTGGTGCCCGACTGGTCACAGGGAAATCGTGCTACGGATTAAATGAACCGGACACACCTCGCCAACAATCGCCGTTCTTTTTACCAACACAAGCACACCAACAACGTATGTAGGTTCACACAAGAAACGCGCTTTTTTACGAGTAGAGAATTAGCTTTCGCGTTCTTCTTTTTCTTTTTTTTTTTTTTTTTTTTAGGGTTAAGGATTTTTAAGCTTTCAAAGTTTTTCAAGTTCTCGTCCAAGTTACTTCTCTTCTCGCAAGGCAATTACGCTTTCGGGTAACGAATCGTTCGTAGCGAGTAGACTACGGATATTTATACATTTACGAAAGATTCGAAGGTACAGAAAATGCAAGCAACGTCGATATCGAAAGTTATCAGTAAGTTGCTATATACAGCGTGAGCCAGAACGTAAGGGAAGCACAGCATGGGAGTAGATTCAGCGCACCAAAGTAGGAAGAAAAGTTGGTACGATACGATCTCGTTTTTCAGTAAAACGTTCGCGACGCTACGCGTTACTTGCAATTAGATCAACGATTTCCTGCCAATGGATGGTCGTGCTGGCCTTATTTATCGACCAGCTCGCTCTCCGGATCCGAATCCGTTGGATTGCTAGTTACGGGGCCGTTTAAAATCTGCTGTTTATGAAACGTCGGTTGACAGCGTCGAAACTGCTCGTCAACGCGACGACCAAAGTTGCCGACAAACCCGTGTAAGCTGTTCGAACAAGTTCGACGATCCACACGACGCGATGCATTCACGTTTCTCTGTCGAAGTTGCACCTGGTCACTTTGAGCAATTTCTCCGAAGTTGGGCAAGCAACTATTACGACAGAAAGCAAGCCGTCGCTCGAGAACAGTCTCGTCTCGGACATACGTTGGTAGGTTGGTAGTTTTCTTCTTATTTTAACGCGCTGAATCAGCTGTTGCCCGCGTGTTCTCGCTCACGTCGTGCATGCAACCGATAATAAGTGACGCGTATATATAAAATTGTTTCAAGAATGGAGAGAACCGGTCGGAGAGACGGTCAGAAATCGAGACGACTTTGCCGAGCTGTGGCGGAGAATCGATCAACTTTCGAAAGAGGGCGCGCGATCGCGACCGCGAAAACGAAACTTCCGCGGACAGCTTAATGGCAATATCATTATTGCAGCTGGCCGTTGTTCGCTCTAACAAACCGTTCGCCGCGATGCATTAATCTCTCCGGACGATGCATCACCCTGCGCCAGCGTTTTCCTCCGCTACTGCGTGCAGTCGGTGTTTCGCGAACGCTAAATGGTACATTCGTTACCGGCGAAAGGATGCGGTTGCAGGCTGACAGTACGTTCTGCCACCGGACGCCGCGTTTCCCTTTGCGTCGCTCTAATTTTCCAGCTTTCTCCTTCTCGCTTTTCGTCGATCCGTTTCTAGCTAGCGGTTTTGCGATTTTCGTTTGTCTTCGAGCGGACGCGTAGTCGACGAATTTAGATTTTCCGTTTCCTTCGCGATGGTCGGATAATCGGTACTTTTGGAATTTTCGTTCGTTTTAGAAAACAATACGATAATTATATTGTAATAATATTTTATTTGCCAGAGTGTTTTAGGAAAAACTATGTCGATAATTTGATCACTCGATTCTCTTCTAACATTTCTGAAAATATCGCGGAAATCGCTGTAAACTCACCGTGTCCTCCCGAATGCTTACCTGCAACAGACGAAAATTAGTCGTTAATAATAATTTACGAAAACTAGGAAATTATCGCGGATTACAACGGTACGAAAAGCGAAAGAGAAACGCAAACGGAATCGAGCAACGAAAAAAGAGATAAAAGTAGCGAGACAGTTGGTTGGCGAAATACTGTTAGATATATATATATATATATATATATATATGTATAGGGGTGTTGGAGGAAAAATTCCAGCAGCCTACCGAACCCCGGAAGTGGAACCCTCGTTCAAGGTCAGCCAGTGAACTCGAAAACCTGGAAAAGCCCGGGAACCTCGAACGAAAGAGGGAAGCAGCTGCGATCGAGTAAACGAGGTCGTCGTTACAAGTCATAAAGCAATCCTCTGGCTAGTAATTCACTCGAGCCGCGTTTCTAGACGCTTGTCGTCGGTGGTGATGCATGGCCGCAGCCGCTCTGCAATTAGTTTCTCGCGACAAACACAGCTTTAAAAGCGGAGATGTTCGCAGGTGCTTTCGAATAGCTGGCATTGATAACTCGATCAGCTGCCACATACCGTTGTATCTCTCCTCTACTTTCTTTTCATTTTCCCAAATATATTCCTTCTAGGCAATATCCAACACGTTCCTCGACTCTCGACTCTCGACTCTGTTTGTCGATAATTAATCGAGTCAAGTAAGAATTAATTAAAGCAAGAAGAAATTTCCCCGAGACCAATTTGCCCTGCAATTCCGCGGGAGAACCGATGAAATCTATCGACAACTCTTTTATTTCGATTCTCAAATTATTTCGATCGAATTATATTCTTGTCTTAAAAAAAAAAGAAAAAAATTGAAGAACCAACGTTCTTACTCTAATATTTTTGCGTACGTAGAAGACCCGTGCGCACAGCTTTTGCGACTGGCTGTATGTATATAAAATTCGCTCGACACCGAACCCCCGTGTTAACCCCTTGCCTTATGACTCTTTTAGTAGCTATTAATACTTAAGCAAGCGTCAGCTATTCACAGCAGTAACGCACCGTGACAGATGCAAAATATTGGAACGTTATTTAGTAATTTGGAACGGTACTTGGTAATCCTCGACTTGACGAATAGGAAGCTGAAGTTAGAGGTCGGACTAAACTTTGTCGTAAAAAGTTTGCCAGAACTTTGTCGAATAGAATCCATGATCCGCTCGGCGAGCGTGATTCCATATTATTATACAAGGCAACGGGTTAACGACAAGTTATCGTTCAGACGAACGATTTGCAGGGCGATCGTAATTCGCCGAAAATTGGCCAATTATTCGTTGAACGAAAGCTTCGTTTCCGAAAGTTTCCAGATTTGTTTTTTTTCTTTTTTTTTTTTTTTTTTTTTTATTCTTTTTCATTAAAAACCTCGTAGTACTGCCGTCAAGACGAAGGATTCCTGAAATATTTACAACGATAAGAAAGCTTTTATACCGAGAGCGATTTGTAACGGTTGGAACGTTCTTGTATAATTTATTCGCTTTGTATTTACGAGGAAGTCACAACGTTTGGAATAGTTGATATACTCGAGGATGAACTGTTTGATCGTTAGCAGACAGTTACATATGCACCGCATATCGAAGGGATTAGAAATCGCACAAAACCGATTCAGTTTCGTGTTTTTGCTCGCGCCAATTGTGTTTGAGGACGTACGAAATTGTTCGAAGATTTACAAGCTTTCGAAAGCCTTGCAACGTATAAATCCTACTTTGTCATGGAAATGAGATTGTTGGAACGCGCACAAATTTCGGCGAATCATCGGTAACCGTTAGCAAATTCCATTCTACTTGCGGAATTTCCAAAATTATCCGTTCGCGGTGTTGCCGGCGACACTAACAAGTGCAAAGAAGCCAAGCCGCATCACGAGCAACGATATTATTAATCGACTTCCTGCCCAAGTATCCTGCGATAAAACCACTCTGCCTGAAATTATGCATCATTGAGGAACCTTCAACTACCTAAATCCCATCCTTCCTCCGCAAATCCTCCCAACTGTTCACCGTTTTCCAAAAATAGCCGCCGACCGGGATTTCGTGCTTCCTAAATTCAAGCAACCCCTCGAAATCATCAAAACCAGCATCCCTTGGCGTTTTCTAACTATCGAGCCTTCGAGAACCGTCCAATCTAACCTTAATCCCCCCTCGTCAGTCATTCTTAAAACCTACAAACCTATTTCCTTTAGGAAATTTCACTCCGCGATATGTTCCAAGATACAGGCTAGCGTTTTTAGCGCTATCTCTTATGAAAAATCTCCGATGGTGTTATACAAAATTGGAAATGTTTTATACAAAGTATTTTGCGCTTTGTTGACTTGCTTAGCAGGTACTCGAACTCGCTATTCGTTTAACCGTATTTAAGATTCGACTGCTTATATTAATACTTAAATCTCTTACGGAAGAAACCCGATGGTGGCATACAAAATTCGACAATGCAAAGTGTCTTGTACTTTTTGAAGTTTCTCGTATTTTCGTAAAGTCTGTATGACTGAAATTTCGCTCATCTCGTAGCAGATATTCGAACGCAGCCCATTTAAAGTTCGACTGCTGGAACTGCTCAAAGGCTGGATTCGAAACTACGGGAGCTCAAAGGTCCTGTGGCGTTCGGTGTGACGCAAACCATAACGCCAGGACTGTGGTTACCGGCAATTAGAACGGCAACCTATTTTCACCAGGAGGCAAAAGGGAGGTGGAAGCAGGCAGGCAGCCCGGCATAACTAATGACGAGGAGATAAACGGCTTGGCAAACGACGCGTAACGAAGGTGGCGCGGAGATTCCGCGTGGAAACAGACCGGAAATTCCCGAGGGAGGCCCCTTGTCGGGAAATTGTTAGGACCCCAGCCGGAACCAACTCGCCTCCAGTCGAGTAAAAGATGGAAGATCAAGATGCAGAGGATTCCAATGAAATTTTTAGCGCTATCTCGTCTTCGGTCAATATCTTGTAGTTTCCTTTTGTTTCCTTTCTTTTCTTCTTCTTCTTCTTTTCTACTACGTTGCGACGACTCGAGCACGACCAAGCGAGAACAGGAAACGAATAAACGTAAAAAGAACGCTGCAAAGCGGTCGCATCGCGGATTTGGTAATCTTAGACGTTTTGTGGTTGAAGCGAGTGGATTAGCAGTTTTCCTGTTTATCAACGAGCTTCGTTGGACACGAACTCGTAAGCACGCTTTACATCAACGTGGATGGGAGTTTGATAAGAGGTAATTAAGTCGCTGGATTAGCAGTTCAACTTAACAAATTTACCGCTTCGTAAGTACTACGGGCTGCTTAACTTTCCGCTTAATTCGATCACCAACGCCAGCCACTCGAAACGACGAATTTCTCTAATGGTGCTCGCTAAGTGGAGCGAAAAATGGCAAGAAAATGGTCGTGCACAATTTTAATTTTACAGGTGCACAAGTGCACGGAAATAGCTACTTGTTATCTGGAAAGTAATTCGTTTTACGACGATATTCGATGCGTTCTGGCGCCATACGGATCGTCTCTGAATTGGAAGAGTAAGTATTAATACGCGACTTTATTTTATAGAGCCCTTTTGATCTTAACAAAGAAATAATACAGGATTTCTGCGAATTCTTTGAATAACAAACTCTTGCGAAACGCAAAAGTAGAAGGTGACGCAAGTCGAAAAGCAAATAAACAAGATGGAACACGCGAGAAAAGTACAGTTTCAACATTGATTCGTCATTCGTCGCGGTGAATTCCAACTTATCTAGCGTCGCAAACATTGTAGCTAACATCTACCTTAAAATTTTACATACTTACAGATATGTCTATTACCGTACAATTTTAAAACTGATAAGATTAATAATTATATCGATATAAATATGTATGGAAAGTGTACACGGACGTGACAAAGCTAAAGAGTAGTCAAAATGTTCCTACTAGTTGATATATATGTTTTTATTTCCTAATCGAAAAAACAGTTGAAAAAGATACCGTCCAAAAGATCGCGAACAAGGTCTACCGCTCTCCCCATACCAGGAAATTTCCGCGTGTAAACTTTCTCTCGATAACGCGTTGTTTCCTAAATACGTAGATGGGAAACTTTGATATTAAGTTTCCAAACGAACACGCTGTGTA
The DNA here is from genome assembly GCA_014737475.1 of Bombus confusus. Classification (NCBI taxonomy): domain Eukaryota; kingdom Metazoa; phylum Arthropoda; class Insecta; order Hymenoptera; family Apidae; genus Bombus; species Bombus confusus. Next base: position 1,294,753 of record JACXIV010000085.1, read on the forward strand.
AATAGAATACCACACGGGAAGTTGTAGTTCCGCTGAACAAAAAAAAAAAAAAAAAGAGAGAGAGAGAGAGAGAGAGGTCTGTATTCGGTGACAACATAATCGGCGTTAATGACGCTGACGCCATGGCCTCTGACTGACGAACGATGTCGAGAGACGCGTATCGATAGAAATAATTATATTTGCCTGCCATAATTACACGTATATCCTAATTCGATGCTTATATCGATTCGTTGGAAGAAACGATGCTCGGAAAAAATATCGCACGCTTTACTTTGCAAGTCACGAATTACTCAAAATTGAAGTTTAAAAGAAAACAGTTGAAATTTTAATCTTATCTAAATTTGCTATCGTTATGTTATTGCTCTGAAACTCTACCCGAATCGCAAACACGTCGCCGTTACAAAAAGCACAAAAAATTCTTTTTGGAGATTGATTTCATCGCTACGTAAATAGTTAATCTTATTAAGAAGCAACTTTTTAGCAAAAGATTGAACTTCTAACTTCCGAGTTCCAATCGTCGTTGCATTATCTTACTCAAACAAACTTTTCACCTCTCTAAAACTCTCTAAAAGTCGCTACTACCGCTTGAAAAAAGAAAAATGTTTCGACTCCCCTGAAAATTCTAAGTACGTCCACAACGCCTACACGATTCTCGCAGCGCCATCGCTGAACCACGAAAAGCGAATACACCTTGCCAAACGTTCTCCCCGCCTAACAAACTTTCGCCAACATCCTAAGCACGCGCTCCAATCCCTTTCTCATCCGCTTCGTCAAACCAACAAACAAAACTTAACAACTCTCGTCCAACAAGCTCAAACATTCTCCTTCCTCCATTTAACAACTCCAACACAACCGTCCAAATCGTAAAACAGCCGTGAAAACTGAATAAAAAGAAGGAAATTTTTTTTTTTTCTTGTAGCGAACATCCAACTGGATCGATTAACGTTCATTTTCAAATCGATCTATCTCGGGAACAGCGGCTCGCGAGAAAACTTTATTCCACATTTTCCACGTATTTTCTCTCGTGGAATCGCCTCGTATCCAATCGTACCAGCCGCAACTACGGACTACCTTGCAACTGTCCTGTATGTAGAGCAGATTCTATTATATTACACGATTATTCTAATATAATTGCTAATTATCTCTGTCACTTATCCTGTTCATAAATCGCGTTGTTTGTAACGGGACGATAAAAGAGGGAAAAGAATTTATTGGTTTGGCGGCAGATAAACGAATTTGAGGTCATACCACGTTTCGCGAGTAAGCGTCTCGTCTATAAAACTCGCTAGAGTCGCGCCGCGATCGCTCATTGTTGTTCGTGTACGCGCGACTCGTCTTCATCTCGTGCGTGCACTCGTGCGCGAAAGCGTTTGCGAAATGTATAGCCGGCAACGCGCGTTCGCAATGACCGATAGATCGATATATAGATACTCTTTCGGCGTTTTCATGGTGTTTCTGATCGTTGTAAGTGGTTCGCACGCGTATAAGGCAAAAGTGACGACTCGATTTGGCGAGATTCAGGGATTGTTGAGCAGAAGTAGCAGAGGAAGACTCGTCGCGCATTATTTGGGCATCCCTTTTGCTCAACCGCCTGTGAATGATTTGAGGTTTAGGGTGAGTTAACGCGTTTGTTATTTTTACACATCCAACTACTGTTATTGCATTAGTGTACGCAGTTTACGTGTTCGCTTTTTCTGATTTTTATAATATATATCGTATTCTATAGTACATCCTACTCTTTCCTTCTCCTTTATAGCGTTCGATAGTGCACCGTAGCTTTTCATTTTCCTAACATATCGTAGTATATCATGGACTGGTTGTAATTCGATATTGCGAAAGGATAGTAAGCCTAATAAAGCTGTTGTACAATAGCTCTTATACGTAATTAGAACGCGTACTTTGTAGGAAATTCGAAGGAATTCAATGACATTCTCAAGAATGCGAATTTCCATAAGAATCCGTAGGCCGCCTATAATAATTTTGAGGGCATGATAAAAATTCTCTAACAGAGTCCAAGGCCATGGATTCGCAACTGGACGGAGACCTTCTTAGCAACGAAATATGCTCCCATGTGCGCTCAAGTGAACGATCAAGGCCACTTCGTTGGAGAGGAAGACTGTCTCTATCTCAACGTTTACGTGCCTCTGGTAAATATTTTTTGGCCTGTTACAGAAAAAGTGCGAGGTAAAAATATGAAAACAACAACAGTAAAGGATAATCGAGATAAAAGAGTGTCAGAGAAAATGAAAAAGGTAAAAAGACATACGCGCGTAGATATTGTAATATCTTTTATTTTTCTTTCTTTCGTTTTTTCTTTTTTCTTTCAAAACTGCTATAAAAGTGTAATTTCGTGCGTTTGCATACGGAACAGGCGGAGAAAATAGAAGAAAAGCAGAAAAATAACAAAGGTACTAACGAAAAAAGCAAACGGAAGAAAAAAGATAGAAAATAGGAACGTTGGTGGTGCCGGTAGCAATTTGTTTGGAATAAACGGAAGAAGAATATTAAAATGCCGATATAAATCCTACTCGAACAATTCGATCAGATTCGAAAGGCAACGGTATATCGTTTTCGAGTCGATTCACAACGTGAAACGCAGAATTCGCGCGAAACTCGGAACATATAGCGGCGTTTTGCGAAACAAATGGAAGTTTTGTTGAAACGCGATCTCGATTGAGTTGCAAGGTCCACTCTCGGTTTAATGAAATTTAAACGATTCAAGGCGACGCATTTTTCCAGTTGCTTTAAAAAATATCTCTTATTCTATTCTAGGAACATTCGCAACGATATCGCGGCTTGAACCTCGTTTGGAAATTTTTCGCAAATTTGATAGTCGGATAGGTTATCGGACTGGTACTTGTAAGTACTAGTAGTTCGTGTCACGATACGACGGTTATTGTATACGAATCTTTTAACGCTTTCATAGTTTCCGAGAAAACTCCACCAAAAAGAAAAAAGAAGAAATCCTAAAAATTAGAATAAATTTTAAGACGTAATTATTAACGGAGAACGAGAATCGATCGTTTCTGAGAATACGGTAACAATGTTGAAGCAAGTATTTGTAGATTTCAGAGGAAAACGGAGATAAACACGTGGAGAAAAGCGCGCTTCCGGTCATGGTGTACGTGCATGGCGGAATGTACGCCACTAACGGTGGCAACAATCGATGCGTCCCACCAGAGTATATGATGGACCAGGATGTGATTATAGTTGCGATCCAATATCGTTTGAATATTTTGGGTAATAAGAAATTCGAAAGTTCACGTTTTATCCAGCGAAATTTGGAGAAATAGAGAATCGCCAAGCATGGAATTAGTAGAGACGCGTAGAAGAAGAGAAAATTCCCTGATATTTCTATTCCCGAATGCCACGATTTCTCGACCCTCCGATATTTCAGTTTTCCAATTTCTCAATTTACTAACCTTCCAGTACACCGATCGCCTGATGTTCCCACATTCGATCGCACAACTTTCAGCTCGAATTTTCCTATTAAAGTTTTCCTAATATCGAGCTCCTAAACTGGCGAGTGGCACGATGTTTTCCGCTGCCGCGTTGTTGTTTCGTTTCTCCGATACCGCGATTCGCTAATACGCCAGTTGCCACGCGTTCACTTCTCCCCGTATCTGCAGGATTCTTCGCCATGGGCACCAAAGAGAATCCAGGCAACAACGGTCTGAAAGACATCGTAATGGCGCTACGTTGGGTGCAAGAAAACATTCGTTGCTTCAATGGCGACCCGAACGTCGTAACTCTGTGGGGCCACAGCGCAGGTGCCTCTGCCGTGCATTTGTTGGCTATCACGAACAAGACGGAAGGACTGTTCCACAGGTATGTTCACGATTTTTGAACCCCGATCCATCACCGTCCACCGATCGCGCGTTGATTTTCACGAAACTTTGCACGCATAAGAATTTAGCCAGTTCGTCGGATCAAACCAAACATTTGGTAATTCGTTCGTGCCCGTTTTTCACATAAAGTAGGTTTTTCACGTTTTACGTAACGTTTACACAACCGTAAGACTAATAACGCGACAAAGTTCGTATTAGCATAGCGGTGGGTTGCGGTGGGACGCCGGAGTTTAAAAATACGGCATTGCCATCAGGTACATCGCTCAAAGCGGAGTTGCTACTGGTCCCACGGCGTTGATCCCCCAGCATTGGATAAGAATATACTCTTTGCTATCGGCCGCGTCAGCGGGATGTCCTCCTCGAAGCGAAAAGGAGTATACGACGACGACTGCGCAACCGAACGTGACGCGCGAACAAGAACAGTACGACGAGGTAGAGTTGAGCGAAGAACAAGAGGAAGAAATGATGCGATGTTTGAGAAAGCTTGACGTCAGAAGCTTCAGATACACGATGGACTATCATGTAAGTTCCATGCAGAATGTGCCGCAACGCCGATGATGGATTCTGCGCGTGCAATTTCCCTCGAGTCACAACGAGTTTTACGTTCAAGTAGTTCTATCGGAAGATGCAAATTTCATTTCATTTACCTATTTCCAAACAGAACTCGATATTGCGCGTCGAACCTGCTGTCTTAATGCCGTAAACGTTCCCACTCAACGATAAAACGTCCCGCCGTCTCTCGTACGCAAGGTACGCGAGAAAGCTATTTCGAACGTGTGTTGCGAAGACGCGCGGATACGGTTTGTCGAAGAAGAAATTCGCTAAAACTAGAAAACAAGATCGCTTCTTTCGTTGCTTGCGCGCGAGCAGATAAAAATTTGTTCGTCCAATGTTTTGCTTTCGAGAGACTCGAGATTTTCAAATTTCTACTTGATCGATGGTCGAACAAAATTCCCGTATACCTGGACCAGTTCCGAAGCTCGATTTTCTAAAAAACGAAACTCGCAGCTTCTTGTATCGCGAAGTTTGGCGCATAGCGTAGATTTGCCGTCAGCTAGTCAACGATCGTGTAAAGAATTCTAGATAACGAATGCTTCGTCGAGCTTGCACCGAAATTTCACTTCGTTAACATTTTTTTCGCCGAAACTTTGACAAACAAGATAGTGCGGTGGAGTGGCTATTGCTGCATTTTCGCGCCGACGATCGAGCAAGAATCAGACGACGCTATCGTAACGGTCGATCCCCTGACAGCGATAAAGCACCGCCTGTTCAGAGACATTCCAGCTATTATAGGGGTCACCAAGGACGAAGGACTGATGAAATCGATCGGTAAATTTCGAAGATTTTCACAAATTAACCAAATTTTGTCTCGCCTTGCAAAAACAATCATTAATCTGGCATTTAACTTTATCGACGATTTTCCTTCTTTCGACGCTTTTGCTTTAATTTAGTAATCGTAATACGCTTTGAAAGAGACAACGAGCGCTTTTTGCCTTTATCGCGTCGTTCCGACTAACAACTCTTTCTTCGCGGTATTCCGCTTTTTCAACGAAGAATATCAGAGTCCCACTTTTTTTTCTCTATTCTTCGTACGGGACGCCACGAGTATCGTAGAATAATTCGCGAGGTATTTTTCAAACGTTACTTCATTCCGTAATAAGGTTGCTGCTCGCCGCGCGATTCAATTACAAGTTTTAATTAATTTTGAAAAAGTTGCTCCTTTCGATTTGAAGCCATCTTGACGAACGCAACCGCCGAGGACATAATACTAAATAATTTCGAGACGTATCTGCTCTATTTGCTGGAATATCGCGCCATGTCGAACGACACTTTGGACGCCCTTAAAAATTTCTATTTCGATGGCAACGTTACGTTATCAACGCTGAGAAGGAACATCACAGAGGTACGTGCGTTCTCCGTTCGAATATTTTCAGAAATTTTGTACCTTTTAATCCTTCAAACGATATCTATTTAGACGCTACTCTTTCAAATAACACGTTAAACTAATAATTCCACCGACCAATTAATCGGGCATCTTCTTTGGCAAACTAACTCCATGGAACGATTTATTCCATCGTCTGTTATAAATTACTGTATCTATCTATACGACACGGACGACGCGTCGTTAATTATCCAAATAATCACGCCACCGTGATAAGAATAATTACGCGGTTCGATATTAACGAACGCGTCGCTACTAATTTTACGAATCCACTTACAAATGTGTCAATTTTACAGATCATCGGAGATGCTCTTATGGTATGGCCAACGTATGAAACTCTAAAGTATCAATCGAACGTGACGAATTCCAGTACCTATCTCTATGTGTTTTCGTACGAGGGAACTTTTAGCGCCACTTTTGCCTTCACCGCGGGAGTTCCAAGACACTTTGGTGAGCATTTTAATACTCCTACATCTCCTACTCTATTAACCGTATCGCTTACAAATGCATAGCGAATTTCTGTGCAAATCCATATTTTCGACAACGTTATTCAAAACGTAGAACTTTGTGTCTCGTCGTAACCTGTCATTATAATAGACGCGGAAACATCATCATTTTCACCGGCTTTCTCTCTAACTTGGCACAATTTGCTTATCAGCTCCTTCGTCGAGTTTTATTTTACGATCGTTGGAATTTTCTGACCGCGGTTTTTACGAATTATCGGATTTTAGAATCTTTTGAAACTTGGGAACCTTTTAACGTTGAACTTTTGAAGTTTTAGGAGTTTGCGATGTCGGAATTGTGGAATCGTGCGACATCGGATCGTTGGATTTTTGGAATTTTGGAATTTTGGGATTTCCAAACTTTGGTACTCTGGAATTTTTCGTCTATCTTGACAAATTTTAACTATACGCTCGTACATGTAGAAGTATCGCCGATCACGTATAGAACATTTACATTTTTTTTTACAATCAAATTGCAACATACAGATTTCGCGTGTAATTGGCATTTTTCTGAAACGTAATTCTTCGAATTTTCTCCTCGTACTGTTTCGATCAATTTTTATGTTTATCGCCTTACTACCGCGTTCGCGTGATTATCACACTCACAGCGATACGTAGAATGCAACTGCTTAATGCTGTACTAATAACGTAGCATGATATTTACTAAATTAATAAATTAAACGTTTATCATATCGCTACGTACGCGCGTATTTAAATACTATAAGAGTATATTCGCAAGGGGGACGAACTTTATATTTTTCGATAGAGTCGAGATACACGTTCCTCGTAACAGCGATGATACCGAAGAAGAATTTTTTTATTTTTTATACCGATGATAATCGATTCTTCCATCTCAATTAAGCACTAAATCGACAATGTGGTACTTTTAGGGGTGTCGCACGTGGACGATTTAAATTATTTGTTACCAATATTCAACAAAGAGTTTGAAGATTACATGTTACACAATACAGAAAACGATATAACCATGATCAATATAATGACCGAGATGTGGGCCAGCTTCGCAACCAAAGGGTAACGGAAAACAGATATCTTTACTTCCTGTAAACTAAATACCGTATCTTTCTTATCAACCGATCGTTATTAATAATCGGATAATTTACTACGAAGCGTACCAGAGGCTTGGAGAGTGATACCATGGCCAGATTACAAGGAGTCGCAAAAGTTCTTGCAAATTGGAGTTGGAAAACTTCCGGAAATGGCAATAGGAAGCGAATTCTTCCCAGAAAGAATGGCATTTTGGGAACAATTATCCGGCAATCTAACTTCCGACTTGGAAGACCTTTATTTCTACCTAGATTCACTGACCGAAGACGACGAGTCGACCAGTAGCGGTGTTTCCGTACCATACGACGAAATAGCGATTTCTTTACCGACATGGCTCCTGCTATTCACTGCGCTTCTTGTCAATTTTAGAACGTAACTGCTAGTACAACGTTGTTGTCGATGACAGAGAATGTATCCATGTTGTACAGTTATTTATCAACCTTTTTTATTTACCTTTTTTATTTTTATTTTTATTAGGTAATTTATTTACCTTTTTCCTCCGATCTTCAAACGTTTCTATGCTCCGAATTTGACTCCATCTTTGCAATACGTTCGCTATTCGTACATTCTTCTTACGCATAGACGTTTCTTATCTATACGTTTAACGACCGATTAGATGGAAGGAAATTACACGTCGAGGAGTTAGAAACGGACAAGAAGAAGAAATATCGTATGTATATTGCTGGATAAGCAAATACGTCGACCGAAAAGAAACGTCATTCGTCGTCACGAACGTACGAATAGGCGAGTAGAAAGAGGAGCAGATCGACAAGGTAAAAGGATCTCCCAGAGGATCGCCGCCTGTTTTATCAAGACGAGGCCCTAATAAACGAAAAGCGTAATGGAATCCGGCGAAAATGAAGTTGGCCGTGGCGTGTGGAGAGTTAAACGCGTGCATAAAATATGCGCCAACGCGGCGTTCCTTCGCGCTCGGGGAAATTAATCATCCGGCCGCCCCTGTGTTTGTCTTCTTTCCGTTCCACTCCCCTTTTCCGGCCACGTGAATTCCCCGCCTTTGCGTGTACGGTAGCGTGCGCGTCACCAAATTAAGACAAACGTTCTACCTTTCCTTGCTTTCTCTGCTCCTTCCTTTCTTTCTCTTCTTCGCTCTTCTTCGCTCTTCTTCGCTCTTCTTCGCTCTTCTTCGCTCTTCTTCTCTGATTTTACGGCTTTCGTAGAATTTTTATTTGCCCGATAAATCCTTGTCAGCGTTCGCGCAGCGTGTTAGAAAACGGCCAGCTTTGGATCTACCGATCGCTGCAACGATTTTTCCTCTCGAGTCAAAGCAAAACACGGTTATTCCGGGGGCGGCACGGGATCTCCCACTTTTTCGCAAAATTCTACGAAACGACCACGCGGAAGAAAGCATAAAATTTCCGTATAAACGGACGGTTGCGCGACTGAACGTCGACTGCGGGACAACTTTGTTCTAGCAGGCAAAAAAGCGAGTATACGTATGCGAAAAACCGCGCGAACGGAAAGAGACGGTAGCTCGGCTGGAAATGGACACGTTGTAGCCGCGATTCGCGCGTCGCCGAATTTTCGAAAGGCACTTGGCAGTGTTTGCCCTCGCGTACGCTTCGACCGAGGAGGCTCGAAAACGATTATTCGACTGCTGGACAAACAGTCGTTCGTCGCACAGCATCGAACTTATTTGTCTATGCAAATGGTCGATCAACGATGGCCGCGGCTCTCGTGCCTTGTTTCGCTTCGAGTATCCGCGACCGCCGTGTTTTTCCTCGCACCTTCGCCGACCAACGTGTCGCCGCCTCCCTTCGCCAGCCTTCGGTGACCAGTTAAAAACTACACCGGCTCTCGGTTTTCCATCGTGGTCGCCACCCTTTGAACGCGCCAGTCAATGGAATCGAACGTTGTTGCGGCGAAGCCTTTGAAATTAACGTCGTCGTCCTTTGGTTCTCGTATTCTCTAGTTTTCTTTCTTCCTTCGGTTGATTTTCAACGACGCGAACCGCGTCTGCGCCAATTGAGTTACACGATCCGAACTCTGCTATTAATTCGATCGCTAATTGTACCGTAATCGTGGGTGTAATCGAAATACAAGGTAACCGAATTACGAATTACAACGCGATCGAACAAGACCTCGTTGAATTAGGTGCTTCGAAATTATAATTCGGTAATTCGATTGTAATTAAAATTAGTTGGGTAACCAGTCGAGTGGTAACTTTATCTCTGCCTCGTTATTCGCCATACGGAATTCTTTATGACAATACGCGTACGATTCGAGAAACGTAGAATTCGTGGTCTTTGACCGAGACACACGTCGTGAAACTTGATGGAAACGCTCGATGGAAAACATCAATTTCCATTAACGAGGATAAACTGAATGAAAAACGGTCTACTCGATCAGTTACGAGCCAACGATCTTCTTCCCGGTGTTCCCAACGTCCATCTCGTAATAAAACGACACTTTACGCGTAGGAAACATCGTTGCAGACTTCCCTCTGCTCTCCCGCCAAAGAATTGGCCGTGTAATGCACCCGTGGCGCCATTATCGCTACGAGACCGTGTTTCGCGTCGAGTAACGAACGAAATTTCTCTAGCAATTGCCACGGCTTTGCAAGTTTCCAGTTCGTGAAATTCGGATGCTTCTCGTGTCTCGCGATAATGAGGTATTCGCGGATTCGACGTGCAGCGCTATAGCAAAGGTAAGCACGCGTGTAATTAGTAAAAGCCCGTGAAAATCGAGACGCGTCTCCCGTTTCTACGAGGCTGCTCCTTTTTCGAAAGTAAGAAGACGCCCGAGTACGCCGATGAACGCGACATACCGGCCGATAAATAAAACTTGTCGATCGAAACGAGTTTGCAAAGCTTTCGAACTGTAAAGGTTCTAAAACTCGTTGGTTACGACGACGTCCCTTGGCGAACCAGTGCGGGTATCAAAAAAAAAAAAAAAAAAAAAAAAAAGAAAAAAAGAAAGGAAGGAAGCAAAAAGCACGTAACGTATCGTTTAAAAGCGGAAATTCTGGTCCCGTCGTTAATTACTTTCTCGCGGTGGGAGGGCATTTCATTGGATGAAACGTCTGGCGAACAATGGCAGCCGAGACCGTCCCAAGGCTGCCGGAATAAGTTGTTCTTCTTTTCATCGAGAACGTAATATCGCGTAGTATACAAGCCCTTTTGTCGCCGCAGACGTTTAATTATTCGCCATCTGGAAATTGGACCGGCTGGTTTTCACACGCAGCGAATGATCGATCGCCTGTGTACGTCTGCTTCGAAACGTTTTCTTCGACCTACAGCCAACGACGCTAGTTTAGCGCGTGACAAACGATTTCCTGGGGGCGATCAAGTTCCTTTTTGGGATCATTCTTTCCTCATCGCCGAGGAAAACGTGTTTTTGTCGAGGGAAAATGTTTGCGCGCAGGCAGATAGCAGGGCGAATAAGACGTTCGGTTCCTTCCCAAGCATCGGATTACAGGTATTCTACCATGGAACGCGTTTTTCTTACCATTTTCTTTGGCATTTTCGTACAAAGGAGGCGCGCGATCGTTTTCCAGAGGTTTTGCGCGTGAATCTAGGAATTTTATAAACTCGCAGATCGTAGGTTTTCGCCACCTGGCAACTATGGATCTTGCGAATTTCGGTAATCGGACGTTTCGGTTAAATTCGATTTAAACGTTTAAACGTTTGCAACTTTGGCAGTTTGAAGCTTGGGAATTTGAGAACTCGGCGATCTCTTGGCTACTTTCGTATTGGGAATCTTTGGCGGCGTTTCTTTGATACAGCGGCGCGCGCTTCCAAAAATCTTGAAACATTGGAAATGCAGAAATTCACAGATCGGTAAATTTACTTGCAAAAAGTCACCGAAATCATCCGAGGTTTCCTAACCCGATCCTAATCTAAACTGTATACGAAATTCCCTGGATTTCCCTTTTCTTTGCCTAGTTGGTCGATTCTCGTCGAGTAACCGAGCCGAACGGACCGATGCAACGGCCGCTATAATTTTCACAGCGGCGTGTGTTCGTCGACAGAGGCCACGGACTGCCATTGTTGGCCTTCGTAACGAGCGGCAATTTTTGCAGGGTCGAACAATGTGTCGCATTAGCGCATTGTGCTGGCCGGTTCCGCTCGTTCTGTCACGCGACACGGCCATATCGTAATCGATGCTGGCCCGCCGATTTCCATTTCCACTTTTGCTGCCCGGTCCCAGTCATTATAGCGGCAAGTCGGCCGACAATGTCATCGAGACGAGCGAACGTGTCTGGAATTCATCGACCGAACTGTTCTTCGACGATTATATCGCGCGACCATCTCGAATAATTTCCCGGTAATTCGTGCGCGCGATAATGTGGCATTAAGCCTCCATGGCCAGGACTTTTGTCGCTTGCGAGACGCCAGAGCAACGGATCGGCCAAATTCATTACGCTCTTCTGTTCTGTTGCGCAATTTAGCAAGCGTAAACTGCTCTTCGTAGATTATCGCGTATCAGATGTACGCTCGTGTACGGTTTCAGTCCTTTCCTCCAGCCTAATTTTACTTTTAATCGATATAACGTCCCGCCTTTTTCTGCGATCGTTCGATCGGCGTCCACGTATTTGAATCGTTCGTGGTCGATCGGCGACCAGAACCTGACGAAACAGCGAGTCGCCCGAGTCGCTATCCTCCACTTTGACTGACAACTTTTCCCGTTCCCGAGTGCACGGCGCGTACTCTCCAGATTTCATCGACCGAACGCGAAACTCGATAGAAAGTCGTGCAAAACGAGGAAAAATGTTTCGTACGTCGATCCGTAGCGCGTATACGTAGTACGCGTAGATGAAAGAACTTTCGATATCCAGCTTTGAAATTTTCTTTCCAATGCCATTGCAACAAGCAAATTTCGACCATCGACGTCGAATCGGTCGGAGACACGTGGTTCGACGCGCAAACTTCGATCAATAGGCTGAATTCCCATGACTGTGGTCTTAAGTCGTGGCAGGGCTAGGACGTCGAGCGACGGGGGCTGCAACGTTACCCCGTAATCCGTTGCATCCCCCGACGAGCAGCCGGTGCAGCACGCTATGAGAAAATGAATATTTGAAAATCTGGAGGGATGAGAGGCGGCGTTATGTCCCCGTTAGCTTGCCCTAATCTGGCTGTATCTAATTCGCCGGTACGATTGCCCGTGGGACCTATATCCCGCAGAAATTTCGCCTCTGAAATCCTACGTATTTCCTTCGTTCGTTTCGTCGAGGATCGCGAGTCGCTTTGTTTCTTCCTTCTCTTCTTCCAATTCCCTCCTTCTCATTCCGATTTCTCTTTCGATTTATTATTTATCTTCCCTATCGCGTTACGCACAGTGTCGGGATTTTCGTTACTTAGTTTCTCGTTTGTTCGTTTCTCTTCCTTTAGCTTCGCGTTCGTTAATATCGCGTCGACTAGCGCGAAACGGTACATTTACCAAATTATGCGTTTGATCGAAAGCGTTAGGGTAGCGGGAGTTTATTCCATATCCTCTGTCTTTTGGGCAAGTTTGCTTTGTTCGTTGGATACGTCGATTATCAGGCTCCAATTGCAATAACGATGCGGAGGTTCGGAGATTTTTAATGTAAATTGAAAAAGACGTTGCTCGCAATTTCTTTTAACAAGAACATTTTGCCGAATTTCGAAGGAAGAAAACTCTTGCAGAGTAATTGAATCGTCGTTTATTAACAAGTGAATGACGACTTTTTAACGAGACACGAATGAACGTCAAGCTGTCCACGCGATATCCATCATCGCGATGACTTTCGATCGATAGAGTTTTTGCGAAAGTTCATCGAGTTCGAAAACGACCGGCGACTCGAGTTCCCGTAATCGTCGTAACGATGATTTGTCACTGTCACGGACAATAATACGAATGGACGCAGGAGCGTAACGCAAAATGGTAGCCTGCGGCTTTCATCGTGCGAGTATCGCGGTTCGTAATATCAGCGACTCTCAAACAATGGATATCTTCCACAAAGAGAGAAACGATCCTGTCAAAATTTACTAAATCGTAGGATTTTAAAGGGCTAGGAATAACTTCGTTCTAAATACTTTTATGAGTAAAATGGTACAAATGATTTCATCGAATTTCATCGAATTTCATCGAATTTCATCGAATTTCATCGAATTTCATCGCTTTATGATTTAGCAAACGTTTCCTTCCTCTTTCAATGCCGTAACGGATCAACGAGTCCGTGTTTAAACGCTTTCAAAATTTAGAAAAACGTGCCATCCTTGACGATTTTCCTGTTTAGTGAATCGATTATGATAATTCTACGCGTACAGGTAATTCGATATCGAGGTTAAGGCACTTTGAATTAGAATGGCAATTTGCTACATTGTCAGAGCCGAGGAACATAGTATTGCAGGGGTAAAGCAGTAATAATACTATTGAAGTATTATCAGCACTGGTGTGGTTGCGTCGGTATTAGCGCGATAGTAATATTATTAGTACTATCGTAGCTATTCCAACTATCACCGGTGAAATTAATCTGTATTTCGCTAGTTTTTGCTACGAGTATTATCGTAATAGGACTAGCAACCTACCGTTTGGCAAAATTATTAATTATCGACAAACGATTAATTGTTGATTATCAGTTACTAATATTTTACGATTAGAAAAGATTGGAATAATTCGTGTCGCGTCTCCCGATCTTCGCGACAAAAAAACAGAGAAAAGAGGAAGAGAGGAAATACTTGTAGCTTTTGCTCTCGACAGATTTTCTTAAAGCTCGAAAACCTTCTTCTTACCATTCGAGAACAGTGTTTCCTGCCGGGCTTCCGTTTCCGGCTGACGTTCACCGAGACGACTGAGAATCTCTGGTGTGCGTAATACAGAATCTGTCTCGAGCTAGAGTACAGCTACACTGCGGGGCACGTCAAGACAGTGACGCGAGATCTGCTCGCGATTCACAAGCGAAGAAAATGCTGGAGAGGCGGATGATAAGGGGGGAAAAGCCTATACGCAACGTTTTCTTGCCTGGGCAGCTGGTTTGCCGGCGTTATACCTGGCGTTTAATAAGTAACCGGTACTACGATCGACGAGTGGAAAGTTATAAGTGACGAATAAAGGATCATGGGCGAATAATGTCACGTATCTCGGTTAAATGACTTAATCGCTCAAATACAGTAGAGCCTCCCTTACCCGTGTAAGTAGCTTTGATACTTTTGTACAGAGAATAGAAATTAACAGAGAAATATATATATATATCTTTTTCATACAATCGTAAAAAATGCAGATATTGGGTGATTTCGTTTAGCCGAGGCAACCTGTATATACGTATGTTATAAAAATAGCAAGCGTATAATATTTTTATGGCAGCGTAGAAACGAGAATTTCGTGTAAATTCTTTTACGTTTCTAGCCAGAGATTTGGATGATCGGAGGAATTAAGAAGGATCAAAAACCCGAGATTAGGGTGAAAACAGGAAGAGACGATGTTTTTAGACCGACTCGGGAACGACAGTTTTACGAATATGTTTTTAAATTTTCAACGGAAGATTCTGCCGAGCAGATATCAGGGGATCGGGTTTTTGAAAGATTAATTAAAAATGTGAAAGGCGCGTGTTTGGGTGAAAAACACTAGATCGATGTAAAAAAAAAAAAAAAGGAAAAAAAAACGAAACGAAGTTTGCGAAACTAAAACTATCCTCGGTTCGTAGCTTTTTATTCTAGGTACTGATAGTTTGCACGCATTTCTAGAGCTTTGAACAAACGCGCCATACAAAAGTAAGTGTTCGCGCTCGTTTTAACAGGTAAATATTTGCCGTCGAAACATGGATTTCCATTAAACGTTCGTAAATATCGACAACACCTTCAAAACCGTAACTTATAGTATATACTAAAATCGATGAAAATACCTACGGGGATATTTTATTTAAACGCAAAATGCCAGGGATAAAGAACCATATGAATCGTTTAGTCTACGAACTTTCCATTTTTCTAATATTTCTAGAATCTTTGCAAAATTTGCCGGTGAAATTTGTTCTGCTCGGCCGTGGTTCCTACCAAACATCCGCCATATCGACAGTTCCGCGACGCGCCTAGCCTCAATTTTCGCGCGGACAGGAGAAGATGAAGTATAGAGGCGAGGTAATGATAAATTCGCTCGTTACACCGACTTCTCGCCTCGTGACTCGAATTCGCTCGTTCGAAGTGTATTCTTCGGTTGTCTTGCTGCAGGTACCGGTGAAATGGATGGACGGCAGAGGTTAAGTAATGTATCGCGTTCGTTGCGCCACGGAGAAAAATGGTGTACGAGTTGATTTCGCGAAATGTCTGAGATGTTTCCCTGGGTGGAAACCCGTTGAACGTGACGATGAGTAATTGCTCTCCGTAATAAGTGTGAAATATGTATGCGAAAGTATATTTTAGTCTTCGGAGCTTTAAGGCTCGGTTAGATGTGATCTCGATGCCAGTTCTTCGGCAACCATCGATCCAAGTAACCAACTACGACATGTACTTATACGCGATTAAAAAATTCGTTGCACACTGTGGTAGAGACTCGAAGGAAAGGCTGTAGGATTTTCTCACACGTTCTAAGTGTACGACGGTCGAAGAAGACCAGACACAGAGATAAACGGCGCTGCCTAAAATACGGTTTCTCTCAAAGGGATAAGAATTCACGATAGAAAATTCCATGGAAAAATCTTTCTCCGTCGTTTGAAATCCACTGGAAACCCCTAGCCAAATGCCAACTGCCAAAGAACCATCTCCTATCGCGGTAAGAACTTAGAGCGGCAACGAACGAAACTCTCTCCCTCGTCTTCCATCATCGTTCCACCCTTTCGCAAGAAACACGGGCTCCCGCTAATTGTTGGAATAACGAAGGAACTTCGGTCTGTACGAGGGCCGTTTCCATCGGCCCGCAGCTGTTCGCCTCGTTATTCCATCGGTCCGCGTAGTTCTCGTCGGTTCTCGTAGTTATCGCGATCCCTCTTTCAGGGACGGGGAGGCACAGCCTTGCTGATTTTGCAGCGCGTCAACAGTTTCGTCGTCGTTTCGCCGATAAATCTGGCCGCCGCGTGTTTTGCACGGTCTTTCCGCGGCAAACTTTCCCGCGCTTTTGTTCGAACGGGGCTGCGTTAACAAGCAGCCAAGATGGTAATCTCGCCGAGGCGAGGAGAAAGAAGGACGACAACCGTTTGATCGAGTTCGCTTCTTGTTCGCGCAGCTGCCACGATTACCTCGCTCCTCCTCCAGAGAGCTAGTTAATTTCACGCCAACTTTAAGTCGAACCTTTCGCTGCTTCGAGATTTCCTCGCCAAATGGTCGATATATCGTGTATTTCGGGGTTTGTTGAGATCAGCGGCGAAAAGAGCTTCGCTTTTCCTCTCTCTTTCTTTTCTTTTTGTTCTTTTTTCTTTTTTTTTCTTTTCCTTGTACTTTTGGATTGTTTCCGAGAGGTCGAAGCAGGGTGGGTTTTCTTTTTCTTTTTCTATGGATTGTCGGATAGCTTTTTGTGTATTTTTATTATCGACTGTCCTAATAAGATACGTTGCTCTTTATCCTGAAAAGGTTTCACAGAGCGCGGCAGCGGTCCGCTTTGAGGTCACCTAGCCAAGAAGAGAACGAAGATCGGAAGCAGAAGCGAACGAGGAATGGTAGGGTGAGTTTGCAACGGAGTTGCGGTTCTCTGCAGCTTCCTTGGCCGCTTAAGCTGCGGTCGAGCCTGTCGATTTCACCCGGCAAAAAGCTGCGCCGCGATTTAGACTTGTCCGAGACTTTGTCCCTCGACCGCAGCCGTGTTTCCACCAACTTCCGTGGAAGTTTCGAGGTTGCGAACGAAACTGGCTGCTCCGACATACGGATTAAAACAAACATGCCTATATAGCATTAACTTTTCGTTCGATTAGAATTGCCACAACCAAAAGACTATCCTCCGTTCTTCCTCGCTAAGTCGATTTGGATCGATTAATCGTATCTCTAACTGGCCTGTATTTACGCGTGTACGTGGGAAACCCGTAATGAACGAATCTTTGAATTGTGCGACAACAGAAATTAATCGGCTTTTATCCTTACCAGCTACATCGGTGTCAACTTTGTCAATATCGATCTCGTTTTCGGCGGTTTTGTCGCAGACATTAAATAATCTTTGCTTTACAAACAGCGAGGCTATTTGGTGCGATACTTACGTCGAAACCTTGCTTCAGAATTTCGCGTCCAATCATGATGTCGTATTTCAAATAACTATCGGCGAGAACGTGAAAAGTTATCTCCAAAGTAAAACCGTCGATACATACAATGGACAAAACTTGAAACGTACATTTAACGCGAGTATTTCCTATTCCTCGCATTACTACGATCTCGGTCATTCTCTTGCCAGAAAACTTCGAGGCGACTGATTTTCTAATTAATGAACTCTCGGCTCCGGAGTCGAAGTAAAATTGAAACGACTCACCCTGATGGCTTAATCTACCGGCTGGAGCCTCCAATACGCGGGAGTTGACTCGACGCTCGTTCTTGGACAAAGGACAGTCAGGCGCGAGATTCCCTCCTTATGGCATTCGAAGCAGCCTTCGACTTTGTGGCTGGACGATTTTTCCCCGGGTTTCGTCTACTCTTCTCCTGTTCCGATTTCATTTTCCGGCGGCACTGCGACATCCTATGTCCGTAGTATCCGCAGCGACAGCACCTCGTCCGGGAGTCGGATAGCTTGCGCCGTTTGACTTTGGGGTTCGCTGACGAATCTTCTGACGAAGGCATCGGCCTCTCATCGTAAGAAAGAACGCTCATTTCCCTTCGGAATTGGTCCTCCGTTTTGATGTCACTCACAAGCGCTAGTCGCTTAAAGCGCCGATCTTGTAAGCTCAGCAGACCGAGAGTGGTGGCGTTGATCATTTCGACGTTGCTTAAATTTTGCCACCTCGTCTTCAGCAGGGAATGGATACGATTACCGTAAGCTCCCAGGGATTCGTTCTTCAACGGTCGTTCCCTGAATGCCCTGATTAGCGCCGAGGCTGCTGTCTCTCTGCCACCGAAACAATCAAGGAAGAGTTCTTTGATTGTTGGCCAGGTAAAGTCTTCGTTGGTCAGTGCATGCGTGAGCCACTGCGCTGCAGAACCCTCCAGAGCTCGACTTAATGCAGAAAATAACTCGTAGCCTTGTAAAGGCTTTCCTTCCATCATCATGGTGGCAGTTGCGCACCATACGACTGGGTCGGCGCCCGCGATATCGGGGTTGAAACGCGGTAGCGACAAATTTCTAGGCTCCGCGCTTGATCTCTGCGCTCGCAACTGCGTTAACTCGCGCAGGACGGCCATATACTCTTGCACCGATATAATCGGCTCGGATCTCGCTTCTGATGTCGAGTTGCCACTAGGGCGAGTAATAGGAGCGGACGTTGCATCCTCGGGAGAGTGAGACACGATGGCTGTGTGGCGCAGATAAAGTATATCGGTGCGAGGATGGCAAGGACGTACTCGTAATGCAGATGACGATAAGCTGAGGTTCGACAACGAATCCGCGGTACACGGCGGGATAGCAAATGCGTTCTCTTACGAATAGCACTGTCTACTCTTCTCTATCGCAACGTACTTATGCACGGTACAAGACGAACTCTAGTCGTCGTGACTTTTCAAGGCAAGCCTCGAGACTGTCTTTCGGCCGCCGTGTTGGTACAGAGGAAACCTCGGTGTGGGTGTGTCCAAAAGTACAGGGAAAGCGGATTCGTTGATTGCACTTTTCCTTGGGAAAAGCGAGGGTAACGATTTGAAGTGCTGATTGGTAAAAAAGAAGTTGGCGGAGGAAGTCTCCTACTAAACGTCGACCGTGAGTGTTATTGCCCATGGGAACAAAACCGCTTTCTCCGTGCGTTCAAGAAACAAACAATAAGCTCAAGGAATGTTTTAAGTACCCTTGCAGTTCCAAAAACACTTACGGGACTTGAAAAATCCTAAGGGTTGTTTATGGAGCCTCAGGAGTCGACGCGACACTATCGATGTGCGCGACTAATTGTAGTGGCTGGTCCTTTTCTCTAAAGTTTTCCCCGAGGATGTCACAGCCCCATTGGTTTTGAAGTGTGCTGGTCGTCACAATAGGTATACAGTTACTCCATACCCGTTTTTTTTAGGTAAAACGTCTATCCTGCGACCGCGGCTACGTTCATGACCATACGTGTCATAGTTCTCGGGTAACCATGGTTGGGTCACGTCATAAATTTCTACGTTTTATTTCTTTTTAAGTGTAGCTATTACGAAGGTCTAGCCTAACGCATCGGGGATCTTCTCGACAACAGGAAGGTCTCGATCTCCTTTCATCTCCGACATCTTATTAGAAGAAGCACGAGAAAAAGTTTTAACTTTGATGTCTTTCCTGCTAAATAATCGTACGTAATAAATGCTAAAAATCATAGAGGACAGATTCCACTCGGATGACGATGTATTCGAAAAGAGGAACGAACCAGGATCTGAACGCTTTTGCAACATGGTGCTAACGTAGAATCGGCCATCTTCGTCCCTCCAAACGGCAGATCGATCGATCTTACTTGCCACGTTTGAAGTACGAACGGATACTTTTGCTTTGTCTGGTGGCCGATCTTCGAAAAGAGGGTCAAAGTGCTTTAAAAGGCTCGACTTTAATTCTGTGTTCGGCTTTGTCGTCCCCTCAAAAGCACGCGCGCGAGAGCAAGAAAATGTGGAGGACGAATCGGCGCGCATGAAATTTCGCGCTCTGTGAACAACAGCCTTGTTCTGCGTTTGAAATTCTCTGCAGACTTTTTTTCACACCCTTCCTTCCTTTCTTTTTCCTTCCCGTTTTATTATTGCGTTGCGTTCGAGCTTTTCATGTATATTCGATGAAACGGAAACGAGGAACAATCGTCCAGCAATATGATTCTCGTTACGATATTTTTAAGCCGAGGACTAAAGATAGATGGCGGAATACGTTTGAATTTTAAGGTCTTTCGATTCGCGTCGTCGTAGATGTGTGTTAAGTTATACAAGGAACGGTTACGAAACGCAGCTGTTTGCTCAGTCGTAATTATAGGTGAGACGTTAAAAGGCGTTAGCTGCGTACGTTGAAAATTCTCTACTTAGCCTATCGTCCCTTTCCGATAAACCGATCTTGCAATTACGTTGGGCAACCAAGCAGATCGTTCAAATCCACTTGCCAAACATCCATCAGCGGCTATTACACCTGCTCTCAAACCGTTTCCGACAAAGCTACACGACTCACACGAAAACCTATGTCCACATGGTCACGCGATAGAAACAACACGCGTCGTGCGTCACAGGTTCGCAGTAATTAGTTAATTGGACGTCGAAAACGGGCCAACAAGACGGAGACCGCGCGCTTCAAAGATCGTGTAAACATTCTGTTAAAAGCACTCGCTATATCCCAGGAATATCGAACGTCAAATTTACCGAACTCGGCGAACTTGCCGATGATTTTCGTGTTTCGTGTTTTCTCTCGAAAAATTAATTTTCGAATTTTCTGTCTTCCTGGTCTCGGCCACGCTTCGCAGCAGTCCACGAGGTTGCCTGTTCGCAACCCTCGACCCGAAAGCCTCGAGCAGCGTTAGGCGTAACAACGCGAAAGGACGAACAGCGTCGAAATAAAAAGTACGAAAGACCGAAATAAATTCGCAAGGAATAATTTCCGGTTTCAAAGTACTTTGCTTCGCATCCGAAGCAGCGAAAGTCGCAACGGTTGTCCGAAACGAGAGGAACAGGAACTGGCGAGCCATGTTTCAAAAGGTGAGAAGCAAAGAGGATTGTAAAAGGAAAAGTTTTGCGATGAATTTCCAGCTGCGTCCGGCCGCGAAAAAATAAGATGGCAAAAGCGGTAAAAAGGAACGTGGCTGCGACGGCAATCGCGCAAAGTGGCCGAGTTTCTTCGTGTTTCCCATAATCTATCTTTCGCAGTTTCCCTTCTTCGGTCAAGAGGACGACTCGTTCCTCGATTTTCACCATTACACTTAGGCACACATTATGAAACAGCTTTCGAACAAAGAGGTTTTGTTCTTCCGGCGATGCGTCACGACGTCGAACAACTGGAACGTTCGAAATTAAACGCGATAGCAATCGTATCGTGCTGCAAGTTTTCGTTTTCTAAAACCGAGTGTCGATTGTTTATCGCCTGATCCGTCAGGCGACGCCGACGTAAACCCGAACGACGGTGCTCATTCGGATACAGGCTAATTACGGCGTCATCGTCGTTACGGTGCCTGTTATTTAAGACTGCCAGAGACAGCTTCGTCAAGCCCGATAAAAGCCGAGAAACAGAAGCTCCAAGTTTCTTGTCGGAGGACATAAATCAGAGGTGACGGAAAGAAAAGTTATTCGATAGATCGAGAGATCGCGAAGACGAGCGAGAAAAATGCCCACGCGCGATATGCCGCAACAAAGATTACGTTGCTGCAGGAAAATTTGAAATTAAAGTCCGTCAGATACGAAGAGAGATACATCCGATACGGACCCGTCGGACGATGAAGGATGAGTTTCAAGCTCGTGATTATATATCTATGTGATAACTGCTAAGCAACGTAAGACAACGTACCGTGCAAAAGTATTTATCGGTTTAAAACGACGACAGTATCGCGCATCTCGCAAATTTCAATATCCTCGCACAAATGCGTTGAAAATGCCTCTGCAACTGGGCATTCTTTCGTCGATCTCGGATCGATCAAAGCTCAGTGGATCCGTGGTAACGGCGATACCAATGATCCAGCAACCTCATCCTCGGCCCATCCGCGATAATCGCGTCTTGCAACGATGCATGGACAAGTTGCACGAGGAATATCCGTCGGAAGCGTGGCAACGAGCCGCCTCTGGCTGCCATTACGTATTCAAACGTTCGAGTTGCGAGCAACGCCGGGCGTTTCGCTGGCTTTCGAAACGGCGGATTTAACGCGGGGCCGCCGCCGGCTCGAATTTCGAACACTCCGCTTGGAAATTCGCGGGGGATCCGGTTGCCCGGTGCTAATTACGCGACTCATTAACAATGCAGCCACTTCAAACGGGGGGGTCCGGTTGATTATTATTAGCGGCGGCAACAATGAGCGTCGTTACAACGTCCGACAAAATTTCATCGTGGCCGCGGGCGCTTTGCCCGCGACTAAAACGCCTAGCGCAGGGGCGTCTCGTTGATTTTTACCTTCCAGTCTGCAAGTTACAGGCCCGCCGTCAGTTCTCCATGAAATTGCGTTGCGCTGTTTGTCGGTGTACGGTTGACTCTGCGTATACGGCAGAATTTTCGATCGATCGAGTGTGGCGCGTTCGGCCTCTGTAGCGATTCGTACATTCGTTTTTTATCCGTGGTTAAAACGACGACGTATCGTAGTAGACGTGTCGCGAAAATTAGAGAAACGGTCGTCCTGTGCAAACTTTGCGCACGTTCTGTCTATGCTTGTTCGTCTGTTGGATAACCTTTAAAACTATAACGCGCGTAATATATTCGTAAAAGTTTTTCGTAACGGCGTCCAAATACCTTCGTGATCGTACAACTCGACAGATGGAAGATTACCCGAAAGCGATGACGCTGCGAACACTGTACTTTTAATTTACCTTCGAATTTACTGTCATTTATATCATCTTCTTGCAACGGGTGAACTTAAAGGAGCGGGTCGTTCGTTTCTTACGAATCGAATACGTTGATTGCGCGTTTATGCGATGAAATTAACAAATTGACGAGAACCGTAGCGGAGCGGTATCACTTTCGAAAGGATCGCGTCGCGCTTCAACGCGTTCCATCTTCGCCACATTTCATCGCCTTCCGCGTCATTTTATATCATCACGGACCGATTCCACATGTAAATCCCAAACAGTCTAATTGCAATATTCAATGGAAACACACAGACAGCATCGCGAAGCAAAGCGCAGTCGAATTGAAATTATCAATGAAACGACCAGAATCCCTGTAAACTGGAGAAGCTTCTACAAGGCAATGAAACAGAGATACGCTATACCAGAGGGAGAGAGAGAGAGAGGAGGGAGAGAGGGAGAGAGGGAGAGAGGGAGGGGGAGAATGCAATAGGCAATGGGATAGGCAATCTAAGCCTAGGATACAACGTTACCGAGGCGAATCATATTGCGATCCATGGGGCAATCTGGCCGCAATACTGACGCACTTCGCGATTCCCTTTGTGACTTAGCTCGACGGCCAACGTCACCGCGTTGATTGTCCATACCGACTACCGCGTGTACAATATCGGATTTGCTTTGGAGACGACGACGACCGCTGACAGGTTGATTGCGAGCATCCGTCGCTGATTTCCAACCGACTTGGTCCGATGGATGCGACGTTCCGCGATGGATTTCGACGATCCGCCAACTTTCACGAACGCGTCACACAACAGGAAGGTTCGCGTCGGTCGAACACGACGTTTCTTTGGGCTAGATCGGAGAGCCAGTGGTAGGGAAGAACGACGGTTTCGTCAGAAATACAAAAATTACTGGCAAAAGTACGAACACCGTAAGGCTCCGAGTCTATGGGCAACGTCGACGAATTCTGGAAACTCGAAAGTTTAAAGCACGTCGGCGTTTCGAAAGAAGCAACGACTTTCTCGAGCAAATAAGTATCTACGATCTGGCAATTGATTGTATCTACGAGCGACGCCTGTTATTAGAACATACTCGCTTCTCGGAACAACGTACGGAAATATTAGTTTCGCGTAAAAAGCAAACGGTGTTTCGTAACACGTATACTAAATAAATACGTTGTCGTATAGCGTCCGAATTTGTATAAATGTCGCGAGTCGTTTCGCGATAAATTGTTACACAGATACGGCCAAAGGTTCTTCCAAAGTTCATCCTTGTATATTTTCATACAACGTACAATTATCCAATGTACGAAGCAACGATAACTTTTTCCAAGCGATCGAACGAATAAAAGCTGTATCGGTGATACTCTGACTCGTGAACGCATGGCCGATAAACTATTTCTCTTAACGATAGTTATGTAAAGGCAGAAGACGTGGTTCGAACAATATCGCATTATGCAGCGGACTCTTTTGTACGATAGAAGTAAGAAGGGCGAGCGTAGAGAAAGGAGGCTACTGTAAGTTGTCGATATCGTTAATCGAAGACGGAAATTCCTGACAAAGGATGAATACCCCTGGCCAGGGCATACAAAAGGTGGACAGGTAAATAGCTGCGGGTTTACGTAACAGGACCTGTTCAATTTTTCCATCCTTCCTTTCTTTTCGTCGTTAAGCGCGGAACTTGTCAGGCCTGTTGTCAACGTTTTGTTAGACCGTATCGATTAGTCCAAGCGAAAACTGATATCTTTTTCCCGCGATATCTCGCATCCTGAATGGATAATCGTTGCGAACCAGCGGATAAAAGTAAGAAAAGAATCTTCGCGTAATACTTTGATCGTTGCGTGCCCGTCTTTCCGATTGTCAATAAGATTAATACCAACCAGTATTAATACTAACCTTACCACCTTGAAAAACTACCTTGGAAAATTTGTCCTGTCCCCGCATCATAGAGAGATTGAAACTTCATTGGCACACCAAAAACTTACGTCATATTCGATTATCGCGAGTAACCACGTACTGATCTTTTTCCGCGATCGCCTCGCTTACCAGTTATTAATTCCTGGCGATCGAGTCCTACTTTTAACTACCCGGTTGTTATTTAGTAATTCCGCGTTGGTCGTAACTGGTCGTAGTTGCTAAGCTCTTAGCGACTATAATCGTTGGTTATGGATTACTCGCTTGTTTAACTTTCCGCTTTTCGCTTCCGCTACCAATGGGCTTTTCCCGTCGATAGAATAAGATACAGTAACACAAAACGTTCGCAGCGCTTTCTGCGATACTTGGCAGACAAAACAACTTCCTGCCGCGGTTCCACCTTCCATAACCGTATTCGTTCCCAAAAATATCGATCTCCACGAAACTGCGCACCTTAATATCTCGAACGTCTCGATGAGGCAGTCTCGTGACCGTCTCGCAAACCACGTCCGCCGTAAGTTCAACCCAATGGAAGATCTAAAAACATTTGCTATCGATTGGGCGCGCATTAAGGGCTGGCTAGAAATAAACCGGCCATCGGCCATTTATGGGAAACAGTCGCGTTCTGGCTGGCTCCAGGGTTGATACGGTTTCTGGTTTCTACTGGCAACGCGATATGGAGCTGTACGTCGAATCCGCAGTATCCATAACAGCAGCGTGATCCTTTCGTGGCTGGTAAATTGAAGCCGAGATACACGAGCCCGGATCGCTTTTCCAAATTGAATTTTCTCTGCTGCTTAAACGTTCCTCTTCCACCGGGTCATTCGTCCACCTTTGTTCTCGCCACCGCGCCATCGACCGTGCAAATCGCGAAAATATTCGTCGCTCAACGCGTTCTCTATTCGCGTTCGATCGCGACGAACGCGTTCAAACGTCGATCCGAGCTACATCTACCAGCAACCCTGTGGTTATGTGACCGGTCCTCGATATCTTACCGCCCGAGGTAGTTCTTAGCCAACTGTGTTGGTCAAATCGCAGTTCGTTGATCTATACGTATAATAAAGCAACGGAAGAGTTGTGTCTGCACGTCGAATAAAAGAAAGAATACAAAGCGATCGAACAGGATCAGATATCGTAAGATACGGAGTTCAAAAAAGTAATTTTTGGAATTTTTGTCCGTCGTTTTATTACAGTCGTTACGTATGATCGTGCATTTTCAAATTGCCATATTCGTCGGTATCTTTTAGATTTTGACATTCGATATCGAGATTGTAAAATACATCATCGATATCGTACGTATTCGAGGTGAAAGTGTTTGGTTGGATGAAAGGGTTAACGATAAGGATCGTCGACTTTGCGATTGTATTCGGTGTACAAGCGTTCAGCCTTTAACGACGAAAAAGTTGGACAAACCCTATTCGTGGCGTAGCGTCGTACGCTTTGCGCATATCT
Source organism: Bombus confusus (assembly GCA_014737475.1). Taxonomy (NCBI): domain Eukaryota; kingdom Metazoa; phylum Arthropoda; class Insecta; order Hymenoptera; family Apidae; genus Bombus; species Bombus confusus. Next base: position 1,320,919 of record JACXIV010000085.1, read on the forward strand.
AAATAGGCTGATGAAACAACCGATGCGAGCGAAAACGTTTGTCGGACGTGTGATTGCGTTATACATATTAAAAAGCGTAGGTGACGCTGTTTGGGATTATGGCGAGCAGCTTCCTCTAATCTTTTTACGCGTTAAACATCGTTTGTCGTTTAACATCTTATTCTTTTATGCGCATAACTGATTCTAATTGCATATTTAACGAACGTTGTTGTTTAGTATTTGCAATCGCATTACGAGTACGATTTATATAAAATTGATTCAACTTATATCTATTCGGGTCACGAAAAATTTCTATCGCTAATATTCTCTTCGTGTAACGACGATAAACAGAGAAATCAGAGACGCAATCAACGTTTCTAGATAAACGATGGAATATCGATAACGATGGAAAGGTAACTCGGAGATAAATTAGCCGAATCTATTGGAAACGTGGGAGAACGGACTCGAGCAAACGAAAAGAAGCTATCACGCAACAGTGTCATATCGTCAAAGGTTAATTCGTGCTCGTAAACGGGCGAAATGGAACTATAATCACACGGTGATCGCATGATTATTGACCGTGCGATTATTGACGCAAGCAGCCTGGGTCAGTGGTATGTGCGCGTAACAGGTCAGACCGCGGGATAATGCAATTGAAATTCGAGACCGCTGAACAAAACAACGATGGTCGAATTTGCCGATCTTACAGCCTTGTAACGGAGCGTCGAATTACGCGCGAGTTTCTGCTACCAAATTTCGAAATATCTTATACTTTGTATTATACATATATAACGTTATATCTTTACTTTGCCATCTATTTTCCACGTTTTCTTCTGTTTTGATTCGCCATCCGTACGATGGATCCACGCATCTTCCAACGCGTTAGGCTCCAACGTAAAATCCTTGAACCTTCCACGATCTCGAAGAAAGTCTAAAAAGATCCTCTCTAAGGTCTATACTCTCCTAAAACAATCCCTTTGAAAGATACCTTAAAAGATCGCTAGGAAACGTTGCTGAAAATTTCTCATCTTGAAATTTATTTACACAAATAAACTATCGCGTGCTGACGAACGATGCAACGTATTCAGCGCGATAAAAGGAAAATTCGCGACGAAATGGGGCCAGGAGAAACCCGTTAATATGGGCTTACGCGTGGACGCGCCCGGCCAGGGCTTTCTAAGCCCTTGCCGAATTTCTGCTAGCTACAATATTCCCCTGCATTACTCCATACGACTAATGCAGTTTAGCTTTGGTTAGGTTTCCACGGTGTGTATGTGTTGGCCACACGTCACTCGAGAAACAGACGCGGAGAGGTCTGCATAATTCGAACTCCGGTTCAGATCAAAGCCAGCTTTCTCGTAATGTATTCTCTATGAATAACTCGCATCGAGACCGTGTATTCAGGTTGTATACCGGCAAGGGCTTAAGAAGGTTTTTGAAACTGCGGTATAATCAGCGCGGTCGATAATTCTGTTCTAATACAATATTTCACATTATATTTACGCTATACTTTACGTATAATATTATACTTTAACTCCACCGTACGTCATCGTACTGCTTTATGACTGCATTAAAGAAGGATTTAACGTCAAACAACTATCTAACAAACGGCGTTTCTGCTTCCGAGGATATCGAGAATTTTTGCAAGAGAGGAGAATTTTTCTCGTTTTGCTTATCGCTGTCCGAGTCACGCGTACGCTACTCGATGGAACCCGCTGTTTCACCGGGTTTATCCTACTATTCCTAGTTACTACTCGTTTCCAGGGAAGAACCGCCAGTCACATGGCTGGCTAGCACCACTGCGACTCGATGTTGAACTTTTTAGACTCGTATCTTCGTAGACTTGCTATTTATTAAGAGCATTTTAACGACTAAAGAGTAAGAAATATTTCTCGTATTATCACACGTAGAAACATGAAATTAATCCTACGGGTATCAATAGCAATTAACGCAGTTCTTCGATACAATTTTTTCCCATAGAATCACCTAGTATAAGAAATTCACGTACCAAACGACTACGAAATTCCACCAGGAGTGTAATAAGCTCGTTCTACGAGATTTCACGCGTTAATTTCATACAGTCTACTCCGTCATAAGGATAGCAAAGCGTAGTAGAAAGTTAATAGACGTTAGTCGGAGCAATTTTACTGCAATTCCCTTAAATTTACGACTGCCAGCTTTTACTGTTACTACCTGCTCGTAGTTTCATAACACGCGTGGAAAACGAGCAAGAGGGCTTCTTTGCTCATCGTAGAATCGCTCTGTTACAATTTATACGATCAAGGGTTGAAACGCAACGTCGTACGCTTTCAAGATTTTTTTAACTATTTCGATCGTCGAATAAGTCTTTAGAGGTGATAACGTTTCAGACGAGGAAGAAAAATTATTTCACGTTCGAAATTCGACGTTGAGACAGGGGCAATCTCTAACGAAGTCTTTATAGCTTGCACGTCGCGACGACGGCAGCGTTAATCGATAGGTTAACGAAGGAGGAGCTGCAAGCCCTTTGAACTTGCAAAACTCACATAAACATTGGCCACTGCTGTCAGTTCGTTATTCGGAAATCGTACCTCTAGATTGGGGTTAGGTTTGATAAAAATCCGATCCATAGAGTTCGATAAAAATTTATTGCAGAGTCATGGAAAAATCAAGCAGAGATATATTACATTTGCAAACGTCTAAATTCCTCCGTTGCTAATTTGTTCGTTTCCTAATCGTTCTTAAACTCCTCGCCTTTAAAATCTCGAAACTCCTCGAGTCCTAAATTCCAATATTCGTTCAAAACCCTTCTCAAATCCCTCGCGAACAATTTCCATCCGCTTTCCCTATCTCCAAACATTCCTCAGCCATTCTACTCCCTTCGTTCCTTATTTCCACAACAACTTCTTCAAGAATGTCCATCAATTATCGAGTTCCCTTCCTTCCACACGCACAGTACCGCGTCTACGTTTAGTCGGAGAGCCAGGATGCTTACAGTAAAAGTTGGAAAATATCAGGAACGTCGGAAACGCTGTTCGTCTTGAGAACATGCGACCTCGTTAGACGAGCAAACACGCGACAAAAGAACCCGACGATACCTCAAGATACGACCAAGGGATCTGCTAGTACAGGATATTATAATTGTGTAGGAGGTTTATTTCCCTTTCACATAGTGGGACCGTGTTCGAGTCGAGGAACCTCGTCTGGAATGCATATTTCTTTGACATGGGGCAGAACCAATTTATATTACGGAAGCGGATGGCATGAATTTTTAGAATTGGGATGAAGGTACTGTCGAGATTTATTATTATTATTATCATTATTAAGATATTATATTGTTAGATTTGTTATTAAATTATTTTTCGTACTATCGGAGATTTGTCCGATGAAATTTTAGAAGATACGGCTCTATATTTTCACTTTTCGCCAAGATTGTGAAACTTAGATCCTGAAATTTCGAAATTTCTTAATTCCCAAATCCCGAAATTTCCAAAATTCCTACGTTCCTAAATTTCAAACGTTTAATTTATGCATCTCCTTCTATAGACAGTTCCCTTTCCTTCGTCGATTTACGTCAAATCTTTTCAAAATCCCATGTCCACGTGTCAAGTACGATTCTGTTGATTAATTAGATGAGGGAGCCGGAAGGTTCGGGTTCGTTTTGCAAGTGATCACAGGAAGGTTCGCGTATGCGCGTTTTAGGCCGGGTCTGAATGTTTCATGAAGGTGTCCAGCTCCTTTTAATGCACGCTGCGGTCACTGTGATCCACGTGTGTCCCTCTATACATAATGTGCATGCATGAACGTCGAGGATACGGTAAGTGGACACCCTTATCGAATGTCGTATCCTTAAACATGAGATGCGAAGCTGGACCAACGTGCTCCAAAAGAGACGCCGGAAATGTAAATACGCTGCAAACGTGGCGAATTACATCGAAGCTCAGGTTTGACCCGCTCGCTCTATCGAAAGAGCAAAAATACCGAAAGATGTAGCGTATATGCACCGAGAGTGATAAAATTATTCGCACGTGGCGATAATACGTGAGCTAACAAGACAACGAAGAACTCGATGATTCAGAAGGATCTAAGAATTTAGGATCGCGACGTAAAAGTTTTCGTATTTCTATATTTATAAAACGATTCAAGAACCTAGAAATTTCGGTATTTAATGGCTGATACATTTCCAAATTCGGAGGATTTAAAAAGGAATTAAAAAATTGAGGAACTTTACAAATTTTCAACGTGCTATCTCTTCGTAAATCAATTTAACGATGAAACGAAGGCAACTATAAATCAGCTGTCCACGATGTTCGTCATCGCGATGATCTTCTTGGAAAGCATCGGCGAATCGTTTGATACGCTAATGACTATTGTTATGCGTCGAGGGAAGCGATCGTCATCCCTGTACAGGGACGTGGCCCCGATGGTTCGACCTACAGCTGACCTAAATTATCCATCCCTTACACGAACATTCGACGTATACGTCCGTTAAGCTTCTCCCGGGTTTCCTGCTGGTCCGTTTCACTCGCTGGCCAGCGCTAGGAGATCGGCTTTCCTCGATCGATGACCAAACTGAATACGTTCGTCGCTCGACTTTAACGAACACGATCGATCTTTAGAACTTTAACGAAAAAGGATGCCTCTACGCAGAGAATCTAAGGCTTCCATGAAAACGATGGAATTAGCTTTTGAATGATACACGCTATTGGTCAAGTTCTATATTGAAAATCCTAATAAGTATGCGCAACTTGTCTCTCGAAAATACCACACACCCTGTAACAATCTTGAAAAAGGAGTAATCCAAGAAGCAGCCAAGAAATTCCGAGAGTAAAATTTCACTTACGGTACGCAACATCGTTCGCGCGGTCGAGCTCGGTATCCAGCGAATGACTAATAAACTCGAAGAACCACCCAACAAGTTTCCAGAGTAAAGTTTCGTTTAGATTTCTACGAAAGTCGGAGTCCTACAAAATATTAAGAGCTGACCACCCAATTTCCAAAAGTGTACGGAACACGGGAAGAGAGTTTCGATTCGACAAACGCTGTCCGCGTAATCTGGTTCGACGTGAAATGAGAGATGAGAGACATGGGACAAAAGGGAGCAAGGATCGCGTGAGAGAGAGTCGGGGAAGGACACGAAAACTGGAGTACATCCGGTGATCGCGCGGCCTCGTTATCGAGCACGGAGCCACGTCAAAAATATCGACTGAAATATCGACGGAATGTGTCAATGCTTCCTGATGAACCGCGGCGACGCGCGTCCGCCAACCTTCCACGGATTTTCACCGTTGAAATTCGATTGTCGCCGATCGAATGGTTAGAAGAGTGGGAAAAATACGGTTCTGACGGATTTTTATTGCTCTGAAACATTTTTGCAGCTTTATGGGACTTGTACTTTCTTTTTGTCTTGAATTTTGAAACTTTGCGACGTTGCTCGATATTTTGTACGACGTTTACGATATTACATCGAATCGGCTTTCATCGCTGTATAATTTTTCGAAGCTTCGCGGTCTCGTGGTTTCTTTGTCTTTGGAGTTTTCGATTTTTAAGATGTCCGGTTTACGATATCGAGTTGAAAACTTCTTATCAAGCACGAGCCGTAGTAATTTTTGTCCTTTTTTTTTCTTTTGTTATTCCATTTATCAATACGATCTTCGCTGAACATAGTGAATGCCGTGTTTAAGAAAAAAATGTCTATCCTGAAAAAAAAGAACTGTTTAATCAATAATATACGATTTCTGATTGCATCGCCACCTTCTCCCTGCTCTGCGAATGGTTTCCTCCTTTTTTAATAATTCTATGCAATAACGGAGCAATTTTCTGTCGAACTCAGCCGCGGCTGGGTTTCAATTTTTTCAAACGCAAACCATCGACGGTAGAAATGCGCTTTGTGTTACGTGTGCATTTGACGTGTACCAATTACTGCGTGTCTTTGCCAAATTCGCCGCCATGATGCTTGCCCGGTAATCGATACTAAATTTTCCGTTTCACTCTATTATTATGCGCCACGCTTTCGTGCGAATTTCCTTTCAAATCGAGAAGCTGCAGAAATTCTGTCTTGAAAAATGATCGTCGCTGCACTTACTCGCTCTTTGCGCGTACAAGTAGTTTTGAAAGTTGTGCGTAATTTGAACAACGTCTCAACGATTACGTAAATTCGTTTGATTTCGTTTAATTTATTTTTCCAAATGTTTCAGTGAAACCGCAGGTTCATTTTCAAAAAATGTACAGCAAGTTGATGAATCAAAATATTCGCTGTTGCTTTCTGTAAGTTTAAGCCATCTGTCAGGCAAGCGATGAATCGCAGCACGTAAAAGTGTTGCGTCTTTAGACAAGATCCAATCGTCAGTCGCAGTGACAAAGGAGGACGTTCTGCGAAATTGCTGCGTGACGACGCTAGGCAGGCACTGCTTCTATGACAAAAGACGTGATATACCGGGTCTTGGTCGGGACGTCTTGCAGCAATCAGCTTATTCGCTAGACGTTACTCCTTCGGATTACCACGTGTTCCGATCGATGCAACGTGCCTTATCCGATACCCATTTGCAATTAACGGACGACAAACTAAGGCGATTTGACGATCGAATCTCGTGCAAAGAGGCAACATCTTGTCGCGATGGAATTCATCGTGGATGGATTACATCGTAAACGGCAAATTAAAGTCATAGAAAGCTTCGATTCGACAGCTTGCAAATAGACTCTGAGTTTCACGGAAAAATTCGAATTATTCGCTCGTACGTCTAATGCAATCTTCGTGTTATTAAAAAGATTATTAGGTAAAATAATTCATGGTAATTTGAAGGAATTTATGGTTGGCGAGCGAAGGAGGAGACCCGGTCGACAAAGGATCTAGAAAGCACGGTTTCATCGTGTTAGCGAAACTGGTCCAGAAGGTAGATCGAACGGCAGAAGACGGTGAATCGTATTTAAATTTCAAATGCTGCTTGAGAAGGCAGCATAGTCGGATATAATCGGATATCCGAACGTTCCCGTGGAAAGCCAGGTATTACGTGGATACCGATTTACTCGGGTAACCAGCTGGAAAGCAACTAGAAATAAACTATTCTCTTCGAACGTTTTACCCCTGCTGTAACATTCCACCTTCAACCCTTTCCATTCCTTTTATACATAGAAGCCGGCGATCGATTCTGGATATTTTCACCTTCGTCACTGTTTCAATCTAACCTTTTCCTTCTCTTTAAATTATTTCTCCCTCGCCCTGGTCTTTTATTTCTTTTCGCTTTTTCCCTTGTTTGATATCGGTGTAAGTGGATAACGGGGCTTAGATTAATTCCTTAACAGTCCGTTTAATTCCTTAACAGTTGGATAAAACGACGAAGAGTTCACTGCGAACGATAATAATTCACAAGAAAAGAAAATTGCTTCTTTACCGTTAAAACTTGTTGCGTTTCCAACGTAATGTAACGAGAAATACCCCGACTCGTTATTTTTATACGTAATTTTTCTCTTTTAAATTATTCGATAGGCTCGAAAATACCACTATATATACATATATACACTTATAGTAATTGTTACTACGTACGCAAATATATAATCTTAACAACGTCTTAATGACTATTCAGATTCGTTCAAGTTTTCGTACATGTCTTAATATCTATAAAAAGGACACACGCGCGTAACTATGAAATAATTATTTCGATTATTTAGCTAGTGGTTAATTTATGGTGAATATCGTTAACAAGGTATATGAGATTTTCACTGGAGACGGAAATCCCAGTTATTCAGAGCCGTTTCCGTATATTCTGCTACGATCGCCGTGTTTAAATATTTCCGTGGACAAACAGGCGAGGGCCCGCGACGTATGGCAAACAAAATAAATAAAAGTCTCTCTACTTACGTGAATCGAGGCAGACCGGAGGCCGATGAAAGGGAGATTTTCGAGTGCAGGATCGTATCGTCAACTTTTAGGGGGTCGCCCTACGCCGATGGAGAGTCGGAAAAGACAATTTTCCCGCGACTTTAGTAAAAACCAACGGAATCGACGTATTTTCTGTATAAAAACACCGAGCCGACGAAACGTATCAGCGAATTGTCGAAATTATCCAAACCAACAAGAAGCTTCGAAGAAGAAAAAAAAGAAAAGCGGAGGAAGAATCCAAAAGAGAAAGGAAATATTCGTTACATCGTTCAGCCTCGACACTTTGCTCGCTATAGTCAAATTTAATCCCTGATTGCTACGATGAAACGCAAATGTTATAACTCTGTGAGGTTTTTGAGACGTATTAGGTCGTAATATACGAAATATCCAATTTTTTACGGTTCGTACTTCACTGAATCATAAGATAGAAGTAAAAATTTATAGCGTATCGTGAGAGGCAGAGTTCTATTTTGAAATAATGTTTGTTTAAAGAAATAGAAATTAATATGTTTAATAATTTTTCTGAAATTATATTCATTTTCCAACAAAATCAGGCAGATTCTTGAGCGATCCTATATGAAGACCACGTAGGAAAAACATGACAACTTAGATTTTTAGCATACAATAGATAAAAGACGAACGAATATAAGGACATCGGACCAAATATTAGATTTGGCCAAATTTAAGGATACTGTTCGTTACTTTTTAACGAGCATTTATCCCAACAGTTAAAAATTAATATTTTTATCCACTAATAATCAATACTCTGCGTATGTAACCTAAAAGAAACATGAAAAATTACAAGTAAATATTTTCTGTCAAACTCTCATGCTCTTCTACTTCGAAACTCTGATTTCTCCTCTTCTTCTTCTTCTTCTTCTTCTTCTTCTCCCTTCTTGTTTTTCTTCTTCTGGACCATCCCAAACGACTGCGTACCTGTTCTATACTACTTAGACGTGAATTCCACTTACTGCAGGCATTCTCAAGAAATTGGTAAACCTGGAAAAACCATAAACGAGCGACAATCGCGTTTCTCCCCTGTGGTCTCCCATCGTCCAAAGTCAGCCATCGACTCAAATTCTCAAAACCAAACCTTTCATCCTTACTCTCTGGTTTCGATCTCTTCCGTGAACCCGCCTTTTCGAAAAATCCTACCTTATAAAAAACGCTACGATGACGATGAAACTCGGCTGTAATGGTTCAGTGACTATCGAGAGAAATTTTGTAACATTTCGTCGATGATTATTATTCGAATAACATTACAGCAGCTCTAGGATGGAGAGTGAAAGAGATGAATGTGAGAGACAGAGAACGTGTGGGGAACGGAAGAGCCACAAAGACGACGAGAAAAACAGAGACACACCGAGTGAGAGACGAGGGAGAGATCGGGACGTACTGAGTGATACGCGGAAAACGTGAGAATTAAAAGTTTCTGAGAATATTGGCAAGATCTGAAAAGAACGAGTAATTGATAGGCAACGTTGATGCGTTTATGCTAATTTTTTGACGGTAGAATTTCGTTCGTCCAAACGGTCGAAAGACGAACGATTCGTAAGTAGATCGCAGACTTTTGTACATTTTTACGAAGCTTGACGATACAAGATGCACAGTACGTACGCGTATTCGTTTCTTTCTTCTTTTTTTCTCTCTCTTTTTCTTTCTTTTTTTTTTTTTTTTTTTTTTTTTTTTCTTATATTCATAAAAGTATAAACTTTCGAAACACTTCAACTCTGCCTATCGTCGTTTTTTCGTACTCTTAATATTTTCACAAATATTCAATATTCTCGTATTTTATGTGCCTCGCCCTATGTAGAACAAGAAGAATAAGAAGAGGAGAAGAGAGAAAAAAACAAACGAAAAAGGAACGGAGAAGAAAAGAATGAGAAGAAGAAAAGAATAAATAAAAAGAAGAGACAACTGTAATGTAGGGGAGGCTCGTACCTTTTGCCCGCTGTGCAGAGTATCTCTGTAAAGTAAAACAGAAAAGAGAAGAGTTAGACAAAACGTACACATAAATACAAGACAGATATGAGAGGTTAAGAAGCGACTGGAGAAAATGGCCGACTCGAAGGGACAAAGAACGGAAAGAAAATGGAGGAGCCAAGCGGTTAGAAGGCGCCATATACAAGGTGCAAGAAAATATATTTTGGATATTCGTAGGATCGTTTGCAGGCGTTGAAACGATGAAAAACGCTCGTGTATAAAAGTGCCGTTCGAGGTTTACCTTCAAATCATAATCATCATAAATCACAAACTATTTTAGTACGGTGTATTTGCTTGCTTTTGATTCGTCGGCTGCTTCATCGATATCAGTATATTTTAACGTAAAGTAGCATAATTAGTTATTACCGATAATCGAAGATTAAACCTCGAACGATACTTTTGCACGCGAGTTATTTTCGAGTCGTTTCAATGCCTTGGATGACCCCGTAAATATCCCCCATATATATTCTGGCACCCTGAGGATATCTACGAACATGATTATGGCGGAGACGTAGGTGCAAGATTCAGACAGAGACAGAAAGACAAAAGGAGACAAAAAGACACGAAAAGCGGGCTCACAGGTGGATTGAAAGAGAGTGTACAGTGTGTCGAGTGTGGCCTGTACGATGATCGGAGAAGAAATGCTGATCTGCTGCGCCACGTGTTTCTCTTTGTTACACGTGTATCGATTGTTCGGAGCTTTCATCGATTACACTTTCTAAAGCGAGGGATCTTTGTAATTTTCGTTAGTGGAACTTTTAGTTAAAACGTGACCATCTACTAAGGTGTAGCGATTAGCGATTAAGGTTGGCATTTTGCATCGTTTATCAATCCTGAAAAGATATTACACATATTTACATTGTCCGTCGAAAATAGCCTTAGAACATAATGCTGCAAATTTTATTTATTAACAGGTTATAACGGAGAATGCGCGTGTTTCGTGACATCGCTAGCTCGCACGAAATAAAGAAATTAACATTGAACAAGTAAAGAGAAACTGTTGAAAAAAGAAATCTCTATAAATCTATTTCTATAGTTTACAATTTACGAAGATTACAATTCTAATTTATAAAATAAGGTAGAACGATGGCGAAGGAACTATTTTCTACAAATTTTGAAGCTCTTGATGTTGATTATATCTTCGGTGCAGGATCGCCCAAAAAACGAAAAAAAGCCGCCGAATTTCGCAACAAAAAAAAGGGGGAGGGGGAACAATTCTTCTTAGTCTACCTGCAACAGTATAATATTCCATTACTTTTTATTGTCTTCTCCAAAAATTGTTAAGGACAGCTCTAGAATGGAAGTTACACGGGAGGGAAACCTTGTTAGTAAAATTAACTAAGAGAAAGAAATTAATCTACGGCTAATTTTATGGTTAAACGTAAGAAAGGAAAATCTGTTAAGGTATTAGTATAAGAGCATGAAATGCGAAGAAATATTAGTATCTACTCAATGATACCTCTCCGTTCGTCCGACCTAAACACCAAGCATTCTCAAAAATAAAAGACAGAAATATGGTTGTCCGTTATACGAAATTTCCAGTGACCCAGAAAGATTAAGGCGGTTAATTTCGTTTGATTTAATTAAAAGAACGTTTGAGCTTAAAAATAAAAAGAAGATAGTCGACACGGAATCGCAGAATCTCTTTTGTCTATACACTGCACTTTTGTATACCAAAGAAAATAATGAGTCATACAGTTGTCTTTTAATCGCAACACGCGCAAATATCCATCTGTATTCTGAAATTTCAACATCCATTAAGAATCTCTTGGATTACGGGATATTTCGTGACGGTTTAACGAACATTTCATAAGCTCACTGACACGAATGATCAAAAAGCTCACGAACGGTCCATATTCAGGCAGCAATAATCCATTCCCAACCACCTCTCCATCCTCCATTCGCGATCAATTGGATTCTGAATATTTCGAGATAGATCAACGAATACTTTCGTAAGCCTACACAAGCGAATTATCAGAAAATATTGCAGCGGATCAGGTTGAAAAAAGATTTCAATTTAACTGGAAATCGTGATTCAATTCAATCTGAAAATCATTTATTGGGTTCATTCGATTATTAATATTTCAATAATTCATGATGGATTGATAAATATTTCAAAGGTCTGCCGCTACTGAGAGATTATTATTAAACAAACAATTTCCACTTAATCTGGAATATTGAGTTCACCTGGAAAATAGGTTCGATTATTATTATCGTGAATTACGAATATTTTTAGACTCGGTAATAGTTCGATGAATATACTACAAATCTATATTAGTATTTACATTTAGTATTTATATTATATTTAGTGTGAAATCTTTATTTAATCTGAAAATTACGTAGAACTAGTCGAATTACGAAGGTTTTTGTAATTCGAGACAGGTCGATGAATATTTCGTAGCCTAAATTATTAGGAAGTTGCAAATGGTCCATATTCGTACAATTAATATTTCATCCATACGTACATTCTGCAGTCCACTCGTGGTACTTCGCTCATGATTACTTACTTAGATTATGAATAAACGAAGATTCGCTTCTATATTTAAATCACCGAATAACTCGCGAACCATAACGTTCCCTATACGGATAACTATCGCTCGTTATCTTTTTTCTCGTATGTTTCTTTCCATCTGAAATTTATTCGACGTTTTTTGCTCCAACAAACCTCGACTACGCGCGTAAATCCTATTAAAACTAGCAAAAGCTTAAAAAATTATCGTTGCAAAACCAATGAAAATCTTTCGATTCGGCCGGAGTGGCGAGAAAGCGTAAATCTTCCCCTATGAAATGCTTGCCGTTTCGTCTCGATCCGACTTTCCGTTGCTGAGATATCGTCGTTCGAAGAGAAGCGAATTTTTCAATAACTCACTCTATCGGTGTCTCTCGCGCACGCACGAACCTCTCGCTCGCACCGCGTCATCGACCAATCGCAACGTCGTTAACAGTGCGCTGATCAATGACAGACAGCGTCTGCGTCTTTTTACTATTACTACTACTAAGCGTACGCAGTTCCTGGAAAAAATGTAGGTCAGACAACTGCAATCTGCCATTCATAGTTCTATAGACTTGGATACGTCTATCGTACCTCGTAGAGATACCGACTTAAATCAAAGTGCATCATCGAATGCACGCTTTTCACTATATTCCGGGTAGATAATGTCCAAAAATTTCGCGATCCAAGTAAACGAATAATCAGTTGTAAACCGCGTAAAACACTCGCAATGTCTAAAAAAATAATTTTAGTATGAAATTGAAACTATAACAATTTGAAGAAAAATTTGCTGTCTTTTGTTCGTCATCGCGTAATAATTTCGTGGTGCGATAACTTTCAAGCGATACACATGTAAGAAAAGTTAGAAAGATTTAAACGTCCATCGATGAACGCCGAAGATTTTTGCAGGGTAGGCAGGTTTGCACGCGTATTCGAGCATCGTCGGCCTAAGTCGAGACACCCCTAAGCGCCTTGTGGTCGCCCCTGCGAATGGGTGGCTCAGGCTGTGTTATCGTTGGCTAACAGGCAGCCGTTCGCAAAGGGTTGATAGCGCCTGCCGTCGTGCTGACTAATTAGAATTCCTTCCCAGCGATACGTAATCTCGCTAAGGAAATTAAGCGGACGGCTGGCCCGCACGAAAAACCTGACGACGCTCGATTTTAGCGGATGGATCGCTAAGCTAATTGTTCTTCGCGACACAGAATCGTGTATTTTATCTTCCGCTTTCGGGCAAAAATTACGTACGATATTTCGATATCTAAAATTAAATTTATAAGTAACTGTCAAATAAAAAGTACACGATTTTTATGATTCTTTTCTTTATACGGATATTTTCTAACGTAAGCTTTAGCTTCGCTTTCTAATTTTTTTAAAAGAACAGTATTAAAAACTAATAATTTCGTTACCATTGTCTATTTTATCGGTAATATTACATGTAATTTATGGTAATATTTTATTTATTTACCGCTATCGCACCGAACGTCTTATAATTCGCTTAAATTTCGCTATTTTTCATTCGTTAAGAATGGTGAGTGCTTTTGAAACGTAGACAGTCGACTGTTCATAGTTGGAAATTTTGCTGTTCCAGTGGCGATACAGCGCTAACGAAATTTCAAAAAGTTTCGTACAATGCGCACGATATATCCGTAAAAGGAGTTCAGTGGCAAACGTTCGGATACGTTCGTGGGTGTGCGTGTCAACTTTTATTTGAACGAAATATATTTCATAGCCCTGTAATAATACACGAAAATGTGGAAATATTTGCGAACGGCAAAGTATCTGGGTTAATGCCAGTCAAAGCTATTCCTCCGTATCTTTTTTCATTAAACGTATTTGTCTGCAATCCTTCGCACAGAGATTAATCAGAAAAGGCGAGGTTTTATCCGGGGGAACTTTTCTCCCTGCTGTTATCGTTTTCATCGGCGGTCGCTGGAATCTCTTGCAAAAGCGGCGGGAACAAGTTGAAAACTATGTAGCAAAGCAACGAATTAATATTTGAAATTCCTCGTTGTTCCCGCCATCCTCGATGTCCAATATCGTTCATTTATAATCGGGTTCGTGGAAACACACCGAAAGCTTCTGGCATTAATATCGTAGAATGGCGAAACGTTTTCGGTGGCATGCACCTAGCAGCCAACAACAATCGATTTTGTATCATTTAATCGAACCACCGCGACAACCACCATTTCCGCGAAAGCTCACCAATGATTCCACAATCTGCATTTTACAATTCGCTTCGAACGGTTTTAACTTTCGTCGGATAACGTGTAGAATTAATTAACTGCGTCGCTCATCGCATCTCCTTGTCAATCTAAATTAGTATAAAATAGATTACAATATCGAGCGTTTCTGACACTCCGTAATTTTCTTCTCTCTTAATTTTGTATAATCGACGATTTTCAAAATTTTTACCCATCGCTATACTTTTCGTTGGTTCTCCGCTTTTTATGCGATTCGGTCGTTTTGCAACGACGCGCAGTCCCTGGTCGGATTAAAATTCACCAAACTTTGCAACACACGCACAAGTGCGTCATATAAGTGGCACGAACGCAATGAGACAGAGGAGCATAATCGCCAACAGTGGAATTGGCGCTCGAAGCGGCTACGAACCAGGCTGCACAGGGTTCCTGTGCATTCGCTGTGTGCGATGAACGTACACAGCGACACGTATCAGCATGATCGCGCGTGTCGGTAATCGGTAGATAGAGCCAAGCTGGAGTAGGATGATGCAGCAGCTACAGGTAAATGTAATTAGGGATTGATCGAATGGTAAGCACAGGCCTGTCTAATTGCCCGAGCGGATAGCTCTCTTCCGGTAGCCGGAAGCTTGGAAGCTGCTATTCCAGTGCTTGCGATTTCTCAGCTTGTTGGGAATATTCGCAGGTTAAAGATAGATTCTTGCAAGTACGAAGAACCAAGTCGAAAGAACGAAGAAACCATTGGATGTACGCGGGATCGTGAAAGCAATTCGTCCTAATGAATAAGTAATTGGTAAATCGAACGCTTGTAGACGCGTTTTTTAAACAGCTATGTATTATGCGTGTTATAGGAGCTTTTCGGAAAATAAACCGACCGACTCCACCTTCATCGATTTGTCCATTTCGTAGAATAAACAGGTACACGATCGATATTCCATTCTGAAGAAACAAACAGGCTTACTTTCGTAAGTTCATTCAGCGTGCAAAGGTACGTAATATAAATAATGGTAAATTCTGTGGTACATTTAAAACAAACAAGCATCGCCGCGTAATCATTTTTCTGTACTTTTCCATTTATGCGGCTGATCGATGTGACTTTTGGACAACCAAAACTTGGACAATCAAACGTCCGAATAATAATACGATGGGAAAAGTACGAAATCAGACGGAGTACAAATTACTGTATAATATCTGTTGGCTGGCATAATCTGTTTCAATTATCACGGTTTGTCTAAGACCAGAAAGAGCGAGAAACGTTAGACCTCGCGCTCGTGAACATCGGTGTATATGCGTACACAGAAATGCGACAAGTTTCGAATCAGCCTGTACGATCCTCAACGATGACGCAAAGCAAATTAGACGTGTGATATCTAGGTTACCGTAATAACTTACCCAACGCGCTCACTTCGTTTTACCGAATGCTGGAAATGCATCGTGCGATGTGCTTAATGCACTTAAAATCCTATTACAGTCCACGCCCAGCAAACAGAGATCGCGATTCCGTTTCCACGCTTCAGGTAAAAATAGGATGCAAGACGTGTTTCTTTTTTTTTTAATATTTCAAGGATCCTCTACATTTCGGACAATGAAAATCAATTTTACGTTTGAATAGTCAAAGTCAATTTTAAGTAGGAGTAGTCACGATCGAAGCAATTATTTTCAAACTCGAAGGAAAGCCGAGTTTTGTCAGAAATTAAATAAAAGAAGAAAGAGAGTTTTACGTTTGCTACAAATTGGCTTATTAGGATCGGTCAAACGCCAAGCAATACCGATTCACGCTAAAAGTAACGATACTTATCAAAGGAATACGGACGTAGACCTTTAAAATCGAAAATCGGGTCAAACGTTACGCAGTTTTATTTCCACCCATCTTCCTTCCGGCGGAATAATTTTTCATTCGTTTCAAACGAACTGGGATTCTAAATACGCTGCGCTTCGCGTAGCTCGTGAAAATGACAAGATACGCGGGCCAGGATCAAAGAAAACTGACATCGACGACCATCAGGGACTATCGGAAAGGGAAATTAGCAGAAAGAGGGAAACAGGGAAAGCCTGGCGTAAAACGAGTGGCGCGGATCGAATCCGGGGCTCGTTATCCGGAACTAAACGTCCAATCGAACGTTTATGAGCCACCCGTGCCATGCGAACAGAGGCCACACGCATCAATAAGCAAATAATCGAACGTATTCGAGTTACGTATCGATGACGATACGACAGATTGCCTTTCCAACGAAGCGGCGCACTCAAAATTCTCCACGACCGCAAACAGTCGCGGCGATCGAAATCATCGTCGGTCCAGATGCCATTTCGCGTTCATCGATCGACTATTTGCCGCCAAGCGTTTCGTTTGCGGCTTCGAACGGATTTCTTATCGAGTATCGAAGTATTCTTATGGTCTTTAAACGCGGATGAGACAGAAAGACGGGATTTGTGCGAAATAAGCAGAGTGAAATTGTTAATAGAACTGTGTAAATTATAATTATAAATAAGAATAAATAGGAGATTCGTGGAAAGGCGGTTGCATATTCTTGAAGCAAGAATATTCAGTGCATAGAAGAAGGAGAATTTCTCGGACGCTTTTATATATTCTTCAATTTCAAGAAACGATTAAAACATTGAACTAACCGTAATAAGGAAGAGACGAAAGGCCAGAGGCAGGGCCTCGCCTCGACATTTTCCATCCTTCGCTCAGACATTTCATACGCAAGTAATCGAATTTCTTCGCAATTTAACAAACAACTGAAAACATGAATTTTAATCTGCCGTGAATCCTCGGCGATGCAAACGGCACAAACGAACCGAACATTACGCAAAACGCCTACAAAAGCTCGTTCAATTTCGAAATGAAAAGCTTCTTCCCTCGAAAAGCAATCCCAATTCACTGTTTCGTCAGATACAGACGGATACGATTATTAACCGTGTTTCACCCTAGGAAAATAAAAATAGAGAAAAAAGGGGGGAGGGAGAGAGAATGAATAGGGGAAGCTTTGAGAAGCGTTTAAACGATAGCTAGGAAAATCCACGAGAAATATCACGGTGGGTATCAAAAGCAGTCAGAAAATAAAAGGCGAGCCAATAACGAGAAGAATCTCCAACCGAAAACGTTCATCGCACGATGCTCCTCACAATTATCTCTTTTCCTCGTCCCCTTCTTTTTCTTTTTTTTTTCTTTTTTTCTTCTTTTTTTTTTTTTTTTTTTTTTTTTTTTTTTTTTTTTTTTTTTTTTTTTTTTTTTTTTTTTTTTTTTTTTGTTGGTTCAATTTATTTTTTGCGTTTGTTCCGATCCTTCTTGTTTTTAATTTTTCGATCGAAACACGCGGCCGTAATCCAAGAACGAAACTTGTTTTTGGAAATTCTCTTTCGTTCGATTGAATCGACACGCGCAACGATTGCCGTTTCTCGTTCGATACGCGTTGATTGCGGCCAACTTATTTTTCCTTATGCATTTGCCACGCTTCCTTCGCTCTTCTTCTTTTTTCTTTCTGGATTCTTTCACGTACGCTTTGCGTCTGTTTACCGAATGTGGATAAGAAAGTATCTGACAGCTTGGAAATTTCCGACAGAAATAGATCAAACAGGATCTCTGTTTAGGATGTTCGATGATTCTGAGATTTACAATGCGAGTGAGATATCTCTTAGTTTTTAAGGATTGAATACCCGGTTTATCCTTTTGGTACCGATAGGAGTAACGGAGCTTGATAATTTCTTCGTTTGAGCATTACTATCTGTATATAATTTCTACTATTATCGCTCGCGTATTTTTGTCTATTAAATTATCTTCAACCTCTTAGTGCGTTTACGAATAAAATCTCGTTTGAAAA
This sequence comes from Bombus confusus, assembly GCA_014737475.1. Classification (NCBI taxonomy): domain Eukaryota; kingdom Metazoa; phylum Arthropoda; class Insecta; order Hymenoptera; family Apidae; genus Bombus; species Bombus confusus. The sequence continues at coordinate 1,339,249 of JACXIV010000085.1, forward strand.
TTCTTTTAAATTCGCGTTATCTTACGAACGAAAGTTGCTAGAATCCAGGAGAATCGAAACGATGTAACGTAATGCTTCGTGGAAGGTCGATGGAGGATGGTTCCTAGGCGAATCTCGGTGAAAAGGGTGCTTGTTTCGAGTCGCGGGGCCACAGAGAGGTGGCGTCGATTATCGTCGCTCTCGACGAGAGCTCTTTTCCCATTAAGCAGCGTCGGTGGCGATCCGCCAGACGAGAAAAGAAACGAGCGCGTCGTACCGCGCCTCGTTTGCGTTTCGCCGCGACTCGGAAACTTCCTGGCCGACTCATTAACGATCGGCTACGTCCACGAGATTCTCCATGTTCCCAGCTTTCTTTCTCGCCTGCGCGTCTTGTAACGACAAATTGCTTCGAGTTGCTTCGACTCTATTTTCGTTCTTTTCCTTCCGCGTTTCGGAAGTTTCGCTTTCGTTTTCTTTCTGTTTGATCAACTGCCTGACTTTACGGTCGATGCAGGTGGAAAAGAAGTAAAGTGGAATCTTTGGAAAAACGGTGGATATTTGTCGACTCTGGCCGAAGATCTACACACGCGCACACGCGCACATAGATGTGTATCTTTAGCGACGATCACGCGATTATTACAATTATTATAGAGATTTACGAAAGTAATCATCCGGATCGTCTTAATAATCAGCGGAGGTAGAACACTGACAGAATCGAATATAGAAACGAACCAAACAGCATCATCGTCTTCGATGCAAACAATTTCAAAGAACACGGCAGGATATGGACTTATAAAGTCGCGGAGAGAAAATGAAGGGAAGAAAATGGAGGAAGACGTTCCTTAGCGAAAGAGACAATGCGGTTGCGAGTCGGTATGGATATGTCAAACGCAGCCAAGCCATAGTAACTACTTTGAATTTCCAATCTTGCGTCCGTCTTGCACGTTCAGCGTTGTCTATAGATAAAACGTCGATGCAAGACAAATGCCGAGGAAAATTGTAGAAAGCGCGTTGCATCTCGTTTACCTCCTCCAAATTATCGATCTATCGTACGATTTATTGCCCGTACTGCATATTTTACTTGCAATTGTTATTCTAACGATATACTGGTTAAATATCCAATTAAATACCCATTTCCGTTATACGAAACAACGAGTCTGTTGCAAAGTGAATCTGTATAAGGTCCGGTAGGATTGCAAGCAAGCTCGTATTACGTTCTAATAAAGGCAGGTAGATAAAGGGGGTTCGTGTAAACTTGCGTCCGAAAATTATTTATCAAAGAATTATAAGCGTAGAAAAGTTTTTATTAATCGTTCTGGCGGTTATAACGGATGGTCGAAATTTCTTCGTTCTTCGTTCTGCAAAAATGCAAAGAGGTAGGCTTCCATTCGTCGAGCTCTTTAGAATATTGCGGATCTTCCGTCTCTATCAAATTTTCATAAACCAATTATTCCGCGTGACTCCATAAAATAAAATAAAATAAAATAGGAAAAGTTCCTGAAGAGCAACTTTCCTGGAAATCTTTGAGGCTTGTAACTATTCGATAAAGCATTTTCAGACATAAGCTTATACGTAGCGTAAGTTTGATCCCGACCTTTTCGGATACCCTGTACGTAGAATTGTACGGTATAACAACTTTATCTATCCAACAATTCCAGCACGGTAACTAAAAAAATAACTTTATCAACCCGAACAATTTCAATGTGGCTACCATAAAATCTCCAACGCGAGGAAGGGGAGAAAGGAAAATATAAAAATGAAATAAACACATACGCACACACATGCACACACACGTACACACACAGTTATGAGAGTTATTCGTGCGGGATAACAAAAGCTGGTTATATAATTATTGAAGCGACCGACCAATATTGGCTGGTTGACTAAACTTTTTTACGCACCGGAAAAGTGTTCGTCGAATAACGTTTTGTATATTTCACCACCGTTTTCATAAAACATCAATTTCACCAAAGAGAGGAAAAAAAGAAAAATAAAAAAGAGGGAAAAAATTGGCAAACAACGAAATCACGGTTGTATGTCGAACATCTTTACCGCAAGCCATTACTCCATAAACTAATAAACAGAACCACGGTGGTTGCATTTGTTTTTTTTTTTTTTTTTTTTTTTTTTTTTTTTTTAACAGACCACGATGCCTGTATCCAATTTTTTTCTTTCGTATATTTGTTTCGTGGAAATGGTTAAATAAAAGTTGTAAAAAAATAGGAGGTAAAACAATGAAAATTTCGATACGTTTCTTTGTTGAATGGAGTTATGGAAGTATTGGAAGTTTTAGGATGATTTGAAAGGAAGATGATAACGTTTGCGTATGAAAAATTAGCAGAAAATTATATCCAAGTATCGCGAAGCGATTTTATCGATTTTCGTAAAACTGTTTGCGTAGTTTTCTCTTACATCCTAATGAAAAAATGGATTTAATTTCTCGAGGAGTTACGCGAAGCAGCCGACGTGGTAACGTTGCACAATGGATATGTTTAGACGTTTGAATACGCCAATTTCTTTAATTAGGCTAATTTCGTAAAAGAAAATAGTTTGCAGTACAAAATATACCGTAGAATTGTCTGAAATTCGTTTTAAACCTGAGACGTATTTTAATTATGCAAAATTTGAATATAAGACATTAAACGGTAGAATTCTCACTCTGATCCATTTATTACTTACAGATAATTTTCACGAGTTCGACGAATTTCTTTTTATAATTATTAACTCTGAAAATAAAACGTCGCAGTTTTATCAAATTTTTCAACGACACTACGTATTTTAAATAAATTTCGATTACCGTATTTTGTAACGAAATTACGGAATTTACAAAGTAAAGCCTACTTGACGTTGTAACATTTGTTAAACGAACTTTTACGTCCGTTCTGACACTTTGTTTTCGATAATACTTTCCGCTTTATAATTTATATTAAATAAAACGAATGACGGCGGTATTGTCGGGTCTGCTGTTTCAATTACCGGTCAATGTTTCATTACGCCAGTCAGATCAATTGTTCCACTTTTCTATCGCAGTTATTTATATCAACATTGAACTTTTTAAAGTAAATATAAACGATGTCAAAAACTATCATTATTGCATCGTACCATCTTTATATTTATCCCTTACCGACGAATTCCGATTTCACTAACATAATTGCCTAAGAACTACCTTTCCTTTCTTTGTACCACAATTTGCCTATACGCAATCTGTCATGCAACGCTAATAATCAGCGCAGACTGCGATGACTTAAATTGACACAAATACGATTGCACGAAGCGGTGTATCGCTATGATATTTTTCCAGCTTATGTAGCAAAATGTGTTGTTTTGTCAGATTTTGTTGCACCGACTCTTCCAGCATCGTTGATATAATTGGCTGTGTCTGCCGATGTCTTCTTCTACAGTGGGCACGCAGGTTTCTTTATTTATTCGTTTGTTCGGGGTGTATCAATCTGCATTCGAGTTTTTCTTTTCCCATTATTATATCGCCCTATTGACTGTATATGGGACTTGCAGGATGTGCCCTGTAATTGGCAGGCGTCGAAGAACTACCGTGAATTCGTCCAAAAATATTCCAATCTTTCTCAAGATATTCAGCAGCGAGGAAAGAAAAAAACAGGAAAGAAGAGGGAGAAGAAAATTGCATACGTTCGACTGAAAGCAAAATCCTCGTACGCTATACGAATCCCATCTCGGTGGGAAAGCCTTTCCAGCCGATCTGTCGGCTTATTTTCACCGGTTTGGCAGAGGCGACGATAGAAAAGAAGAAGAATCGCGGCCGACGTCGCGGTACACGCGTCTACTGAATTTCAGCGACAGGCCCGGAGAATGTCGAGTATCTGTGACGATAAATCCCCTGGAAAAACTGAAAAGGAAAACGGCACGCGTTGATTCGTCACTTTCACGTCGCAGAATACCACCTTTTAAAACTTTCTGCAAGATGTATTCTTGCTATGTCCGACATTTATCCAATCATCCTGACGAGCGACGAATAGATAGCCTTTGGATTCGGTGGATCTGAAATATTCGAATGGTCGGCTTTCGCTGCAACTTTTGCGTCAAGCTATTCGTAACTGTCTCGTATGCGTACGCGGATTCGTGAAACTACTCGAACACGTTAGAAAAACCTTGCTGTACTTCGGATGAACTATGATTATTTCAAAATAACTCGAAGCCAAGTAAGACAACGTGTTAATTTAACTAATAAGTTTCCGATATATATTACGATCGTATACGTATACTTTAATGCCAAGCTTTTAATTAAATTTATAATTTATATCTTGGAATTTCCGTCTGTTTTAATCGATCGAAATTTTCGTTAACACACGGAGTCGTACGATCGATTATTTTGAAAGTGGCGTAGATCCATTGGCCGTAATCTGTGCCGTGTCCAAACGGTCGAGGCACCGTTAATAGCCAAAAACAAATGATAGCGACTGTAATCCCAACCTCTCTGTCTGGCATACGTAACAACGCGTGTAGGAATGCGAACAAGTCGTTTAAACGCGATTCAATGATATACCTGTAAATTATTATTATATTCGTGAGATTATTATCGGTTGTAACGGAATTAGGTCGTTGTAATTTAATGCGATGCAGTTTTAAACGAAAGGGATTCGTAGAAAGGGATAAAACGGACGATTCGAACTTTGTGTGCAGGAACACGATCGTTGCAAAGTTCCTATATTTTCGAACAATGACAAAATGAAACAGTTTGCAGTCGAACGAATTTGTTTTTTCACGAGGACAGAGCAATGGGAGGTTGAAAAATTGTCAAAAGCCGGGGATCGATTCCATGTTTTCCGAAGAATCGTCACTCGAATGTATCGCAGAATCCATTAACACTGGGATTTGCTTACGTTTCTTCTTCAAATAGAGCAGCGAAAAATTTTAGTCGCCCTTTACACATTTTTTTCTCTCGCTTAAGCCTCCATTTTTCTTTAGAGAATATTCGAAAAATCCAGACCTGTTTAAAGATTCGATAAAATATAAAGGGCCGTACGAAAATGCGATAAAACTACAACAAATGCATCAAGGTATCAAACATGGGTAGAATATATATTGAAAAAAAAAAGAATGCTACATAAAAGAATATAGAAAAACTATTCGACGATAATAGCAGACGCTGAAAATGTATGAAAATACAAAAACGAACGACGAAATAGCATAAAATACATTGGAAAGTAGAAAAAATGCAGCAAATTCGAATAAAGTATCGCAAAACGCTAAATTCCATCGAAAAACGTTCCAAGTCACAATGGAACGCCTGCGAACAAGCCATGTCGTTAATCGAAACGCCAGAGTATTTTGCAAAATGCGCTTTTGCAAAAAATTATCCGATCGCTGGCAACAAATCGAACGCGTACGCTGCCACAAACGCACGACGAGCTTACGTAGAATTCTCCGCGGTAATAGCGGCAGTTTCCTGCGAATATCTCGGAAACTAGCCCTGACCGCCTATTAACGCGTAGAGGAAAAAGTCTGTACATTTATCTCGTAAACTTGCGAAACTATCGAATCGGCGAATCACTGTCCGTCCGGGTGATCGCTGAAGAGCATATCGTTAGTATCTATCTAGAAAGCGGGCAGCCAATTTAATAAAAAATAATTTAGTAACGCGACATCCTGTTGTTGTTCGATTCTACGAACTTTTTGAACCAAGTAGCTGGTGAGATATTTGCGTGGATCGATTAAACCGAGACACGCTGAATACAAGTGGGACGAGCTTAAAACGTAGCTTTAAATGCACCGAAACAAGTGGGAGGAAAGGGGAGAAAATACGTGGAAATTGACATGAAAGCCGGCGAGATCACAGAGATCTGTCGATCTATGGGCGTGATTAGCGTCCGAATTCGATGACGGTGCGGCGCGCCGCAGTGACATCGGTCGCGGTATGCCGTTTGATCTTTCCACGCAAATGTTTACAGACCCATTAGGACTCGGATTGTCTGCCGGTGTCGCTAGTTTCCGGTCTCTATGGCCATCCAGGATTCGATCGGCGACCAAATGGGCGTACCGGTCGCGTAAACGAAACCGCTCGCTATCCGCAGAACCTCGCGGATTTGATCAGCGAAAACCAATGCAACGGCGATCGCCTCTCACGGTTGTACGAGCTTCTAATACCGTCGCGCCGATTCGAAATTAGGTCAATTAATAATCATGGACGAAGCCGAGCTTCCGGCGAAAATTCGGCGAAACTAGCCGCGCGGAGATTATGCATCGACCGAGGATGTTCGAATTAGTTGCTTTGACGAAAATTACGTACCAGGTAACAACCTACGTTGTGTAGAAGTATACGGACACTTTGCTTCGTTTATATCGACGATACGTGAATTGGTAGAGGCAAGTCGCGGTTAGAAACGTTTTATTCGCCATCTTTTTGTGGAATCAACAAATGCACGGTGTGTTCTGTTTAACTGGAAATGCTCGAATATCTGGAAAAATACGAGCGATGCGAAAAAATGTTCCGGGCAAAAAGTCGTACGGTATCGAGGGGAACACACTGTGCTTTTATCTATTTGACCTTACGACGACAACGATACCGTGCAGCTTTTGTCGGAACATTTTTTCGTACGATTGGTATTTTTCTAGATATTTCCAAGTTAAAGGCTTCCGGTTAAACAGGACGTACCGTACAACAGTTTTTTCGAACAGTTTCGTTTTGGAATTTCATGGATATTTCGCGAATGTTTCGCGTCCCTCTTCGTCGAATTGCTATCTATTTAATAATATAATCCATTGAACTAATTAATCGATGTAATTTGAGGGATTTCTTCGAATCGACAATGTCGTCGTACGCGTTACCGATTTCAATAGAGGTTTACTAATTAATTAATCAAGCGAACCCACTAAACTAAACTGGCGTTCAAATTGGTATCTTTGATGAAAATTACGCGAATGCTTTGACCGTCCTTTAATCTTCCATACGTGCATAACCATCTGTTTTCCGAATGTTCGTAGAGAAAACACCTGTTCTATTACAACAGCTTATCCGATAACTGGATCCTTCCTTGATTTAGAAAATTCACATTGACGATTCTGCTAAAGGATCGATTGCGAAACGATCGATCGCATACCGATTGGCCAACAAACGGTAACAACGATACCATAATAATAAGTAATAAATCAAGTAAGAATTGTTCGTACGGTGAAACTATGCAGATCGAGTCTGACTGATTGCTGAGCAATATCGAAAGCCTGGATGCTTAGGATGTTGACCGATCTGACCTGGAATATCGAATTGGAAGCCTGATTGCTTGCAGAGTGACCGGGTGATACTAAATGATTATTTACCGACTAATTATCGATTGTCTAGATACGTGTGTCTGATTGCCTCCACCATGAAATGACTCTGGATAATTGCTTCTGCAACTGATTACTAATTAGTTATTGACGAAATGAACTAATCGATCGCTACTGTACCCTATGACTGTGCCAAATGACTGTTTCTGTACAAATTTACCGACTATACAACTCGATGAATCGATATTTCAAGTTTCACGCTGAATATCCAAGTTTGTTAACACGATGGATAATCGGCCGTTTAAATACTTTTCCGATCTCTGCGAACAATAGTACGTACTTGTTCTATGTAAATTGCGCGAATTAACGAAATCCATCGATTTTGATGAAACAAAATTGCTACGCTTTAGTAAGATAAAACTGGCAGGTTTTAGTATAGCGAAATTGGTAAATTCTGACGAAATAAAATTTCGAAACTCTCCTAAAATAAAATTGATATCTAAATCGGTAAAATTCGGAATTGCTAAATAAGACAAACACGAAGATACCTACAACGAATGTTTCGAATATTTTCACGAAACGGTGTGTGTGTGTGCCTGTGCGTGTTTGTGTGTGTGTGTGTGTGTGTGTGTGTATAGTTTGGCCGCGAATTTCAAGGAAATCGCGTTAATTCACGACAGGAAAAAAAAGGTTCCAAGTTCCAACAGGCGTTCTTTTGTCGTGAAATTGAAGAAGGAAAATCGAGTCGACCGGACAATAGCTTGTCCGCGGTTCGTTGTCGATCTTCCGCCTCTTTTCTGCCCCATGGCCGGTCCTAATTAACCCGCGCATAATGGAGCGTGAGGGGTGAGATGCAGGTTAAGGGCTGCAGAGACGACTGGCTTTGATATTTAATCACGTTTAACGCAAGCGTCGAGGGGCCAGGTCGCTTTTAATTCTGTTTGTACCGCGAAAGGGAGAATTTCCTGGCCGCCACGCTAATCGCGCAAAGGATCACGACGACGGATTATGGCGACGACGCCACGCGGACCATTCTACCCGAATTACCGTTTTCTGTCTTTCGTACGTTTCTTTCTTCTCTTTATGGATTAGCCGCGTTCCTTTCGCCGACGAATTTCCCTTTCGCCATGGTTTTACCGTTGCTTTACTTGCGAGTGGACTTTCTGCCAAACTTTCTCGGAAGTGGTAAAAACGAGTTCTTCGATTTCAATAGCGAAATGTACTTTCCATTCAAACTTGGAATAGCTTGTAAATTTGTACTAATCATTCGATATGCTCTCGTAAAAATATCGCAAATTTTTTCTACAGCTCTGCCCTTTTCATACCTTTCGAAATAAGAATCAATTTAAACTCGCGGCTTATTAGGTAATTCGACTAAAGAATCACGACGATTCGCTTTAACATACAATCACGTGCAAACAACGTGCAACGTTTCAAGTAATTTTTATGCTTAAACCGTTGAAAATAGTGTTACGAGCATTCACAATCTACGATGATCGTTTCGTTTGCTTGTTTCTCTGACGAGTTCCACGATTCTTCGCCATTTTTATTACACCGTGGGATTATCAATCTTCCAATCCCTTTACACTAGCCAATTTCTCCATGCCAATTAAACATTCGAATTACCGCCGCATTAAAGACAACGCGATTAATACGAAGCGAAGCAGTTAAAAGGGGCAGACGAAATGACAAATTGCGAAACGTCTTTAGAGAAATAGGAAGGAAGTTTCGATTAAGCGGGACCAGTCGGACAAACCGCGGCCCTTAACGAACGCTGGAGGCTCGTTGTTTCTCCAAACGAGCGCAGCAAACGGGTAGAACGTAAGATTCCTTTGTAATTCGGTTTATCCTCGCTCCAGGCCCTTCTCTTTGTCCCGGTATTTTTCATTCTGCCGGTGTAGTCGCGTTGAACGCCAGCGAAATTCGCCACGATAAACATAAAATAACAGAGCGAGAGGGCGGAGGGGAACAAGCGAAGCGAACGAAAATTAAGACGGGTGGAAGTGAAAGAGACCAAGTTGGCGATTTGAGATAGTTCTTAGGTAAATCTCAAAACTCCGCGCTACTCTCAGCCCGTACGCGAATTCTTCGAAGGAAGCGTTTACGGTGGCAGCGAGCGTGGCCAAAACGACACGCTGAATTCCAAATCAAACCATTCTCTCCTTTATATTAGCCTACTTATAATTTAGCGCCTAACAATACTACAGCAATCTTTGAGGATTCGTTAATCCCGAGGCAACAAATTAATTCGTATCTATAGAGTACAGTCGGGTAATGCAAATCGAACGAATGCTACGATAAGCCATACGCGAGCCACTTTGCATCCGTATCGAGAAAGACTGAAAAAAATCGAGCGGTTTACGAAAGTAGAACAAGCTTTGTGCTCGGTGAAATTTCGTATTTCGTTCGCGCAACGGAATTCCATGGAAACGTGCATTTTTAATTATCTTGTCCGGAATAGCCTTTTTCTCTGGCACCATTGTGCCTTCGTTCGCCGGTGAATTATATTTCGGGAAGAATGTTTCGTTTGCTCTTTGGTACCGCGTTTGAACATCGCGATGAAACGAGAACGAAATAACGTTGAACGAGGAATTAAGGGATTTTTCATTAGGGTGAAAGCGGCAGTCAACGTAGTTGGAAAAGTCAGAATGTTGATAGACTTGTCACGTATCGATGTATTAACCGGAACGGTGGTAGCGTATGTAAAAATCTTCGCAGCGATCGAATTTCTGCCAACTGACAACTTTTCGAGGTCTAAAAATTGTTCGATTTACAAGTGGAAAATCCTGGTACAGTAAAAATTCGTTTCTCGCGTCGTTCGATCGTTCCAACGATTCGAGCAATATCGAACTGAATAGAAAATTGGGAAAATTATAGAGACATAAAATAGACGGGAGGAAAGAAACGCTGCGCAAAGTTGTTAATCGTTTAAAAATCCTAGTAAACTTTTCACCGGGAGAGTCAAAAATGGGAAACAAGATGAATCAGCTCGAAGCGTGAGAGACACGTTGGTGGAAAAAAAGAAGCCAAAGAAACAAAAGCGAACATTTCAAATTCCGCTTAAGCCACCGTTCATACAGCACGGATTCTTGCAAATACTGGCGCAAATCCGAATTGTGGACGCGGTGGAATTTGGATTAAGGAAGGGAGTAACGAGTAATAATCGCGTCGTGCGCAATTGGAAGTTGTTGAACCATTCGTTAGGGGAAAAATGGGCCTTCCGTAAGCCTCGATAAATCGAGCCACGAACCGGAATTTTCGTTCTGCTACTGCGGAAATCCCGTTCAGGACTTTCCTGTTGCGTATCACCCATAAACTTTCCCCTGTTTTTTCTCTGTTAAGCTGCTTAATTCTCGGAACGTCGCTGAATTCCTCGCCAAGTTTTGTTTTATCGAATGGAAACTGATGTTCCTGCGGCTTTCGCCCTCTTCTTATTTTCGCAGCTCTCGTTGGTTTAGGATCGTCTCTGTATATCGCGACCAATCGACGAGTCGAAATGGCGAGGCACGTGTTAAGTGGTGAAAAGGAAAAAGAAACGAAAGAGACAATAGGAGAATGATTTTTGCGAGGGGAAATGAAGCAAATTCTTAAAAAGGAACAGTTTGAAGAATTACGTGCTAAATTATTACGAGCGCGTAAGCAGCCTGTCTTTCGTATTTTCATCAGATTTCTCTTAGGTTTCGGGAAAATCACGGTACCAAAAACGGGCGAAAAATTGCCTCCTTTTTTTAGGTTATCGTTTATAAAAGGATGGAACAACGCGCCGAAACGAACGAACGGAAATCTGGGAAAGAAACGAAGAAAGAAACTAAGAAACGAAGAAACGGTAGGAAACCGACAAACATCGCGACGGAGGCGAAGATGGAAAGTTTTAATGGTGGCGGAACGCGAGCAACAGAGTCCGCCATGAAATATGCAAAGGCGTAGGAGCGTATTGGAGGAGGACGGGCAACATAATCGTCGCGGCTCGCACCATTGTTCCGGCCACAATGCGGACGTATACAAAATGCGATCCTGATAAAAGTCGTTGCAGAAACGTCGCCGTGGCGCGGCTCATGAATTTTTCGCCCGCGATTTACGTGACAAAAGCGAGCAAAAGGCGAGGAAGTGGGGTGAAAAAAGAAAAAGCAAATTCATGAAACTGTATAGCCGTTCGTGGGCCAACGAAGTTATCATCGCGACCCGAGTCACCGTGCTGCTCGTCAAGGAAGTCGAAAATTATACGCGACACTAACGTCACAACTGAATAAAAGATCGACCTCTGCAAATTGTCTCGCCACTGATTTTTAGGATTTTTTTAAGCCGCTGATGAGATCACCGTGATGAATGCATAGAGATGCAGGGACCGGCAACGACAACTAGGCCGCGGATTTCTCCGCAATTACAGGAAATTCGAACAGAAGAAAAATCGGAAATTAATAATTTACCACGAAAGTGCGATACATAGTAAGTTTCTTACGCTATCTCTGTTAAAATATCCGTGTAAATCCCGCGTGCTAATTTATATTTATCGCGTCTCCTTCGCGTTTTCATATTTAAAAATATCGCGTTCGTACAAAATCGACGAATAATTTCGAACGCGTCGCAGATGAACGTTTAAAAAAAAGCAAAAATTGCGTAAGGGTTCTCACTAGCGATACCGCTATCTCCTTTCTCTCCCTTCCTTCCTGTTTTTTTCTTTTTTTTTTTTTTTTTTTTTTTTTTTTTTTTTTTGCTTTTTTTTGAAATTTCATCGTGGAATGTTTCAGTAAGCACGATCATACGCATCGGTTGCCTTTAACTCTAATTATTCCGGTATTCCGGTTTTTCCCCTTTTTCCGTTCGACCATACGTGCGTTTTATTTTATTATGCCAGGTATAATGTATTTTAATATATACCGTGTTTACCGCTGTACCGTATTACAACGTATTCCGTAACGAAGAACAACGCTTCGATGTTTCCTCGCGTGAAAACCTGTTAATCGGTGAAATTTAAAACACTCGCGGCAATGTTCCGCCGCTACGTCGCTTATTTCTCCCTTTGCCCTTTTAAAGGAACGGGAACTGAAAATCCGATCTAGAATCGACTTTTCTCGCGTACACGTATTTTCCAAGCCATTCTATGGTGTAACGAGATCAACAACAGCAAAGATATTTAAAAATTTGAAAAATTGCGATACCATGCTTCGTTCGGACGGTCAAAACGTCAACGCAGAAACGTAAAATCGAAGGGTAAGGTCATTGAAATTTTATTTTAAGATTTGAACGTTTGGCAATCGAATGTTTAAATCTCGAACGAGAGATTCGGATTTGCAGCAAAATTTTGTAATTTGATTTATCGCTCCAACACTAGGATTGTCATCGTGAGCAAAAACTCACCCCTTCGTGTACGATTCTATGAGAAATTGTGCAAAATTACCATCGTTATAAGATACTTCGAAATTTTCGTTTATATCTAACGAAGTTAATTGATATTCCATTATTTCGGAATGGAAATGTTTGATAACATAGCGTATTGAGAATTAACACGGCTGTGTATCTAATGAATTTGATCATTATTATTAATGGTCTATATCTCCTAATTGTGAACACCGCACACGTGCAAATTGTGGTGATCGATAGCAAGAATATAGATTGCAAAAACCTGAATTTTCAGGAACAGAAGAAACAGCAGCAAAGATAATAGCGATAGCTAGGTATATTTTGTAAAAATACACGTTTTAGAAGCATAATTAAAGAAACGAAAGCTAGAGAAAACTTAGATACAACGAATATAATACTCTCGCCATTTTATATATTTCGCATCTCCAGTTTTTCCACAAGCGCATAAAAATCAACAGCCTAACGACGACATCGTAAACGTTCGGAAGCTGCAAAGGAACTTTTTCAACGAATGAAATCGACGACGGAGAATTTGAAAAAGCTTTCGTAAAACGGAACCGTCGTGGCAAGTGGGAAGCAAACCGACAGGATATGAAAGCTCGTTTACTTCGAAATCCTGAAATCCGGATGAAAAGGAACTTTCGAAGAAAGAACATCGAGATTGCAATAATCCACGGAGATGAGAGTAATCGAGAGAAAATGTCTTTAGAAATGCCCGTGCTTCTAGCCATGGCCGTGTAATCCGGCTGTGATCAGCATGGCGGCCATTTTGACGAGTCCAGCGGAAGAGACCCAAGTAACACCTAATTTGTAATGTAAATATCCATCCTCTTTGCCGAGGGAATTAAAAAACAGCACCGCCAGCAGCGCTTTCCTTCCCTGTTTTTTCTCTCTCTCTCTCTCTCTCTCTGTTTTTGGTACTGGCACGTCCCATATGAACCAGGTTCTTTGGAATACTGAATTCGAAAAGTTCGCGTTGCTTTCGCGCCAACCTGATGGAATTGAGATCGATGGCTCTTTGCAGCGAGAAATCTTGCTTTATCTAACTTTACTATACTTTACTATCTAACTCTACTATACTTTATCTAACAGATATAATATTAATTCTTACGATTTCCGTGTCGGCGATGAGATTAGCGATATCTTACGGCCGTCCATCGTGCAATTTCAACGTATCGGCACCTTCCGAACGAGGCTGATCGTGTCTTCCGAACGAGACTGACCGAACCTCGGGGAACGTGGTGAGATTTACCGAACCGAGCGAACTTGCTTCGGCCGATCGCCCTGCTTCCCTAAACACGACTTGCCGGTTCTCTCGCGGGAATTCGTCCTTTCTGGAGCGGAGTTAAAGCGGAGTTGCAGGAATCGTGGAAAACGACCTCTTGCGCTGCTGTGAGAAATTTCCTGCGAGTCGCAACAATCGACGGCAGTACTTGACGCCAGTCGCGTGACCCTTCGGACTGTTTAATTCGCGGTACAACTGCGTGCGGCAAGCAACGAAATGCCTTTCTACGCCCAGAGACTCTAAACTAGTCTAAACTAAACAACACAGCCGTAACGCAAACCGCGTTAACGATGGTCGCTACAACTTCCTGTATCGTGGTATAGCGTTCGTTGACGTTTGTTCGCGTTGGCCGTTTGCCACGCTCGCGTGAGAAATTAAATATTTATTCGATGAAACGATTCGTTCTGCAAGGATCTTTCTGTGAAATTGAAAAATACCGTTTAAAATGATCCTACGACCGATATTCTTCGATTAATCCTGATGTACCTTCAGAAACAAATCCGTTAATATCCTTCGATACTGGCACTAATCCTCGAAAATACTGGCTGAAACGATTCTACGAGTGGAATTTATTAATTTCCTAAGAACCATCGGCCGACTGAAATAGAGCCATCTACCGAACGAGATTGCTCGCTGGTGGTTTTCGTAGTCGCTGTACATCGTCGTCGCCCCTCGATGATCTCACGTTATTCTATCCGCCACGCACTAGCAACCCAAAAAAGGAGAAAGAGGTAAATAGAGTCATAAGGATGCACACGAGACGAGAAAGACGAGAGATTAGCATTTTAATCGCTTATTCAGGGAACGAGGCTGAGTTGCATGGTCCAGTGGCTGCTTCGTACATCGACTGGCTGGAAAAATCGTTGAATTTTCTTTGGAGGCGCGACGACAAAGCCGATATTAGTCTCGTAGACGGTCTCGTTTGCATAGTCACCTCTTCTGCAGCGTTTAATTCGGGCGGACAGAGCGAAGGGAGAGTGTGCAGCGTGTAATTGGCTTGTTTTACACTGCGTTACACGGACGAGTTCGTCGCTCTTCCGTGTCCACGAGCGGAAATGAAGCTACGCACTTTTTTTTCGCTCGAACCATTCGCCGCTGCTTCCTACGTAACCAATTACTTGCATTCCAATTTTAAATCCACGGATAGAAATTAATGGAAATCAAATTTAACTGAGAAATTCTGAGAATTTAAAAGCTTTAATTAAGCTTCCAGCGTATAATGATCTCGCAATTATTCGTCGTATTAATTATTTCGCGAAATCATCAAAGTCGGATATATTTCGCCGTATACCGCAAATAATCACGGCTCCATGGCACAAAAATCATGAATTACAGGAAGGAACGAGCGAATATCGTTGAAATATCATAGACGCGTAAAATGTCTCGTACAAAACCTATAATCGATCTACATTATCGCAAAGCGATCGCGATTAATTAGAAATATTTGCTTATGCGATTCAGCATGTATAACGATCTAGAATACGCGATAAACGCGTGGAAAAATTACACACAGAAATAACGAATTCAATGTCATATATTAATATGCACGATCTTTCGATTTACATCACTTTGTCGAAATTTTCGAACAAATTGGTCAGGAAATTCGATGAAACCTCGTACCGAATATCTTGTAATCTCTGTGCATGTTTTCAAATTCGTGTCAAACTTTACCAATACTATCGTAGCGGTGGAGTATGAAGACGCGTAATGTATTCATAAAAGCGATCTCCTAGTAGCCTGTGTGTGTGTGAGTGGTAATTCCAAAAGCTTCGATCGTCGATATTGCTGAAATACGTTTACACGAAAACGCGAGTTGTTTATTCGTTTGTCGGTAAAAAGCGCGTTTCCTCGAGCCGCCTGACAGCCCAACGGCCGACACCGAAGAAAGAGAAAATGTGGAAAAGAAGCACACGCGGAAATAAATTGCGAGGTGGAGCCGGTTGCCAAGAAATTCGTCGGGGCTCAGAACTTGGAAAAAAGAGGCGGCAAAAAGCGAAAACTCAATGCTACGGCCGTACTTCGTGCAAACACGATCCCCTGAATTCAACCGCCTCGTCTGTTGGGCGATTCTGGGTGGGCCGAGGCAAGAATCGGCCGCGGATCGACAGATTTATTATTTGCGGACGATTTGTCATTCGCGCGTCGCCTTCCAGTGGCCCATTGTGTGTGCCTTTGGGATCGAGATATCGACGCTACCAGCTGCGAGTCGAACGATCTTCGGGATTCACCCAATGTCGAGGGTGAAGTGGATCGATACGCGGATGTTGGATTTTACCTTGGCGAAAGAGGCTGGGCTTTGCTGCGATGGAATTAGCGAATTACGCAGTTATTTATTTATTTACAGCAAACGCCCTTTAGCTACGGCAGAGCAGGGGCGGCACCAAAGAGAAAAAGGCAAATGAAAGTAAAGGTACAGGAAGATCGCGAGAGTGAGGTAGCGTACATATTTTTATATGTACATATCGTATATATTAAGTACGGGTTGGCGATAGCGACTCAAACATTCCGATGAAATTAGTCACGATTTTCGTGAAACTTTCGAAACACTTTTTACCTTTTTTTTTTCTTTTTTGCGAAACCCTGGTGTTTCGACTGTACAAGTTGGAACGCGTCTAGTTCTAAATTAGTAATAAGCGAAGGAGCGTTGTAATTCGGCAATTTCCCATGGGATTTTAATTGGAATATCGAAAAGCACGATACACGAAGTAGCCTTCGACCAACAACGAGGAGAGTCTGGCTTCGATCAGAAGGTGGAACAGACGTTGCGCGTTGCATCGCGAAGAGCAGGCATGGATACGCGCGTCATGGGACACCGTGTGTCAGTTTTAATTAGCAGGCCACCCGGCATCGATGCCAGGAAGCCATCAAACACGAGCCGCTGGCACGTTGCGGTCGTTAATAAAATTCCAGAGGCACCGTCTGCCATTCGCCGAGACGTGAAGTCGCGCGCCCAGCCACCCGTCGCCACTTCAGGTGCATTATTCACGTTCGATGGTGGACCATGGCCGCCTCGAGAGCTGCGCGTCACGTAGAGCACGACTTCCTGCTACCGTCCAGCTTATCGAACGTTATTACCGGTTGTATTACTAATCTGCGTCGCGTAGCAGCAAATTATAATTGGAAAAGAACCTCGAAACGCGAGAAATCGTCGAACCAGCAGAATCGTAAGGGTCAAAGAATTACATATCGTACGATAAAGCAAGACTTTATCGAAAGAGCGAACAAGTAAGATTCGCAAAACCAAAGGAATTATAAGGCAAGAGATATCGTTTTGACACGAGGGATCGTAAAGCGGGAAAAATGCTAAATGGAGCAATCAGAAAATAAAAATTGTCGTGGCAGGGATGAAATCGTAATGTAGGATTTTAGGATAATACGGCAAATTTATCTATAAAAAGAAAAAAAGAAAAGAAAAGACGCGAAATTAATTCTTCGACCAATACACCCCATGCAGATCGCAGAACGACCGTAAATAATCAGGAAACGACGGAATTCGCGAGTCGATCGCAATCGGCTGCATCTCTCGATGCAGCGTCTCCTTGGTCCCCGATTTTGATTTCCTTCGGTTGATTTCTCATCAGGCGGACTAATGGGAAAGCGTCGCTGAATTTTCCAACCCCCGAACCCCAAAAGCCAACCTTCTGATTTCTTTTCTTCGTCGAACACGACGAGAACCCTTCGGTTCGTCGTCGTCGATGGAAATTAATGAGATCGATTCCGCGTTAAGGGATCGAATCCGAGTTTTCCAAACGCTTGAACAAACTGAGCGAACGCTTCGAACCTCGATTATTTCTTGCCGATGAACCGTCGACGAGAAAATTTCCTGATTTTGTTCAGGCGAAGGCTATCGTCTACAAGCATGTGGACGAGATTCTTAAACGAATTCGATCTTTGAGAATATAAATAATTCTAATCTAAATCCCAGTCTAAATAAATTAGTTCGAAGGCCTATTCCGCCAAAAGAAATTTTTCACAACGTTTTTCGAAGAAATTTCAAACGATAAGGATAGCAAATAAGTTTCTTCGCCCGGTTCCATCCAAAGTCGCTAATTTTTCTAAACGCGTCTGTACGATGGTAATACTCGATTTTTTCAATCTGCCGGACACGAGAAGGCCGTTTCGGAGTCATACATTTACAAACTATTAATTATCGCCTAACGTAAAAGCATCCGTATATTTCTAACGATCGCAAAAACAAAGATCCCATCGAATCGAAGATACAAATAGATAAATCAAAGATCGTTTTACTTTCAATGATTAATTAATCCACCGTAATAACCAAGTTATGCTACGATAACGTAATATCGCAATTTACCATCGATTCGCAATGCAGAAACATCAGAATGTAACGCAAGTGCGCAGAGCTAATCTTTGCAGGCAGAGCTCGATAGTTTCCATGCAGGAGCGATTGCGTGATCGCAATGAAACGAACTGGGATAGCGGGATATCGAGGGTTGCTATCCCTTCGCAGCCCTGTGCGTGTTCCTCGTTGCTGTGCAACTGTCTATTCCCAACCGTTAATCCCAGCAGCGTTTCCGTTCGGGGGTAAGGCTACCGAGTGGACATAACGCGATATTCCTACGAAATTTCGGCTACGTTGAACAAAGCGAATCGAAATTAGCGGTCCAACCGGCAATAGAATACTTCGAGACCTGAGAACGCGTGCAACCTTTACCTTACTTTTTTAAAAACCGAATACGTCTAATGGATAGAACGCGTATCACGTGGTAAGATTTCACCGAACGAACCTTCGCGATATTTTTCGCGATTGTTTTCCTGTTGGTCGAGTGATCGTTTAATAACAGGAAATTCGGGTATGCTATTCTTTCCTCTCTGAACGTTTCGGAAACACTAAACGCACAATCGAGTACAATTAATGCTCGAACTCGACGGCAATCAACGTTCGCCACTCGTTCGTTTGAAGTGGACACTTTCACCTTTAAAATGACCGTCCACCAAAATTATGATATCGCATTGTGGTTTATGGCTGGCTTTCAAATACGAGTAAGCTGGTTGTTTACGCCGAAATTCCACCGTTTCGCTGAATAATACCGTAAAAATCAATGCGACGAAGTTTTACAGCTTTTTAGCGAAAGGCAACGATCGCATAAAGAGCGGGTTATCAAGCTTCTTGGTAACGAACGAACGAAGGAAAGGGAAACGATAATATAAAATACCTGTGCTGCTCGCGAAGCGCCTAACAACACACGTGGCAGAAGACTGACCTACTACACGCGAGCAAGTTTATTATTAAATATAACGTGGATAACCCTTGAAGCAGGTGCTAGCGCGAATGCAGCTGGAGTTTGAAGATGGAATACTGGCTTTAACGCAGCTGCAGAAAAGCGATACGTATATACTGCAGCGTTATCTCGCTCGTATTTGAATTTGGCATCGTGGCCACAACGAGGACCAAGTAAGTAATCCCTCCGATGCTTACATACCTTTCACGCAAGCATCCAGATACTTTGGTCGATTCCTAGTACGTCGAATTTCAACGATTATTTTTATGAATTTGGGCAAAGTGCAACTATTAATTAGGACAAGTCTGCCAACTTTCCCAACAAACCAATAACTACGATAATGGCAAAATCGGTATTTTCCGAAGCGTTCGAGAAGACGACGAACACGTACGTATACACACCTATCGACAAAAGCTGGAAACTTTTTCGAGAAGTTAGAAAAGGTAGAAACGAAGAAACGGTACGATCGCTTGGAAATTAGCGTACGTTCATCTTCGGAGATCCATCGGACGAGATTAAAAATGGTATAAAGGGATAACGGTAGTTAAGTACGCGAAATCGCAACATCTTCTCTTTTTCTACGTTACACTCGTGCAAGTTGTAGAATTATTACCGTATTTTTGCAAATTTTTCCATTAGCTGCCTGCTTTTTATTTGTGAAAAGATTCACTTGCCAATCGACGTCCAACGTAGTCCCACGATTGTTCTCGGGTTCGGCAGATCGACTTGGCCACGTAATTCTATCAACGTTCTGTCGCGGAAGAAACGTCTCGATTAATTGCGAGGAACGTTTCGGGTGATTATCTCGCTGAAATGACCGCTCTGTTGGCATCTTCTCGAACGTTACGCGAGAGACAATCCCACACCATCGCGTTATCGCTACCAAACTTCACTGTTGGTTTTCGGTATTTATACGCGTTTATGTACGAACCGTTGTCTCTCTTTGTGGCATTATCAAATCGTGTTTCTCAATCTTTGACAATAAGTTATTCATACTCGTGTCTAATACCAAAATCAAATAAACGAGGGGAAATGGTAATGGAAAATTGATCGGCGATAATTGAATTTTAAAGCTGTTTCTCTGCAAAGCACGAAGAACGTGACTTATTATGTTCGTCCTTTGTGATTCGTGCGTAATGTCGCATATAGAAAACGATAAAGCAACGATATCAGAACGCATTTCCTGAAACGCGTTCGCAGATGGAGGCACGTAAAAATAAAACGACGATAAGGGCGGCGTTTCTAGAGCAAAATTACACGCGGCATACGTTAGGACGCGTTGATAATAGAACGATATGGGCCGTGGGGCACTGCATATGCGGGCTGTACACACTACTACACACATTCCACGGGCAAATTCTATACAATCGCCCTAACGATGCATGAAGTTTGATCTGGCTCGCGCTACAAAAGAATCGAATCGTCGCGTTCGATCGACTCTGGAAAAAAAAAAAAAAAAAGAAACGTTCTGTGTAATGAAACGATTGCTCCATTGAAACGGGATTTACGCAAAACGAGAAATAAGGCGGTTAATACGGAAAGAGGAATAGAAAGATTTATCGAGATTTTTTCAGTTCGGACAAAGAGGCGAAATGTTTTTACGACGTTCGTTGGTGCGATACAATGCCAAATCCTGAAAAGTACTATCGCGATTCTCCTAAAACTTCGAACCTATCGTAAAATATCTTACTCGGCGCCTTTGCTCTAAAATCGCGAGACTTCTTACGCGAAGATTTGATTTATGCGCTGAAAAACTAGTCAAGACGAACTTAAAGATCTCTGTTTCCTTTCTCCAAGACGGATAATATATTAACCTCCATTAAGGCCCTCCACGCGTACGAATCGCAGTCGTAACAGCAGTCAAAACAGCGTACCAGCCAATTCACGCTCGAATCATAAGTCACTGTCGATGCATCGAAATTTGTAGCATCTTTCCGCGAACCGTTGACGATGGCACCGTGCCACGATCTATTAGCGTCAAGACATTCGTGAAACATTGTACGACGAACCGTGGATAGGCGATAACTGGGTCGATCTCAGCCGGTATAAAAACATTTCTTCCCCCCCGTATGCGCTCAACTTTTCTTTCCTTCTTTTTCCTTCCCTCTTTTCTCCGTTCTTTTTTGCAGACTCCGGCTGTATCGATATTTCATTTTTCCGTACCTGCCAGAATTATCCGATATTTAAAAAAAAAAAAAGAAATTTGTTAGAACGGAACTGCAAAATTACCATACACGCGTGCTAACGCTTCGTTACTCGACAAGTTTTTAGCTAACGATAATTGCATCTGCGATTTGACTCGACTTACAAAAGACAATTTGCCTCGTCTTCGACTTCGTATTAAATTCCTTGCAACATTCCCCCTGTCCTTAGTTCGCAGAAACTCTATTACAGAATTACGATACAGCCGACTAATTAGTCTAAAGGTAACTGAACGTGCATTAAGCCGAACAAAACGAGAATTCTCTTTGTCAAATCTTTCCCTTTCTCTTTAAAGCGCGTGCCAAGTGTCTTTGCAAATATTGCTGATGCTTTGCAGCGAGGGTATCTCATTAAAATGAAACTTGCAGCTTCGAGCTCGCAGAACGAGAACGACTTTCTAGGCTTCAATTATTAATGGTAGATTCAATATTATATCGCGCTCTCTTTCATTCCAGCCTTCAATTGTAACGCGAAATTATGAATCCTTTGAGTTGCGGCAAAATTTCATTCGTTCGAGAGAAAGCAGACGAAATTATGACATTCCGTTTGGTATTCTAATTATTCGACGCGAATTAAGAATCGAAGCATCTCGCGAAAAATTGTAAAATAGCAGTGGAATCGAAATAAATATTTTTCATTCGAAATTTACGTCGCGGCATTCTAAGTTTGAAATTACGCATCGAGCGTAAATTCGCGCCGAAATTCCAATTAACGATTACAGCGTATACTGTAAAATTCAAGGTTTACCGTTTATCGAAACGTTGAAAAGAAAATACGTTGCTTTTGACAATTAATTTCCAAACAAAATGTACGTTTAAAGAGACAAAACGCGCGGTTTCGTAAGAGAAACACAACGGTAGAAACAAAGACTTTTCAAATTGAAATTAAACACGAAAAAGGTTGTTAGGGGCTAGCACGCTTAATCCCCGGAACCAAAGAATTATCTCGCAATTATTTTCTCAGCAAACACGCGCAGATTCCGTGCAATGAATAAATTCATCAAGAAAAACATAGCAGCCTTTCCCTCCGCAATATTTGCATATTAAAGTTAGTACGTTCAAAGAGGAACCACTAGTTTCTTTGCTCCTCCTATTATTTCTAGTTAAACCACGCCTGCGTAAACACGAAACAATGTAGTCGTATTTTTTCGCAAAGATTCGGAATATAATAAATCTCCTTTAATTATCTATTTAACGCAAGTAGGAATTATCGCGGCGGAAATGCGGCGGAAATTCGTCGGAAATTTCATTCGCTGCTAAACTTTGGAATTCGTTTCACGCTACCTCGAAACAACTGCAAATGCTTTTTTCGAAAACCTCGACCCGCAAAAAATTCCCCTAATCGCTAATCCGTCCTGTTAATACTTGCCCATAAACCCCATCCAACACTACCTACGCTCGCCGTTCCAAAAATATTCCCAACAAATTCGTTGATCCACTAGCCAGAAAAGGCAGGTATATCTCAAAAAGAAGAGTGTCGATGAAAATCGCCAATCGTAACCAAAGCAGCCTTTGAAAAGCGTTTGCCGAAAATGAAAAAGACTGGCGCGCGTGACAACGATCGCAAGTCGTCGCGTTTACATAGAAAAAAGAGAGAGAAAGAAGAGATGCAACGTCGTTTCATTGAAACGAGGCGATCGACCAACGTTTCATAAAACGCGCGACATGCGCGTTCGAATAGTTGGCCAATAATTTTCCAATCTCGTCGGTTCAAGCGTTACAGATGGAGCCCGTAACTTCGAGCCGGAATCATCGAGATGATTCGATTACGGTCCGACGGATGCGATCGAAAGGCATTCACCGCGACCATTTTATTCCGACAAAAATCCACGCACCGTGGAAATCTCGAATCAATAGCATGTTACCGCTTGCTGGTACGTTTATTCTTTTGTGTTAATGGAGTGTGGGCAACGATGATGGCGATTAATCGACGTTCGAACGTATCGAGTCCGCTGGACTGCCGTACAAACCATCGCAGCGTAGAATATTTGTCTTTCGGGAGAATTGATTAGCAACGAAACAACAATTTTTGCAGCAACGATAAATACAAAAAGAAATAAAAATAAAAAAAATAAAAAATAAGTCAGGCAACGATCGTTGAAGCGATAATTAGCGGGCGAATAATTATCGAACGATCGGTCCGACGAAATTGTCGAAGCAACAATTTTTCAAGCAACGATTCGCGATTTTCTAAGTGATCGTAATTCGATTTCGCCAGGCACGCTAAATATATAAATACGCGTGGCATAATGACGCCGCGGCGTTGATAAATGCAACAGCAACGAGGCTGAATGCGGCGTCTATCTCGCTGTTCTCGATATTGCGTTTGAATGGACGTGGCATCGATCGCGCGTGACCGTCTCAAAGCGGCCGATCCTCCGCAACGACTAGATTCGCGCGCGATCCGATTCTCCTCCGTGACACGATATCGTGTCTTCCAGCACGATAACGAAACCATTGTCGCGGCGCGAATTGGAAATTGCTCGCCGTCGATCGATAAATTATCACGACACGTTCTGGCGGGTTGTTGTTGTTGCTGCCCTTACAACGGATCTCCGATTCCATAGCCAAGATCGCTTTCTTTCATACGCCCACACAGGACTCGCAAAGTCTGTTTTACGATTTACACGATATTATTATTATCGCAATATTCCTCGTATTTTAATATTCCACGCGACCCGCTACAGATCAGCTCACCATCGTCGAAGCGTGACGTTAAAACACGCCTCGAGTCACTGTCCCAAAATTCGAAGGAGACGCGCATCGAGTCTTTTTCCAACATCGACGACGATTTACGATTTAATTTAATACCCCGAATTCCGCTCTTCTATTCCCCTATCATCCAATTACGAGAAACTGCTTGCCGATGGGATCGTAGCAAGCCACGTATTTCGTTGCATCGTCGCTGCCCATTTGCCGCATCGTGACCGTGCAGCGCTTAAAAACCTATCGACACTTTTCCGCCCAATTATACCTCGTTCCTCCGTAGAAACGTTCGAACGGAATAAAAGAAACGCTCTCGACCCTTGGTAAAAAATATTCCACGGTCCATCCGCTATGGTACGTACAGCAAAGCGGAGCGAGCCGAACAAAAATGGGAGAAAAACGGCGCTCTAAAGGGAAATAATAAAAAGAGAAGGAGATGGATGGAACGCGATTGACACGAGTCGCTACAGGTTGGCACACGCGGCGTCGTATTCATCGATATAAATGCCGAACGCGGGCTGTTTCGAGGCTGCGTCAAAAAGTTCGATCGACGGATGCGCAGCGATGCATTGGTAATGCACCCATCCGGAGCTTCGAGGCCAATTTGCCAGATAGAGGCAGACGGTGGAACGAAAGAGACGCGGGCATTCCCTGCCACGGAGGTACGATGTCCCTCTAGTAGCAATTACCAAGCATTCATCCCGTGCAAACGTCCCCCTTTTCCCTCTCCCTCTACACTGTCAGCGATTCGCCTTTCTGTTTGCCACCGAGTAATCAAAAATCAAGCGTCCAGTCAGCCGACACGGAATTCCGACGTAGAAGCAAGAAATCGAGCCTATTGCTACGTTATCGCGCGTCGACGGATTTGGCTCGTTGGTGCATCAGGCTGCGTAAATATTTGAACATCCACCAGGCTACTTGATCCAAAGGTTGACAGTTTTGTTATATCTTATTACGTTTTCAATGTTATTAGTCGTTCGTTATTTTCACTCGTACAGAGACGCGCCATTGCCAACTAAATCTGGGCGATCATGAGTTTGGTAGCGACGCTTGTGAAAGTTCCCCGTAAAATGACGGAAGCCTATTTTTCACAACAGCGCAGACAAGTAGGAAGATAGATTCGCGCGTCGGATACTTTGCGTGGTGGCACCACTAATTTAGCAAAAAATAATGTGTGACGCGGAGGATAATTTTACGCGCGAATAGAATTTTCTTATCTTCTCGTGAAAGATATCCGTTTCAGGTTGTACAAAATATCGCGGTAAATCTTCTATATTTTCCAAGCCGTATAATACGCTTGATAAGAGAAAGGCTGAGAAATGGAAACCTAACGTTTCGATTGCGAAATTTCAGTTGAATTAATTTCTCCGCTTTTAAGGATAACGAAGACCCACGTATAATACGCGTCGAAAATCTAAATTACCAAGTACAATTTGGACATTTTAGAACTTATTCCGGCTTTTCGGTAACGATCGACGTCAGTGCGAATCAACGTTAGACCGTATTAGCGGAGAAACCTTAACAGATTCGCGAAACCTACAGTTGGTATACTCGAGTTACCGTGATACACGGTATCGTTTTCGTATTATATACCTGTAACTCGCGGTATCGCAGAACTTGATATTCGAAACCTACCTCGCAACTATCGTTTTATGAATTTATGCCCATATCGATTCTAATAATCGCCCCTTTTCGCACAATCTCCTGTCGCGCTTTACGCCTTTTTCTCTTTTTACATATTTCGACGTTAATACAAACACTGGACAAATTTGAATAAAAATAATAGACGCAAATATCGAAAACACGTAAGAGAAACCGCTATAAAATACGCTTAACGTATACGCGAGATGCTGGATTTATTATTTTTAATCTATTTCTAATTCCAATACGATTCCCAGATTCTCGAAATGCCATTCGTCTTACACCGTTGCGTGCTTTGCCCCTATTCAAACTCGCGAGCGAAAAAAAAAGATAATTTCGATGCGTAACGGATACGTTGACGACATATCGAGCTTTAAAGTTGCACCCCGTTTGCAGACAGAGGAATCGCTGATCTAGACAAATCTACGCTAATCGTGTTCTTCGCGTGCTAACTTCAAATAGGCTAGAGCCGCGACGCGCCAAAAATTCCCAAAATCTCAAAACGTCGTTTATCTCCGGCCATAATTTCAGGGCCAGGAGAACGAACGTTCTCCGCTAGGATGGTCCGATATCCATCGAAACAGGTCTGAGGAACGATCCGTTTAATTCAGAATGCAGCGGAGGGTGTCAGTCTGCCTTAAGCCGGTGTTACAAACGTGTGGTGAACGATGCCACCTAATTGTCCTATTATCGCGTGGCGGCAAGGATCGGAATCACTGGGTGTCAGGACGAGATCTATCGGCGTAGCAGAGTCGCGTACACGCGATCAAGACGTCTTATTAAGCAGATGCATGCAGCCCACCGATAAATCTTTGGCTGGCACTGCTCCACTAGCGGAGCTTCTGCTCGTCTTATTGCATATCTCGCGAACCGATGAAGCGGCGAAACCTAATTTCGTCCCTGGACGATCGCTTGCTCGGCGAATATACACATCTTCGGATAGAATTATCGGATGATGTAGGTATTTATGTACTATGCGAAGCTATGGAAAGATGATTAGGGTGATGGCGTGAGGGCAAAGGAAATATTACTCTCTGTATCTCATCCACGACTCTATACAGATTTATTTGTACGAGATACTCTCGTATATGCCTATATTCACAGTCTACATTAACGATTTCCTTTCTGTCGTATCTTGCCATCTAATGTAACGATCGAAATATCGATATTAATTAACCACGATTCTAAGGCTACGTTATCGTCGAAATTCGTGTCTCTTTTAAGGTTTATTCGGTTCGCGTGTTTATTTTTCGTTCGTTTCAACGATTGTTCGATCTCGTGTGCAGTCGCGTAAGTCGACAAGTTGCCTCTCGATTGAGTAGAGTTTTTAGATTTTCGTGCCTCGCGCTCTATCTTCGTAACGGTAAAAATAAATGGCATAGGTAGAAAAAAAAATTATCCACCAACGATAGGTTGGTAGGAGAGTCGTCGAATTCGCAGCTCTGACGTGACCGTGGGTTGATAAAGCACACCTGTTCGGGTCGAAACGTCGGAGCAGTTACCGCGTGCGTCGAAATACCGACCGGAAAGTTAACCCCGCATGAAACGCGACGGCTTCTGAATATTTCAACTTGCCGTCAATCGCTCGAACCCCGGCAAAACTGCACGATATTGCCAAGTACGCGATCACGCGTTCATACACGAGATAAAAAAATATATCTCTAACGATTTTTATAAAGATAAACTTTTCATTGGAAGATTTCAAAAGAGAAGAAATCGAATCGGTGAACTTTTCAGTGGAAAATTCATAGAAGAAAAAATTCCAATTGAAAAATTGTTTGCTCGTACAAAGATACGTGTTCTTTTAAAGAAAACCATAGTTGATAAAAAGATACAGTTAGGGGTATTAACCTACAGAGGTCTGCGTAGAGAAGTACAGCCTCGTAAGTGCAATTGGTAAATCGTCGGTGTTTAGTGATAAAACGCACCAGAGATAGGTAGGATTAGTAAAGCTTCTATTAAAATCCTTTCGATTGCTCTTCAGGTAACAACAAAGTGGGAAAATAGTTCGTTGTGTTAGTAATTCTCAATATTTCCTACAAACCCATAGTTGCCCAATCGCTTTCGATATTTTACGAAAATATAAAGTACACTTATTTCGTAAACTTGATATTTCATAAACATAATAGAATATCGCTTGTCGAAGAAAAATATCCTATTTTATACAGATTTAACAGTAGCTTGAATTCGGAAATATACCGTACAGTAATTGTACGTAACGCTACACTAAATGGCTACTTACTATATAAGAAACTACTAACACTCGCTAAAACACGATATGCATAAAAACATTACACATTTTGTTAATCCAACTCCAGATAGAATACATGAAAATCGATAAGACTCTTGTACAGGATATTCAAAGACAAATATTATTTATAGCAATGATTTTATGGAATAATAACCATAATAACAATAATAATAATAATAATAATAACAATAATAATAATAATCAAAAGGAGAAATACGAACCTTGATAAAATGAAAGATACCATTAAAAGGTTTCGATCGCAAAAAAGAATTCGAAAAATTAACTTAGTATTGTCAATCGTTTTGTTCAAAATAACTGTAACTAACCTCGATTCTTTCCAAATTCCATTATTCTTTAGCAACATCGTTATTTCATAGAATCATTACCGCTTAAAATATATTTATTCCAAACCAGCCTGCACAAGTCCGAAGAACACGCGTTAAGATTTCCCGAAAGCGTCGCATATGTTACCCAGAATTAATCGACTCGTTGGGTATGCGCGAGAGCGAGAAGAAAGGAGAAGCCAGCGGGCGCGATGACAAAATAATGATCATCGAAAAGCGTCTCGAGAGCATATTAGACGTGTGTGCGTGCATTTATTCGAGAGAGAGAGAGAGAGAGAGAGAGAGAAGGGGGGGGGGGAGAGAGAGAGAGAGAGAAACACAGTCAGCCACGCGACGCGACACACCGGTTTGACGAACAGCGTCACGTGGCCACCAACACGCAGAAGCAGAAAAGCCGCGAGTAACGTCTGGTTGCGCACGTGTACGTCTATACAGAGTGACTGAAAAAAGGTGAACGATATCTGTACAGACGGTATCTTGGAAATCTTGACACTATCGGTAGGAAGACGATTCTACGTGAAAAAATGGATTAGAAACATAGAAGATGTTTTCATACGACGCTTCGTTTTCAGCAAAATCGAATTTGAAAATTTCTTTCATACACGTATACGCAAATACGGTTAATTACTGGTTCGGTGGGAGTAAATAATCGGCAGAACGTTACTACACGTATGGAAATAAGCGGAAATAAGTGGAATAGAATCTCCCCGTTTAGGACACCGTTCTCAAGAAAATAAAGTTCGAACGCGTTTAGCTTGAAAAGTATCATCGCGTACTTTCGACTTCTTTTCACGTAGAAAAATAAGCCTCGAACTACGTTATTGTACGTGAAATATCTTCGTTGTCTTCGTGTGTCTGCGATCGCACGGTATAAATTTCACCTTTTTCGACGCCCTGTACATGTGAAAGGGAGGCAAACGAAAGCGTAGAGAAAAGGGTACAACGTCGGTAAGAGGCGGAGGAAAAAAGAAAAAGCAAAGTTTGAAAGAGCGCCTGCTCCAACTGAACGCGTGTATCCTTGTCTCTCTCCAGTCCACGTGACGCGTACTCTTTCTCTCTCGCTCCAGCTTACACGGTCCGCAATATCGTTCGCTTCTCTCTCTTCGCGACGCACAGATCGATTCTTTCTTTCTCTCTCGCTCTCTCTTTCCTCATCCACTCAGCTACACCCTTTCCTTTCCCTTTCTTCCACGACCGTGCACGACACCTCGCACACATTTACGAGGCACAGTAGTGCCACGCTAACTGGCCGGAATTTT
Organism: Bombus confusus; assembly: GCA_014737475.1. Lineage (NCBI taxonomy): Eukaryota > Metazoa > Arthropoda > Insecta > Hymenoptera > Apidae > Bombus > Bombus confusus. Next base: position 1,368,758 of record JACXIV010000085.1, read on the forward strand.
GCTTCGCTAACTGGCCGTCAGGTTCTTCGAACTTTCTTGTACCACAACTAAATATTACTAGCAAAGTTTGACGAGTCACTAGTTATACGTTTAAAAATTCTTCTTCTTCCTTTTATAAACAATTGACGGTATTTCCGTTTATTTCGCTAGCGATTAACGCTGTCGCGTAAAAGTATCAGTTTGATGATAAAATAAGTACGGAATAGTTTGTCAAATTATATGCAAAGCAATTGATCGCCATATTCGAAGCGAAGTTTTAAATTCAACGAATGAACTCAAATACGCAAGTAAACGACGAGTGTGCATCTTATAATTTCCAGCTTGTCGATCTATCAACTTACACAAGAGCAATAAGTCGAACGATAAAAAGAAACTTCTACAACCGAGTTTCGTAAATTACATAAGGGTCGCCGGTTGATTATACCAATTGAAGTAAAATTGTAGCGTATTGTAACCTACAATTTTTAACTTGTCGATACACGTATACGATAGTGCCAACATTGGTAGTAAACAATTTTCCAATATAAGAGTGGGTTGATTACCCTGCTTGATGTAAACGCGTAAAAAACGGGTTGATGACCCGTTTTATAACCTACAATTTCTAACTTTTCAACGCACACCGGAGCAACAAGTTTGACAATCAAATTACGTTTGACGTAAATTGCTAAATACTAAAAACAAGGATAACTAGTAACTCGTTAATTCGCTGAATATACAAAGAAATTGAATATTATAAACACAAAACAAACCATGTATTATGTAACGCATAGTAAACTAAATAAACTACACGTCACAACCAGATAGGGGATATTGCTACCTGACTCGCGCTCATTAGCAAAGACAATTAAAATTTCCTAAAACGATAGCTGCCTCGATAAGTGGCCAGATAAGCCCCCTCTTTGCCAGTTAACGTGGCGGTGTTGTATGCACGCACACAGTGGCGTACAATTCGTCGATAATTCCCATGTGCACAAACTCACCCGTTCATCCTGATGGTAGACGGCCACGTTGACGGTTCTCCTCGGGGCCGATGTTAGGTTAAGTGAACTCCCGCGTTCGACGTTTACGCACACCGTTCGCCAAAGTGTATATCCGGCAGGCGATCTCAGCGACGACACGAGGACGCAGCGAAAACAACAGGTTGCATGTGACGGCGGTACAAATATGGCGGCCAAAAAATATCGCCGTTCGACCCGGCGCGATGTAAACTCGCGGCTGAGAACGCGTGCACAGGCTTAGGCACACTATCAACGATCGAGTATCTCTTTCTGGCGCGGTTCGCGTATACGCTGCGTATCTCTGTCGCGTCTAACCTTTTTTTTCCTAACGTCTGCACGCAGTGTCTCTGTTTGTTCCTTTCTCCCCTCTCCTTTTGCTGTCTGGTCGACCCGAGGGGATTCGCCTATCCCTCGAGACTCACTGTTTCCCCGTACTTGGTCGAAAAATGTAGAAGAACTTAAACGCCGCACCCGAACGCTACCGCACTCGTCACCGTCACCGCCTCGATCGACGTGAACGTTCGAAACGATGCGAATCACGAGCTCTCATGCGGACACACACGCGGACCCGTCCACCACGTACACAGAGAAACGCGAGTCTCGGCGAACAACCGCCGGTTCAGCGGAGAGAAAAAGGAGTCTGAGGAGAAGGCAGATCGTACACACGACTCACGCACGCCGAATCGTCGTCACGAGCGACAGGAGACACGCGCTGCCACTTTAGGGCCGTGGCATTTCGCGAGACAGATGCACTCTGTGCTGCATCCAGTTGCGCACGATGCTGACACCTGGTGGCGATTTCGAGCAGCACAGTTAAGAACGACGCGGGTAAATTAGTTACGATTACCGACGAACGATTACCGACGAACGATTACCGACGAACGATTACCGACGAACGATTACCGACGAACGATTACCGACGAACGATTACCGACGAACGATTACCGACTGATTTACGTACGAGCGTGCCTTGTCTATTTTTACGTAAAGTCACATGTTCTGCAATACCGACCATTCAAAAGTTTTATTACGCCCTCTGTAACGTATAATATCACGTCGAGTATAATTAGTCCGTTTGAACACGCTCCGTTTATTTAAACAAAACTTTAGCAAGTACTTAATTAAATAAAGTTTTGGTGTTCGAATTCATCCGTTTGAACGTGTAGTACCGCTATGTAAACGAGAAATCGTAAGTACTAAAGAGAATTAGTAACCTCTTACCTATCGCTTGAATTACTTATCCCGCCGATTAACCCCACTCTACTCCTTCTTTCCTTCTTAACCTCGCTGCAATTAAATACGATAGACGTAATGTCCCCCTTTCGTCGAATAAAACAACGTTAGTAACTAAATTACTAATTGAAATAAAACGATAATCATAAATGTAAATGTTAAACATAACTTTAACCACCTATCTTGGGCTATCCTACCTTAACAAACTGTCTTAAACGTTTTAAACTATTATTAATTATTAGTTTATTTTCATGATAAAATATAACAAAATAAATAATAATAACATTTCGAAACGTTGTTTATTATATTTAATAATTTATTAATTGTGTACAAATACACTAGATACCTGCTACTGGACTATGGACCGAGTTCAATTTCTCGTCTACGTTTCGCGTATTAGATGCAACCAAATCGAAGGCAATGAGATTTTATCGTCTATTCGGTTGTTCTACGATCGGTGAGTCGCATGGTTTGGAATTTTTTGCGATAAGTAATTTAAATATGTACATTTGAGTCGAGATACGAAGTGAACTATCACGATTTTTTTACCACGGTCACGCGCGGTACGACGACTTTTGATAATTATCCTCCGTTGATTTTATCGAAAGATATTCGAAAGATATCTGTAATTAATGAACTGTAATGGGTTCCTCCTTCGTTATCAAGCGGTTGTACATCTTCGGCTCCCGATATATAATAACGTAGGTTGCTCTTTTCCATTGTAATTTGTCTGTTAGATTATCGATAAATCGCACTGCGAGTTTCCGAGTCGTACTACCTATATACTCGACAGCATAGAGTTAACAGAATCGATTCGACAATACGAAGATTAATTGTGGCATATTATTACGAATAATGAAAATTAGGAGCTTGTGATAAGATTGTAAAAAATCTGTAATCGTTGTAACGACTTGTTGACGAGATAAAATGTCGAAGCTTAAGCGACTGAAATATGACCCTGCTTTATACTATATACCACGCACAATCGATATCCTTCCCGCAAGATATACCCTAGGCAAATGCGCGTTCAACCTTCTACCATCTTCTAACATCCCTATAAGGTTGTTTACTCGTTCTCTGTCCTCGAAGTTCGATTCTCGGATTTGTCTTCGACCAGAACCATTTCTCCGTCGTTCTTAATCTGTTTTAACGCACAAATTGAGGTTAATGAAACATCACGGTACAAGCGTATTAATATAACTAACGCATACTTGTTTCCTGTTACTGGCATCATGAACTATCACGCGAACTCTTGCCTTCATACTTTCCTGATCATGTGTGGCCGAATGTTTCGAAGTTCGCGTAGTTACTAGTATCACTGCCGTAGAGTTCGTATAGTAACTGGAACACAGTTCGCAAAACATTGGTTTCTATGACGCTTGCGCAGGTATACTCTCTTACGTTTATACGTATAGCTTTACTTGTATTAGGAACACATGACGTCTATTTTGTTTCTAAGTCTTCGAACTTTGTCCATATTAGGCTATGTGTTATTTCCAACGAAAATAGAACGTGTAAAAGAGCTAAATTATTTCAAAGAAAATAATAAATAATAAAATATCACGTAGAATAGAACCCAGGATGACGAGATGACAGGCAACAACTTCGAGCGTTCCAAGTTCCGCGTTTTCTCGTAGAACACGATCCTCGCATTAGATTAGTATTAGAGTATTATAAAAAAAGAGAGAGAGAGAGAGAGAGAGAGAGAGAGAGAGAGAGAGAGAGAGAGAGAGAGAGAAATACTTAGGCACATGCGTACGTATTACTTGATCAAGGAATCTAAATAATAACTCCTGATAATACATTACCGAAGAAACTCTTAAATTCTAAAATTTCTTAAGTTTTTAAAGAATCTAAGAAGCTAAAGAATTAATTGTCAACAAATAAGATATCCGCATCAATGTGCTGCCGTGTACGCATAAACACACGCTTCTCTGAAAGCTCGGTTGCGTTCCAAAGAACTTTTGTGCATTCATGATCTCCCGATGTCCTTCAGACTCTGTTTCGAATCAAATGGCTGCCAATGCCGCGGTCAATCGCGAACCTCGCAACGAAGGGACTTTATAAAACTGTTAATTTCCCTGTATCGAAAGTTTCGATAAGTTTTATATCGTGAAAGAATATCTTAACTAATAAACGTAGAAAAAACACGTTGCGTTGATATTTCAAGGCAAATTTAAGGTCTGTTCAATGCATATTTATCGCAATCGCCGACTCTTTTGCTCGACTGTCGCATTGACATTCAATGGCGGGCACTTTAAAAAGCTCCGAAGGCCCACGAACATTTTGTTCGCATCTCTGTAGCATTCAGGACTATAGAAGCGATACGGAGGCACTCTGCAGGAATATCCGTTGCCGTTGCTCCTCTTTCGTTTGCGTTCCTGATCCTTTAGCCGTTTCTGTTTCTTTCGAAGTCACTGAAGCGGCAAATCGTTCTACCCTCCGGGAACTTAAGGGCGGATGCTCGAGTGGGTTCAGATCCGCGCGTTTGATGCATTCCTGATCCTCCTGGAGTCATGTTCAGAGACAAACTCAGCCTCGACAAACTCTTCGTTTCGAAGAAACCAAATCGATTAGATTATATCGAACGCGTCCGAACACTCGAACTATGATGCCATCAAACACTCGAATTTCTTCTCGTTTCTGTATCGTATATATTTTCTTACCACGCGGTATTTTAGTCTCTAAAAATTGTTAATGTTTCGTCGTTGTCCTGCTCAAATTAAAAAGTTACTTATATATTTGAAAACGTACTCGGCGAATTTAACGAATGTTTTTAAAAGATATTCAACTTGGCACAATGAGTATCCGTCGATGCATACCTTAAACGCACATTTATATTTCACCGAATATTATTTTATCGTGTGATAATTTACCGACTGATAACGTCAGCGAATGGAGAAGCAAGCGACAAATCGTAGATTCATAGATTTATGCCGCAGAATTTTACACTTCTACGTGAGATGTATGTACAATCTTCAAAACTTTATCATTTTTTTGCCAAATCTGTCATTGTTATACGATAGAACTTGTTTATTGACTCGTAACTTATGGCTTAAGATGTAATGTAGTAAAATTAGTTCAGTTGTGCGAGACGATCTACATTAATCGAACGGTAACTACAAAGTTCTCGTAAGAGCTAGATCGTTAACCGAATCGCGTACAAACTAAAAGTAAGGGGCCATTTTCGCTAATTTCTAAGGAAGGAAATACTCGAAGGACAGGATAAGGTTTCACAGGGGATGAGTCGACTTTACACACTGCCATGCTACCCTGATCGAAGGTGTTTCGTATTACACGTGCCTGTAAGCTTGAAACACCCTGGACAACATCGAAAGAGATCGAAGCGGTTTCGGGGGAACGCTCGTGGATAGAGCATCCTGTTCATAATTTGATGCCTGTGCTCGTGTAAAATTAGCATATTAATAAGAAAGACGGCGACAGCGGTCAGGATAGCAGGATGAAATGGCAGGAGGATCATCGTCGAGACTCCTCCTTCCAGTTCCGAGGATCCTTCGGTGGCTCTTCTCCTCGTCTGTGTTCCTAGTGATCGAGCCTCCGCATTTAGAACTCAATGAAGCGGATCTAATTGCGGTTATTACGACGATACCTGCACCTTTCGTCCATACAGTCTTCAGAGATCCGTACAATCGGCTTTTTATACTTGAACAGGCTAATCTAAAAGTCATTGCGTACAATAATATACTTGACACCTTCAATTAAGAATAAAAATGTCATTTAATATTATTCTATTAGTATCGGTACTAGAATTTTTGCTATTTACAAGAATCGTACAGATCTCGTTAAAGAAAAGTTATTTAATCGAACTAACGGATCGTCTCGTAGCTACGTAGATGGGTCCTTTTGATTCCACGATTCTTCTTGATCACGTACGAGGTATTTGATAAACGCGAGAGATAGGAACTTTTTCTACTGGACGGATGAAATTTGTCATTATTGATTTTTATTACAAGAACGACGAACGTGGGAAGAGGTAGCCGCGTTTCGAAGAAAGTCAAATACCAACCTGTTTCCGGGGCGAAACTCCGAAGCCACCATGATCTCCTGCTAACAGAGATATCGCTTTTCATTTTTTTTATACCTCGTCGTGGACTTTCGGTGGTTTGGGGTCAAGAAGCCAATCCACCCACCACCTTCTCTCTTTCCTCCATTCCACGAAAGAGACGCAGTCCCTTGCTTCAAACTCCTCTTTGAACGTCTACAAATTAATTATTTACACGACGCCTGACCTAGAAAAAAGTTTTCTCATTACGTATAACGACGAACGTTTTAAATTAACATTGCCGATTCTTCTTTATTTTCGCGACGAAAGCAACGAAATTCGATAAAGAATTTTGGAAAGGATTTGTACGCGACGAATATCGTTAGAGATACAACGTGCTTCTTCTCGTGGACATTGGGAAAAAGAGGAGAAACAGGCAGGGCTACGAGTTAGGTGAAACGCCTGATTATCTCTCGTTGTATTCGCTTGTCACGTTCGATGGAAACGAGTTGCTCTGTGAATTTCTGCGATCCTGCTACCAACCGTATCGTGATTTGCTCTTGATGCTGCCTTTCCTCCCTTTCTTTTCACCGTTCACGTGGTCGCAACGTGAAAACACCCAATCACGATACTCGAGACAATAGCTGAGAAACATGCACTCCTGGTTCTGGATGTATCGAGAATGATTCGACTTTGTCCTGGATTCTGCTGTCTCCGAATAAATCCGATGAAGCTGTAACGGCTCTTTTAAGCGATTTAACGTATTACGATATAGCCTTTACAAGACCGTTCGACCATTTCTTACGTCCCCGGCAGATACGTTAATTACGCGCTCAATAAGACAACATTTGGTTATATGAAAATTGCGCTCGATGCGATTATAGAAATTTGTAAATTACATCTGTACACTGGCTTTCATATAGACGTTGTAAGTAAGCATTACAACGAGAAAATCGATCGAAACAGCTGCGTCGAGAGTGGAGATGTAACCAGGAAGGAAGACGTAGAGCGACATGACGCGAACAGAAGCGAATTCGCTGTCATGTTACATGCGCAGTGTAAACAACTCCGTTACATCGACATAGCAGGAAAATAAAGCAGGCGAAGAGGTACTCTGGCGGGAAACCGGCGAACCAGAGGCACGTATTGGCGCGAAGCGGACCAAGAGCCTTTAAATATTCTCCGAAGAGGTCGTACGAGCCACGTCCGTCTTTTAGTCAGTTTTACGCCTCAATTTTACGTACGTTATGTTTCGACGTTCGTCAGAGTTGCGATTCAATGAAAATTCTTCTACGCTTGCTTCGACAAATGAGAAATTCTTTTATTTTTGCCACGACAACGTTTATCGCATCGCGGCTACGTTGACAAAGCAAGAGCGATGATCGGCAGACGCGATTCTAGGTAAGGTAGAGATCGATAAAAAGTTATTCGCGCCATATTAGAGAGACTTTACGAGAGGCGAGGAATATCGTTGTGTGGTAGATTCACCTGTGTTTGCCATATCTAACGTAGATAGGCAAATTCATATCTTCCATATATCGTAAGATAGGAAAACAGGATGCTCAAGAGCTTCGGATTATGGCGTGCTCGTCATATTTTCATGGAGTTTGGTATCTCACCATGGCAACACCCTAACGGCTATTGCGAGCCGGCAATTACGAGTACGTGCTATTGAAATACTATCGAGCGTATCTGAAGGGAAATTACGTTTGCAGATATTTATCTGTATACACGCGTACAATAATGACTTCGCATTGGAAATTGTATCTTCAATTTGTGCTTACTTCGCGGGTTCGAAGGATTTCTTTATCGTAACTACGTGATGTTCGATAAGAAGAATTTCGTTAAGAAGAAGATTTAATAAGAATCACGGAGAAGCGGACAATTTCGTACATTAAAAAGAAGCAAATCGTTTTTCTACGTTTGTCGCGTTAACGGTAACTTTTAGTTGAAAAAAAATTACGGACTTTACGCAGCGTGATGTTTCTTAATAACGGTAGTATATCGTCTGAGGTAGCAGAGTCCTTCAAAACGTACATGATTCGAGAATCTTATATTCACCTTGCAACATCTGATGAGATCCTGTTCAAAATGCGTAGATGTGCCTCGTTGAAGAAAAAGCGTAAGGGACTGAATATACGTGACGAAATAACGTTTCAGTATTTCGACCGAAACAACGGCGAAGCGAGGAAAGAGATGGGAGATATTTCAACTTTGACGCTCAACACTTCGAAGCGGAGCTCTCTAAAAATTCTTGAAAAAAAAAAAGTGGACGTTTATTTTCGAAATGTTACACATTTATATAATGACAATCGCGAATAAAAGTATCAATCGTTTAACTACACGCAACATGTAAAATATTAAGATACAAATAATCGCGTAAAATATTAGGAAACCAGAGGAACCGGAGACTACGTAAGTCTATCCTTTCCAATTAACGAATCAAACCACTCTGAGCTCCACCCTCCTTCCTCGTAAACCACTTTATTCGTTGCGAGTGAAGTGCACTCAGCCCATCCACCGCTAATATCTCCGCGTATCCCATCACTTGAACAGCCTACCTTCAAAAACGCTACAAACCCACGCACGCAGTATTTCAAGAAGAATTCTCGGCGAGGACGATTCTTGCGATCTCTCGCGACCCTTTCACGATGCCTGAAGTATCTGTAAAATCATATTTTTGCAGCTCGGAAGTATCTTACGTGTCGATATCGTTAATATCGTTAATATCTAAATACTTATTCTGCACGATAATTCGCACGATAACATTTACATGATAAGATGCTTTGAAACACACGCAACGTCAAAAAGCAATACGCACCTCGAGATGAAAAATCTCACTCCTTCGAATTTATCTCCGATCGAACGAAACATTCGTTTATATCGTATTACTTACGACCGCAAGAACCCGTTTCCCCCCGCTACAAGCCACGAGCCACACAGCCAATATAATATATCTTAAGAGTATCTGGTGGGGATAGTTTGTTCGGCCCTTGGCGGCCCTTCGGTGGAACCAGCAGGTTCACTAACGCGGGCGGAGAGTTCCCAAGGCCAAACGAGCTCCATGCAAGTGCTGCGATCCTGCTGAAAATGCGTGGGCGCGGTCTCCCCGAGGGCTGGCCTCGGCCAACGAAGGTCGCACCCTTTTTCGACTGGCGTGTGCCTGGCCCTTTCGTCCAACCTCGTGCGACCATCTGTCCCCTACCCAGCCGCGCGCGCGACCGTTGTCCTCCGACCTCTCCACCTTTCTTCTCGAGCGATCCTGAAGGAACAGCTCGTCCCGCCGTACAGTACCAAGGCGCAGGCGCGTCAAAAGATACCACGTGGCTGTTGGCATCCCTTTTACGGATTTCGACGTATTTTACCCTCTGATCGTTGTATGCTAGGGACACTGCAAACGAGCGATATTATCGTATATTGGTTTTCGAAATTTTTCTATCTTCACAGATACACGTATGCGCGTTTTCCAGTTCCCCTCCCCATAAATGCATGGAAATGCGCGAAACAAATTATTATTCGATTTTATATTTCTCATTTAAATGTCTGTACGTTGGTCGTATCAGCGTTTTAACGAACCAAATATACGAAACGTAGTACATAATATACGATACAGCAAAAAGTAATACAGTACACAAACACGACTAGAAAATACAGAAAATACAGAAAATACAGAAAATACAGAAAATACAGAAAATACAGAAAATACAGAAAATACGGAAAATAGATAGATGGAATAGATACAAGCCTCGCGGGTAGAATACCAAATTGCTTTCATTCGCAAGCATGCTCACGCACGCCTCCTCCTACCCTGTCTATCCTATCGACGAACAGTGGGATTGTTGACAAGGAGATCACTGTCGCGCAATGCGGCATGCGCGACTCGTTAGGACGCTCTCCACCTCTTTGGGGTTTCGAAGCCTATGTTTACGCGTGCCAGTGTCGATTTGCCGGCCTACCAGACCCGCCTGAAGGGTCGATATCAACTTTCGATTGGCAACGACTCTGGACCGTGTTACGTGTCTAGTGGTCCGACGAATCTGGAAAAATTAATTCATACACGCACACATATATATAGATATAGATATTTGATACTTTTTGAGACACATTTCGCGTCCTATTCGAAGCTCGAATCGTATGAAACACGTTAATCGAGAAGAATCGAAAGCGCTTGCGTCTCGCGAGTCTACGAAGTTTGAGAGAGAAATATCCGTCCGGTGCTGATTACGCAGGAAGTGCGTGCGATTGAAAGAGAAACTTCTGAGAAATGTCCGTGATCCAGATATTTCCAGCCGCCAGCTTCCTTTGCCCAATGTACCCAACCCATGCCACACTCCAGTAGAAACATATACGTCCATGCGTGGTTGCAGCCACTAAATCAACTCGGCACCACGCATCCGTCGCCCGCTCTCTCGTCCACGAGCCGCTGCAACTGCAACTCGAATGCCGCCCGTTCTCGTTCGCGGCGGTGTCCAGCGCCAAGGCCAAGTTCATCGAGTTCCAGCTGCCTGTCTCTTCGTCCCTGGGTCGGTTCCTTCGCGTTTCTGTGTTCCTGTTCAAAGAGCGGGGGCGGCTCCCGCGGAGGGCAGGCCGTCAAACTCGCGGGGCGGAACCATGACACGAAGAGGCGGTGCGGAATCGCGACCTCGTGGCGACGAGCACCGGGTACAAATCGTACCGATCGTCCGCGGCGTAAGATCGGATTCCAACGGCGGCTACGTTGCTCGCCGCGGAGTCTTCGGTGGCCCGAGCGACGAACAGGTCGACGCCACGCGGAGCACGTTGCTCCTGGATGGAAGGCAGCTCCAAGACGGAAACGCCCAGGCGTTAGGTGTATCTGCGTGGCGTCGCTGATGTACGCCCAGAAGACGTTGTGTAGGTGCACCTTCTTAACCCTAAACTTGCTGCTGCGATCGGGCATGGTCGATCGGCTGTGACGGTCTCTGGATGAATAGGGGAACGGCTGAACGTGTTTTTCGCTATGGAGGTTCAATTTGCAGATTCGTAGCTCGAAATTCTGAAACAGCGGCAAGATATTGCACCGTGACTACGAAAAATATTTGCACGTTATCCCGTTTATCCGTTAATATTTACACACTGTTTAATCGGAATAAGTATATTAAATTCTATATTGTTCGATAGGACGTACTTTTATGTGGCTTGATCTCTCGGCTATGATCGTGGTCTGTGGGTGAATAGGGGAGTGGGTGTGTGTGTGCTTTCGGGCATGGGGGTATCGTTTAAATATTGGGAAAGGATTATACAGCGGCTACGCCAAGTATTTCCACGCCGTTGTATCTATTGTAGCGTTTATGGTAGATATTAATTAATTAGGTTCGCGAACGTTCAAATAGAAGGCACAAATTAGCAAGTTGGGGTACAGAATGGACCGATAGAACGTTACGTACGTAGGAAAGCACTAGAATTACTAGCCATTAAATTGCTAATGCTCGATGGATATTTTTCACACATTCGGTACTATCGATCGTAGAGAAGAAACTCTTGCTTCGCACGACGATAACGCTGATTTATATAACCTGGACTTAATTACGCTGCGTTAGTTAGTCCTAATTGGTGGGTACTAATTCATGGAAGTAGTACAATGTTATAAACGAGGGAACGGATTCCGTGATTGAGAGAGCTCGTTTAAGCAGGTTATATAAATGGAGGAAATGAGAGGTTCACTGGGCGAGGATTCAGGAAGTGAATTTCACAGAATGAAAGGAAACATACGATTGCACTTTCTAACGTTCTATTATCATTTATTATCCGTAAAACGTTTCTTCTTTCTTTCCATGGCAGCTTGATAAATATTTCACGCGTGTTCGTGTCGCGAGAATTTACGATTCTCCTAGATTAAACGCGTCCAGGGGTGTCTAGAAACTGATAAAAGTACAACGATCCTTTCTGATAACATTAACCTACGAAACAAAGATACTCAAAGATCGATAAAGAAAATAGATTATACAACGCATTATACGAAGTAGATTATACAAATCAGGTTGCGTTTTGCGATTATAACAAATTCTATATACGGTGTATGAAGTAATACGGTATATAGAATTATATAATCGACGATAAAACAAAAGGTTCGGAATTAATTGAAAATAAATTATTCGTAATATGTATAATACCAAGCCACCGAACAGATGGAGTTTTTCAAAGAGCGATAAAAAGCGATACGAAATGGAAAAGACGATAAGCTCGTAATCGGCTAATGATCCTTCCTCGCAGAATACTTCAGCAGACGTCGTAAAGCGATCTACATGCACCGAGAGGGTCCCTAAAGAGCACCATTCGTCCATCTCGTTCGAATAATCCCACCCCCGTGTCGAGACACATAACGACACAATCCATTAATCCTCTGAACCGCCTCCTGGCGGAGAATGAACAGGGCTGGTGCCAGCCCCAGGGGTAACGCACCCCAATTCGATGTCCAAAGCATCTCCTCGCATTCATCCCACCCTGGTCACCTTGTTTACTCTTATATCGTCCAGAACCATTATTGATCGTCTCTTAATCGACACGTTAATCCTCTTAAATATTTAACTGCGTGCAAAGTCACGAATATATATGACACGAATATATGTTCCCCTAGCACTTTTGCGTGTCATCCAATAATCAGCTGGCCTTTCCATGGTATCCTGATAGCACGAGTCTGTCGATGTACTGAAGCGATTGACCCCCGGACAAACCAGCCTAAATCCCTTCGCCGCGTGTATCTCGCTCGGGTAGCTAATAACTGCACGATATCGATTACGTTACATTGTAACGGCACGCGGCTATGGGACGTCGCGTTCACGAGGCGTATGTATGAATATTAATTACATCGCCGGTGACACTGGTTAGGCAGCTATCAGGACGCAGGAGGTCTCTTGGCCTGGATAAGGAGGTTAAAAACCCTTTGAATTTAGGGTGGGAATAGCGGTATAAGTTAGGTCTTGGTCCTGGGGGAGTTGACTTTGTTGTAGTCGTGATTCCGGCCTGGGGAGTTGCTGGAAAGTTCGGGCCAGAGAGAGAAAGAAAGAGAGATAGTTGAGAGGAACTTTAAGGGGAAGTATCGGTTTTATCAAGGATCGATGTTCGTTCTGTCGTGGAAATTTTAGATCGGATTCGTAGAACGCAAATAGAAGGAGAATTTTTAACGAATTTATATCATCCGTTTGAAAGAATCGTTTTCGTAATTAGAGGAATAACATTTGCTCGTAACCGTTAGGCGACAAAGAGACGAAGGAGAACGCGTTGGATGGATAGGTCCGATCTAGGCAATATCATCGCTAACCTAGGCTAGGCATTCGATCGGATGGTTTCCCGCGGGGGTTCCTCGCGAGGATGTTATCCTGTGAAAAAAGCGTGGGTGGAATCCCGACGAGGCGAACCCTTTCTTTCCAACGACGGCAACCCGAATCCCTTCGAGCGTCCTTGCTTCACCCGCCATTCATTTTCCTCTCCCATTCTTGTCCGTTTCCCTAGCCTCTATCGTCGTCATTCTCCCTTCCGAATTGTCCACGAAACGACAGTTTCCTACGAACGGAACGAATCACCAGAGCAACATAACTCCCTAAGGGCAAAGCTATAACCCGTGCCAACCTCGATAAAACACTTTCTCGCGGTGTATGCTAGCCTGCTTCGAATATGTGAATATATTTTATTCAACCCTTTCCCTCGGGCACCAGATTAAATTATTCCTATTGGTAGGCCGTCCGATGTTCCATCCCAGAACGGACCAGCAGCTCCGTGGAAACGTAGAGACACCGAATGCGCTCTGTGTTCCTACTGCGTCGGCTGATCGCCGACGAATCGCGTGACACGCTTTCGAAAACCGTGCTTCTGTCGTGGCTAACCTGGTGACCGTCGAGCACGGACTATGGTACCGACACATGGAGGATCGTAGGAATTTCGTACGACTGCCAGCCAACTTCTGTTAGCCTGGGACAGCGGGATCAAACCAATAGACTGCCGATAGCCCTTCCGATTATCGGAACGATCAGAACGAGACCCTTCCTCCATCTGGCTTGACCCGAACGTTCGCATTTCTTAGGTGCGCTTAGCTGGTGGAGACCCCTACTTACGTGCGTGGATTCGCTACAACTCCTCGACGCGTATCGTGCCCTGTTCCTTAGTCGAGTTATGATGCCATCGATCTGGACAGTTTTGACAAGCGATGATTGCGAGGCCTGGCACGCCTCGTACATCGGCAAACAGCGTTTCCACGAAGCGGAAGACGGCGTACTCCTGGCAAGCATATTGGTACGCGTTGTTATTTCCTACAAATTGAATACCGCTCGTTGCTTTTATTTCCTCGCGTACGTGCCTTCTAAAATAATATTTATCAGAATTTTCCGACAAATGTAGCCGATAAATGTCATACGTAGATAGTAGTCATAGCCGACAGTATACGCGAATATGTTCCTTAATTGCGAGCTGCCGAATGATACTTGGCATCTCAGAAGCTAAATCCATCAAACGTACTTCTTTCGCGAATTTTCCATACAACCTATTTACTATCGCGAGCTTACAGTTACGGATAGACCGCGGATGATATACATACATAGGTTGAAATCAAATTTCAAACGCTGCCTAAACCTGGAGACAAATATTCGCCAGAGAGTCGTCCGAACGAAAGCGTAACTATGCCTCGCTGATATCTAGATGGATTGCTTATTCGCCATCTAATTAACGAGTCTCGTTGCCCTCTTTCGAGTCTCAAATTTCGCGAGGGTCCTCGCAAAACCCCTTTACACCACTGGTGTCCAGTGCACGCGTCCGCTCGAAAGGATTTTGAGGTGAACGACCAGACGATTATTAGGACACCTCTCTCGCGGTTATGTCAGCCCTGTCGCGATGTGTGACTCGAAGCACTTGGACGACTAACCCTTTCCTTCCGACGAAGCCGCGGTGGCATTCTCATATGTGAATACAGGCTGATTCGTCGTCGGATCGACGACGGCATCTCCTTACCGCGATTTCTTTTCCGGTTCGTAAAAGTCTTGGCCGCGTCGCCGTCTATCAGGAGCGACGCATCGGCGACACGCACGTTTTTCTCGCGGAACGATAGGAAAGTTCGGTTTTCCCGGTCCACTTATGCTCCTCTGGTAGCACCGGAAGCCGCCGATTGATTGGAAACCCCACGAGGTACTCCACCTGATCACCGAACCACCGAGACGCGCCTATGGAGTCCTGGTGTCGAAAAAAGTGGAATCGCCGTTTTTTTTTTTTTTTTTTCTTGACCACCGTTGTGTTGTTTATACGATGTACCGTACTGGCGCGAGAACGTGTACGTGGTTCGATCGTAATTACGGCCGGGCATCGTGTTGGACGAATTATGCAAACGCTTCGATCGATCGACTGCCGGTGCTTCGATAAGCGGGCAGTCGCGGTTATCGGAGGTTAGTCGAACCGTTTGGTTCTCGTCGAATCGTTAAACTCGTTCGTAGGAAAGAATTAAAGTTTCTGTTTATGCTAAGTTGCTTCGTTTGTTTGGTAGAACGGATTTCGAATGGTTCGATGCATTCGTGTTAAGTGGGTGGCGTACTGAGGTTACAAAGAGATTATATCGGGTTTGGAGAGAAATGCTTTTTGATTTAGGTAAAGCGTAATTTCCTTTGACGTTGTAGAATGTCGTACAAAGAGGTACAAAGGGAGTTAATCAAAGTGTATAACGGGCTATAACGACATTTCGCGAACAAAGAGAAATTGAGAAAGTTGCTAGGAATACATAGGGCGATAGGTGGTAGTAACATCTTGCCCTATACGTTTGGCCAACAAAGGGGATGGAAACGTTATTTCTATTTTCTTTCGGAGATCGCGCGCGGTACGTTTTATACGATCAATCAGTAACTGAAAAATCTTGAAATACGTAAAAAAATAAATGCTAGAAATTAAACGGACGTATAGTATTTATAACAGATAGTATCGAAGCGTTATTCGATCGTGAGATTTCGCGTTGGAAGAACTTCGCTGCGAACAGCTGACTGAAAACGAAAGAAGAGGAGAGAGAATCGGTGAAACGGTTCGGCCAATGGACGCGATGACGAAAGTTTGGCCAGAATTAGCGACTGTTCGCAGTCGTAAAAGGGGAAGCAAATGCCGATTGACCTCCTCGCCTCTCTGAGAGCCGGATAGAGTTTCTATGAATGTTCCGTCGCCGCCCACAACCCTTCCTCGTTCCTCGGCGCGTACGTCTCCTACGATTTCCGGCGAACGCGTGGAACGAACAACCTGAACCTGCCCGATCGCCACGAATTTCCATTTGACGGACGACGACTAAAGAGAGAACACGCGGAAGGAGCAAGATTCTCCGCCGTTATAGCTTCCTGATCGCTGTCACCGCATTCCTTTTTATCCGAACTCGCTCGAGCGAAACGATGGAATTAGAATTCCCTTTTAAAGTATGGAACCGCGATCAATTCATTCGCCCCTCCACCTAAAATCACACACATAACGGTAATTTGTCCTTAGAAGCGAACGTTAACCATACATTTATAGCGTTAAGCCCGTGTACGCTTGTTTTATGCAAGGAGCTTATCGTGGATGGCGGAATAATATACGAATACAGTTTCAGATTTACAGTCATATTATACGGTATATTACGACGTAATCTCTTATTACAGTTACGTTATAGTAATTGCGTTTTACCTATAAGTAGCAGACAGTTTAAGATTTATAAGCGTTAGAACGTTACACAGTCGCTCATTTACCAAACCGGTTAATTCCGCGAAGCAAAGAGTAGAGAAAATCGGCGAAATTATTGTACGTAAGATAAGCGTGGATCGCTTTACGCGCACGCGAAACACCAGTGGTTTAGCAGAAAAATGTCAAAAATTTCCGAGAACCCGAAAAACTGTAACGAATTGCCATACTCCTCCTACGACGCAATATTCTTGTAACGCGGTTTAGATACAACGCGAAACAAATTAACCGTTTTATAGGAGGATTTACCGTAGTACGAGGATCGGTCAGACGTTGAACGAACCGCGCGTGGCACATCGGCACATTGTCGCTTATCAAATACGCGTGTCTTAAAGACAATCCACCCCACGTGGTGCTCCATTCCTTCCTTCGCTAGATACGAAGCAGTAATATAGTATTTTGAAAGAGTATATATACGTCTAAAGATTTCTCAGAGAGTAAGAAATCGATTAGAAACGAAGTCGAAGACGGGCAAAAAGAAAGGAGGCTCCGTCATACGCAAATGCGACGGATCGATGGTGACAAGTGGTGCTCCGAACATGCTGTCCTGTTACAGCACCCCAACATTCTTTTGTTCTCTACGAATTGTCGCGGCTGCTGATTTTCCTTCGCCATCGGACGGATTTCTACGTCTCATATTACCCTGGCACGTAGAGGAGTTGCTCCATTGTCCTCAGCTTTCTTGGCTCGTCCCAAGACACCACTTTCGACCCGTTTTCATCGTGTTCGGACCAGACGCTTCTCCACGCTGCGTTTTGTGCTTACGTGTGCGACGAAATGGAAACGTCGAAGTCACTCGCATCGCGATTATACAGTTTTCAGTGGTAACACGATGATGACGCGTGCCGCTGAGCGAATATGTAATATCGATCGTGGTTGGATACGTTGGCGAATAGAAGCGTTTGTTCGTACATACGCGAAAATGGTTTCTCGTCTCGTTTGTTCCTTTCGAATGTTAACTCCACCGTGATCATTCACTCCTTGCACCTGGTTTCTGCAAATTACACGCCGCTTATAAAGTCCTGATACTTAACGGTGTTCAGCTGTCATCGTTATTGGTGATTGATTCGACGACGATCGTAGCAGGATACTATGGAAATTCTCGTATCGAGTAAGGAAGTTTAACAACGTCTTACGCGAGTATTTGCATACTATGGTCGTTTTCCGTATTCTACGATTATCGTTGCATATTGCAATCTTTTTTTTTTTTGTCGTCTCTCCTCCCACGTCCTTTTTTCTTGCTCAAGCTTCTTCGTTAAACCAGTATTATCGATCGTAATTCGATAGTTACATGTACTTTTGCTTTGCTTTTCACGAAACATCGTCAACTCGTCAGCTGCTCGTGAAGCACTTACGTATCCGAACTTAACGTTTTGCTTTCGTTTTCGATTACGTCGAACTGAAATCAGTCAGAAATTCGACGAAACGCGCTTATTACGTTTTCCTCGCCCGATTTCGTACGAAATGTCCGATTTTCAAAAGGATACGTTTACATAGGGAAGTAAATGTGCACTGTAATAACGCGTGCGGCGTTTAGAGGTGCTACTGTATTGTCCAAGTCCGCGTTAACCCACGAGTCTCTGCACGTCATGATCTTCTGTTCTCGAAGAACGCTTAATCCTCCTCCATTTTACAGCCGCATTCCTCGCTTTAGCGCCTCATTCCCGGTTACTAGGACGGCAGATACAAGAGGTCGCGAACCTCGTAAATTATGCGCGCTTGTTGCACGGACAGAGACGAACAGACACGAGCGTGAACAGGCGAGCATAACGCGAAACGCGTATATAGTCGAATATATAGTCCAGCGAGGCAACCTTCTGGTCTCCTGAAAGCTGCCAGCGTTCATCGACATCGACGTCTGTCGTCGATTTCATACACGCTCGCCGAGCACCTGTCCACCCGTGTGCACGCACGTCCCCTCGTTTCACCTGTCGTGGCATCTTCGACGCAGTTTTGTTTTTACAGTGCGAGCACACGCACTATCAGGAGAGTATGAAGCCGTCTATAGCGGCCAGTAAGTCGGAAGAGTGACGGACGAGCCCCACCCTGTTGCGAGGTAAATTCAATTTGTCCCGGCTGAAGAAAGATAAATCGCGCAGATGTCAACGGTATTAGGGCGGCATGAACGTGTTGGAGATCAGGCAGCCGCGTTTTAATTCCGAGACGAGCGACGATGCTGCGCACGGTGGCTTCCTGGTTGCGCTTGGTAGCTTTTATCAGGCGAATTTGAGGGAATGTTAGGAGGAAGCGTAACACGGTAATGGGCAGATGGCCAGTGGAACGGCTCAGAGGCAAAGGAAGCAAGTAGATTGTTCTTGCATATTGGGTCGTTATAGTAACGTAGCTGTTTCGAGAGTTTAGTCTCAACGAGGATTATTACTATCGGTGTTTTAAACAAATCGCAATTGAAAATTTAACGGAAAAGGATAGCGAATTGCAAAAATAGCGAAAATCCGTCGCTGACCGATCGCCAAGAGGAAATTGTTTATCTTCATTTAGCGTACGAAGAGCAACGTGCGTGCGTTAGCTATTCGTTGCCATTATTATTGCGATACTCTAACAAATAACGTATTTTATATAACGAAGCACGTATGACTACGAACGAATTAACACGCCTTTAATAAAACGATTAAAAAATCGAAGTAATAGTAATAGTAAAAGTTCGATCTGGATTAATATCGCAAAGTGTGCCGATACTTAACGTCCAGATCTGTACTTGTACGTATAACAACAGAATCCGTATTCTTATTCTACTTACGATTAGAGAGAATTTTACTCGGAAATAACAAAACCCTACAAACCCATGGTTCCCTAATACTGTTGACACCTGTGCGATTCGTCTTGTTTCCCCACCAGGCGAACGCGTTTTATGACGCGTTTTACGTTCTTTTGGCCAATGTCACGCCAGGCCGCTTCCTGTGCGGGACACCATTCCTGGCCGACTTTGGCGTCTCTATGATTTCCTGATTGCACGATATTCTAAACCGTGAGAAAAAAAATTGCTCAGCGATTTTCACCACGTTTATTCGTGTTCTTAACACACGTACTCTTCGTTCTGTACGAAAACTATTTTATTTCTCAGGCGTATGTTGTTCCTGTTAAAAAATCAAATCATCCATTTCAATTCAATTAAGTTCCATAGTCTGGAATTTTACACGCTTTAACGATAAAATACGATAACTTTGCAAACTGTTGTTCTTATTATTGTTAAAAATAATTATCGTATATAATCATTAACATTTTGTTTAATCGTGGATATCCGTAAACGACGCGACTATCGTTATCGTTAAATAAATGTGACGCAAATATCGCGACGTTAAATATAATTGAACATTGCGTATTTGGTTTGCGTACATGTACACAAGGAAATATCGATCATGGGAAATGATACGTTAATGCGCGTGACCAATCGCGTTGTCAGGCGAGTGCCATCGGTTCATGGTTTCCTGGTCGAAGCTTCCGGAAGTCGGCATAAAAAAAATTGTGGCCGAATCGAAGTTAAACGAGCCCCACATCCCCTCTACGCTCGTAATCAGGCGGAAGTAAATCACCCTCCGTTGTGGAAACGAAGCTGACCCTCCCCATTAACGTTCTCTTTCTCCGCTGAGCGCGCAATAATCCTACAAACGCGTTTCAAAAACCGCTCACAGGAAATGGAAAGACGTTACAAATTATTTATCGATTCGTTTCGTTTATTTCACTTAATTCGTTGATTCTTTTATACTATATCGGTACGTTCATTTTGCAATCGTACAAATTTTCGTTAATTGATCTTTTTCACCGGCTTCTAATTACAATCCGGCAAATTTGTATAAACGCAGGTCGAGAAACGGAACCCCTATCTTTGGATTTTCTACGTTTCACATATTTCGTCAATTTCATACGTACTTGTACTGTAAGTAAGTTTGTAACGATTATGCAAATTCGATGATGTTGCGAAAAGATTGGAAGGCTAATTAGCGTTTCACGTTATACGAAGCTAAATACAAAGTTTGGAAGCAGGGAGGTATAAAGCGAAGGCGAGAGGCTGGCCGAAAATTGAATGGGACGCCGTCGGAGGACGAGGAAGCCCTTTTATGGCAAAACGAGGACTGTTTGGTCCCTAAAGGGCATACGCCTACGCACTTTTACTAGGAAACCATGAGGAAAGGACTGGTTGTGTCTGATCTCGCCGTGGCCCTTTGAGAATCCTGCGAAAGGACTCGATCCGCAACAACTTCCTCCCTCTACGCAAGACAGAAAGAGACAAATATATGGATAGTAAGAAAAAGAAGAAAATACTTGTACGTTCTATAGCCAGGGCCTTGCTACGAGTGATTTTCACCTTTTCCCCTAAGCTGAAGAAATCCTTAGGCGGAAAACCTTTTAAACGACCAATTGCAACAATCGCGTAATTTAACGAACTGGCGGTGACCGACTACGACAAAGACATTTTAGAATTCGCGATCGGATACGATAAACGCCCAAATGCCAGAAACGATCAATGCCGAAGAGCTAAATCAACGTACGACGTGTTTGAAAAAAATATGAAATTGAACGATAAAACGTTTTCTCGATTGTTAAAAATTAAACGATCCTCGCTACCGGAATTACCTAATTGTTATTGCACTATCGATTATTATAATCGATCGTTGCATTACCAATTTTACAAATGGATCGCTTGTAACAATTCAAAGAATTAGTACAAAGTTAATATTAATCTAAGAATCGATATAAATTTTAAGAAAGTCTCTCTCTATTCGTCTGCCAGTTAGAAGGGATGCTCGGACAATTACGGCGTTCCATAGCCGGCCGAGGACACCGATGCAAAGGCATGTTCTCCTAGTCAGTGTCACCAGTCGACTTCCCTTCGGTGTTCGGATGACAATTGCGATAAAGGGCGCGTACGATGTAATGGTCGTGAAATTGGGCGGAATTATTTAACCCTTTGGGGACGTTTCACAAAGGGCCGAGTTCACAGGATGTTAGAAGACGACGACAAGTCTTTTAGGGAGCTCGACCGTGGTTACCGTCACGTGGTCTCCACCAAAAGGGCCACGGAGCAATGGCCGTGGTCCAAAACATGGCGCTGTACCAACAACCGTAGAAATTCTACGATTTTTTATTTATACGATGTATTTACTATCAAACGTGTAGACTCCTGACAGTCCAAATTTAACACAAATTTATACTTTTATAAAAACTAGCCAGGATCTAAATAGAAAATTGTTTCGACGATGAAAAATGATAACGATTTACTACGCGTCGAACATTTTATGCGTTTCTACGTATTACGCGCATCGTGTATGAATTTTTGCAGCCCTAAATTTCGCATCAAAATTCGCGCTTCCTATCGTTTGACGTCGTGTTGTTGTCTGATCTTTTAGTTTTGTCGCTGTACGACAACCAGTTAAGGTATAAATCTTCTACGGTAGTAAACGATATTAATTACACTGTTTGTGCGATCAATAAGCATATATCTGAATTATCGTATAGTTTGATACGAAAAAGTTCAATTTTCAATTTAGCGATTTTCAGGAGATTCGCTACGAATAAAATTCATACTTGTCGCGTTATGTGTCGTTACATGTCAAGACAGTATACGTGAAACGCGCTACGCAGCACCAAACGGACACGTGTCGGTATTGAGAACAGGGCTTTATGAAGACACGGAGGACTCAAAGTGAGTTTAAGGGAGTCACTTGCCTACCTACTTGCCGAAGGACGACGAATCGATAGTACTACGGATAACGCAGATTTCCTCAACTTTGGTAGTTTTAATCGAATTACGAATTCTTCTAATTTTATATCTATTTTTTTATTCGTTCTTTGTTCAAGCAGCAATTGAAATATTTTTTATAGCGTTACGCGCACACGTATTGCTTGCGAGTGATATTAAAAAATTATAAACTAGCGTTTCTTACCTAACGTAGGATGTTAAAATTATTTGCCGACGAGGGTACGAGATTTACCAAATTCTACACAAAAATGAAAGATTATTACGATGAAATTACAATATTGTTAAACTCTATAAAATATATCAGGTTTCGTATAAAAATCAAATAAGGGGTAAATTAGCAAATGTTGTATACACGTTTATTAAACGTTCAACGATCGATTATCCATCGACTTTTCAATATTTGTTTCTGGTGCAATAATCACGTACTTCGTTTCTCTATCTTTATAATACCTTTTATTCTTGATCTTTTCCTGGTCTCTATCGCAACTTATCTACGTAAAATTGAGAACAACTTTGGTAGAGTTTACGACACGATTAATTACGACGAGCGTTCGTTAGCGTATCAGCAGACAAAATGTTACAATAAAAATCATAGGTCGAGGCGTTATCTGAAATTTTCTACCCTTTTGATAACGTTCCTTCTTCGAACTCGATAAGATTCTGAGAATTGGGGACAACGTGTGAATTTTCAAACACCTAGACGCGAAAAGTTATCTCGTCCGATCTAGCAAAATGATGGTAATTAGACGATCTTTAACTAGACGAAATCAATCGTCTTACGAAGAAAGATTTACAAGCGGATAAATATCTTTTTATACGTTCAGATTATTATAATAATTATTATAATAATCGGAAAAATACGAATATTGGCTTATGGACCAAAGGAAAATGTATTTTCGAAAACAGCGTACTTTTGTTCATATCGTGCAGGGCTGCCCTACCACGAATACTTGCGTAAATGAATGGGGATCCGATAGGGCATTGGAACAGGGTAACAGGGGTTAGGAGAAGCGTTCCAAGGGTCCTGAAGGCGCCCCTACGTCTCAGTACCAAGCGTATTCGACTCTCAGCCGTGTTTCCTTCGATCTATACGCGTATACCCACGAGCTTTCCAAAGCGCACCAAAGATATCCAAATCTGTTTCTTACTTTGACACTTACTTATTTTATACATTTATGTAATATTTAAAAAAGTGCATGAGATTAGAACGAGGTAATTTAGCAAGTTTATATTTGTAGTAGGAAACGGTATAACAAGAGTTTAGTCGTGTTTGTTGATTGAATAAGAAACAATGAGCGTTTGTCAATTTCGTTTGATATCTTATCGCGCATAGTTTGGTTTAAACTCGGCAGAAACCGTACGTAACACGGTCTCTATCTAATCACGCTAAAATAGAAAAAACCCAATAAAAACCCAGGAAGCAAAAGATGGACGGTAAAGAAGCCACTAAGTAATTCATAAATTACAAGACAGAAAAAAGAAAGTTTGCTGTAAAATACAACAAAATCGAACGTTCCGTACCCAACCGCTGTGAGACGAACGAGAAATCTTAAAACGAAATGGCAATAAAAAAAAAATCCACAACGCAATTCATAAAACTCTTGCAACTCTTTTTAACGCAACCTTCCCTACCTCTATCTCAACCCGAACCTTCCGTTTCAAACACCGTTATCCTTGATCCCTTACGAAAGCAGCCCTATAAAAAGGGTAGTAGTTCAGATCCTCTGACAACCCCGAATGAAGTGTCATTCACAGGTTTCAGAGCAATCACGATGCAACCCTCGTACGATTCGCTTATCAAGCTCTCATGAACGTATAGAAAGTTGGCCGCGACACTCAGGGTGGTTTCTCAACATCCCTCGAGCAAATACGAGAAACATCCGTGGGGTGTCGAGTTTCAGGAACCTATAAGAGCGTAGAAGGTTGCTGTTTTCACATAGGGGTTGCTCAATGGGGGATGTTAGATGCATTGGTTTCAACTTACCAGGGGCAATTGCTCAAAAGGAACCCCCATCGCGGAGACTATCGATCCATGACGTTCCTCCAGCCACGTGTTTATCGATCGCTCGCCACGTTCATTCACTGGTTTCCCTAGAAGCCTTTTCAATGGTTCCTGATGCTATTCTTGCGTCGTGGTAGAGAGAATTTTTGTTTCGCAGCTGTATTGTTCAACTTGTCGACTCTTGGGTGGCTGGTTGGAGTTTCGGGATAAAGTATCCGGACCGGATCTTTTCGGTGGTATTGTACTCTGACCGCTAAAGCCGAAAACGAGGGTCATTTTTCACGGAAACGGACGGTTTTGAAAATTCCGAAAACGCGCTATTTTAAATTTCTTGAAGTAAATTAAGCTAAATTTAATTATGTAAATAATTAGGTCAACCACACGCGTGCTTCTCATTTTCAAGTTATAATGGAAAGATACGACAGAATCTTTCAAACTGTCATTTCTGTGGCAATTAATTTCGTTCTTCGATCTTTCCTTTATGACCATGCCGATCGACCACGTCAACCCGATCGACGCAATTGCGGCAATGTAGCGTGATCTTTCGCGACAAAAGCATCGTTTGAAGCAGTTCCGATATCACGAAGCTGCACAAGCCATAAATCAACGCAAATTGGTAGGCTCGTCCGACCGCCTTTAATCGGCTTTAATTTGCCGCAAATTAGAAGAGCGGGCGATTCAGCGGACTGCATTTTGTTGCACAAAATTTCAGCGAAGAAAGGGTCGTTTGTCTATATTCCATAAACCAGTGAAACTGCCACGTACGTTTGCAAGTCTATGTAAAATCTTCCGGACGACGTTAAGCCACGTGTAATATCGAGGCATAATTTAATAAACTTGGAAAAATAAGGCACCTGCGCTTCGAAGATAACAGAACTTAAATTGTCATTTATTTCCACCGAGTGCATCGAATAAAAATTACGAATAAAGTATCGACGCTAACGATCTTCACCTCGTAATTTGTTAAATACGTTAATGTACATGCACGTACAAATATGTACGCGTTAAATCATCGTCTTGGACAGTTTTGCTAAAATATTCCACGAAACTTGAAATTCCTCGAAACACATTCACGAGCCACGAACAGTAGGCCAGCCCTCTTGCAACGGATTAAAAGAGTAGAGTGGCTTGTCCGGTTCCGCGAGGAAGTTCCCTTGTGTTCGGTCCAAGACTTTGTCATCGAGCTAACCGAGGAGAGCGAAGCAGCGAGACATCGAGAGAGAAAAAGAGAAAGAGAGAGAGAGAGAGTGGGGCGCGATAAAGCGGAGCTGTACACATTTTTCAGTGATTAGTGCGCGTTGCTTGCTCGATCGGCGAACTGGTCTTCGTTCCTCCGTTACACGAGCCGATTGTCCGTGACTTTGAACCCTCGAACGGACCAGTTGGTTTTACTCTCCACGTTGAACTAAGTTCTTAAACGATTCTTAATCAAGGGCCTTGCGCTGATTTCAACATTACGTTTTCTCTAGGTAAGAGGACGTGTTTCTACCTTTAAAGTAAAAATTCATTTCCTTTAGAAATTTTAACGATCGCGATGTTCGATTTTAATTTCGTTCATATCCGTAACGTCAACTTATCTTCTACAGAAAAGTGATTTGACGCTATTATCGTTGCTGATTACATTGTTAAAAGTATTATTATACCATTATTAAACTATGACGTATTCGTCATGGGACTGGAATATCCGTTACAGTTTCACAAACGACACGAATTCGGAAATAAACGGTAAACGTTTCATGCTGAGAGAAACCGAACGTTCCTGTTTATAACGATCGCAGTTATTCTAGAGCAGTAATATTTATCCACGCTTGGGAAAATAACAAACTGGGAACTGTTTTCAGAGAACGTGGTCGGCATTTTCCAAGAAGTCGACAATACTATGCATGTACGATACAGAAGATCAGTACTGGAAAAAATCTGTGACGTTGATGAACTCGATTGGAGCGAGTTTGCCTAAGAAGATCAAGGTCACGTTTGATTAGAACCATAATTCAAATATCGAACGAAAGCATCGTTAATTAATGCAAGAACAATTTGTTTCGAAAGATTTCGACATCGACGGGCAGGAGATTTTATTTTCTAATAAATTATCGGTTCCGGTCGACGGCCACCTATCGCCGTTTTGCGTCAATCGATTTTTCGTCGAATACCATTGCTGGCACGTAATTCTATGTGCAGTCGATACATGTAATTGTACATATCAGCTGGCAACACGCCGGAAGTGGAGGTCCTTAGTTCCAGAAGAGAGACTTTCTTCAGTGAGAAAATTCTAATTCCCTTTTGTTTTCGCAAATACATTCGCGTATTTTCGAAAGAAAAGTCGGAAAAAAGTGGTCCAGTGGGAATTTAAAGGATCGTGTTTCAAATTTCACCAACTTCGCGTCGTTTTTACCAGGTACGTGTACTTTTGAAAATTCCTGAACTCCTTCGTCGCTTCGTTCGTTTCGAGTTTGAACGTGCATTTAGTTCGGAAATTCGTGGAGATTTTCATGCGAGGATTTACGAACTTTTAAGCTTGTGCAGTGTAATTCGATCGTCTATCGCGACGATTAGAATCGAAATAAGGTCGTAAAACATTAGAATCGCCGTAAATATCTGTTAACATGAAGAAAGAAGAGGAAGAATATTTTTTGGAAAATGTCTAGTGACTGTGCGGCAAAGTGTTGGGACTGGAATTCGCATTAAGCATCGATAAGTAAAATTGTTCGTAGATAGACAGTGAAGTAATTGAAACTGTGGGCTCGAGTTAATTGTTATGTAGAGTCGCGTGAACTGTACAAAATGTCGTTTGTGAACGGGACGATGATGTTACTCGCGTACACCGCGAACATGATCGCCACGTTACCTGAAAAAGTGGGTTCTGATATTGCTGAGAATACTATCGACAACACGAACGTAACGACAACCACGTTATCACCGGAAGAACGAGAAAATCAATTTGATTTTGACGATCGTGAGTACATTGGAATTTCTTTTTATTAACGAGAAATATGAAAAATGTTGTTAATAAACTCGCGTATTTCTGCGTTCTTTCACAGATTTCTCTTAATTGTACATTGTAAACGTTAATCGTAAAATTAATTGGACTCGACGTGTCTGTACTAAATTTCGCATTATCATTTTTCCTACGCCTGCGAAGAGAAATGGATTCTATAAAATTGACAGTGTTAAAGGTAGAAAGAACCTGATAAAAAGACGCTTCGTTAGAAAATGAGACCATGTGGCAAATACTCGCCTACTTGTTTGTTTCGTGCGACATAAATTCGTACGACGGCCTGTTACAAGAAAATTACCGATATTTTCATCTCGTAGAAACGCGTTCGACGCGCATGTCGAACGTTTTATTATTTTGAAAAAGGGAAAGTGTCAGTTTGCGAAATCTCGACGATAACGAGCTCATCTCTTAAAACGGTAAATAATTCTCGCGAAGATGAAACTTGTCGAAATTATCATCCCTCGCATTAATATGTCTCGTCACGTGATTTGTCTGGATCTTTTACGTCAGTAGATATCCAGAACGCGATATAATTACTCATAGGAGACGTAAACTTGCAACAAAATAACAATCTATCGACGTCTTGATCTGTTAACTTTTCCGAGTCACTTTATATTTTTATCCTTTCCTTTATAATTATTACGAATTTCTGTTCGTTTAGTCTACCTTGGCAATTATCTCTCTACGACGTAGCTAATATCGTAGAACATCGACGTACGTGTGACCCGCGAGATCTTTACGAGGAATCTCGATGAAATTCGCCTTTCAACGTGTCTTTGGTAACGTTACTTTACTAAGTTTAAGTCGTAATCTTAGCACGTTTAAACGTTGTTTGCACGGTGAAACTTTAGGAAGCCGAGTAGGAAAAAATTTGTTCGAAGAATGACAAACATTAGGATTTTGTGATTTGCTGATTCGTGAAACAGACTTTTTTATACGATCTAATAAGATAATCTTAGGCGAACGAAGAAATGTTCCAATTTCGCACGGATCGATAAAAACGCGACAGACTCTGTAGGAAGAAAAATTTGCTAAAAATATCATCGTTCGTCGCTTGGAATCGATACAAGTTATCGGATATTTTACTAAAAATATTCCAACATAATCGAACATACTTTCGATCGAAAGTGACGTGCCTATTGTCGCAACTGTATGCACTGTGCACATTGTGTACATATGTATACACGCTAATCGTTAATCCAGTTTGAAGACAAAACAGTGGCGAAGCCTTCGAGGAACTGATAGCGCGCAAAGATAACGAGTTAACACTCGGCGATAACCTTTGACGATGTTGCTAAAACATTGATCTATTGTAAATGACGTCATTACTCTTGTCTTGGATGGACAGATATTTAAAATAGTCACGGCCATGTTCCTAGTAGATAAAGGAATAGAAAATTTGACTTTTCGATGTTCGATATTAGTGCAGCGATAAGGATTAATTTCGACTTTCCGTAAATTTCGTACGATTTTGTAGATCGATCAGCTTATCCTCGTATTCGTTTCCTTTGTTTCTCGATAGAATGGTACATGTGGCGATGCTTCGACCCGTACGGTTGCTTCTACATCGGTTCGCCATGGTCCGGAGAGAACAGACCAGTGTCCACGTTTCCGGCTCGTCCGGACAGCATAAATCCACGTTACATGATTTACACTCGAGATAACAGGGCACATCCACACGAACTCAAAATCGATAAGTACGAAACTATTCGCGGAGCGCCCCTTAAGAACGACAGGAATCTTTATTTGATCGTTCATGGCTTTCTCGACAACGGCGACAAAACATGGGTCTTGGTAAGTACTCGATTAAGCACGCTTTCCTCGTTCCAAGTTCTAGGCAACCTATCGGTATCTCCACGTATTTGCTCTACAAACGAACAATCTGAATTTTTCAGTTTGAAACTCCAAGTTTATTCGAAAAGATAATATCGCAGGCTGTTCGATCGTGGCATTCGCCGTTGCTTTCTACGACTCTAAGCCATTCGATCGTCGAATGGTTTTAGCATCTCTAGTGCCCACTAATCGGAAGTGGGTGTCGTATAAGGCGCGTTGTAAACGATCGGAACGCGTGGCGATCCGAAGGAAGAACGTGCAGCGAACGAGCTGGCTGCTAGAGGACGTCTGAACCGAGACTCGTTGCGATATCTTTCGTCGCGGAAGCGATTTAGTCGCTCGTCTGACAGATAGATGGCTCAACGACTCGCTGTACTTTCTTTTAAAAACGAACTTGCAGCCTCGCTGAAAAACTTGCATTGTTCGTTCGTACGACTAATATTCTACTATCTATACGATCAACTTTTTTTACAGAGAACGATGGAGGAATTATTAACGAAGGAAGACAGCAACGTGGTGATCGTGAACTGGATCGGTGGAGCGGGTCCACCGTACACGCAAGCTGTGGCCAACACAAGATTGGTAGGTGCGATGACGGCTCGTCTGGCTTACCAGTTGATCGAAGTTGGAGGAGTAGATTCTACGAGGATACACTGCATAGGGCACAGTCTTGGCGCGCACACTTGCGGCTATATCGGATATACTTTAAGGCAGACGTACGATCATAAACTTGGAAGGATCACTGGTAAGTCGAGAACTTGTAGTCGTTAGACTGCGGATTCTTTTCCATTTTATACGGGAATGACGAAGAGTCGACTAATCTGGATGAAGCTTAACAAAACTTTCCGCGTATCCGATCCTCGCGCTGTCCTTAATTCCCTTGGAAATTTCCAACTTGCCTAAATAATCTCGCCTAATACTTTAAGAAAATAAAAGAGACGGTTGTTTGACGAAACGTAACTGGCAAATTTCTCTCTCTCTCTCTCTCTTTCTCTTCCTCTCTCGTCACGCTGTCTTCGCTGATAACTACGTAAGTGCAGTTGATGCGACGTCAGGACCTATTTATACGTATGTATATACGTAAAAGCTCGAAGCTATCGAGGTAGCGTAAAAAGTGAGTAGAATCGAACGCGTTCGTCCGTCTGACACGATGTCTCGTCTTTGCGCGATTTCTACGCTTGTTGCGGTACGCTACGATCAATGGAATGGAATAAAATTAGCCCCACCAACGGTGAGGAACCGAACGGAGACGTACGAAGATAGCCGATCGAATCAGAAACGATCAGGGTAACAGTGGAAGGAAGAGAAGAACGACCGAAAACCTTGGCTCACGGCCATTTCGTCCCCCACGAGCAAAGTATATCGCCTACTTTACACCAAGTATCGCACGAATCGATCGATCGGAAACCTAACGATCGGTTCTGTAAATTAAAAAGCAACACACAGAGCTGCATGGAAGAACGACGATCGTAAATATTATTTTTCCTTATTTTCTTTGGAATTTTTCTATATCTATCTATAGCATCCCCTTATGACGAACAAGAAATTAGAAAAATAAAATTTCCGTTTTCGCACGTTGCATGCTAATTACGGATACTTGCAACTTACGACGCGAACAACTTTATCCCGATAAATTTTGTACGACGTCTAAATACAACATACAAGAAAACGATATAATAAAAATGTAAAATTAGTACGTGGTGAACGTAACGTAATGAACGTAAACGGAAGTCGAAGAAATCCAACCCCTCTCACGCCGTGAACCAATAAATCCAGCCGAAACATTCGGAATCCTACTCGAACTGTCCAACAAAGCGACCCTATCGACCGACACAGCCCTTAACGGGTGCACTATCAACCCCTAGCAGCCACCATCGTACCCGATCCACCGCTATAACCGATCCTCCAATGAACAGAATCAAAGCTGCCCGTTCCACGAGTTCCGTTCTTTTCCTATTTCCGATCGATCCACCCCTTTCTCAACCCCTTTTCAAAGGCGCTAATGGAGAAAGGGTTCGTTCGTTCGATCGGATTGACCGGACCACTGTCACGCAAGCTATCGATCCCATCGGGAATTACCAGGACACCATGAACCAACGAGAGTTACGCTTTGGCGAACGGGCAAGTCGCAGGACGAAAGCGAATCGAGGGTGAAAGAGGATCCTCCTGTAGGCCTGGCTTCTGACGAAGGGCATGGAATCGCGAGGCGGAGGGTGGAAATTGTTTCTCGACGGTTGGAAGTTTCAGACGGCTGGTTATTGACGAGGGGCTCTAATGGACAGGGTATCTGCGGTCGAAGACACGCCCGAAGCCAAAATCTAGTAAACAGAGGGAACAAGGGAGTACGTAGTGATAAGAAGTGGCATTGCTCGGAAAAGGTGGCTCGATGGGTGGTGAGTTTGGAAAGGGGATGCCGAGGAGGTTTCTATCGGCACATTGAACGGTTCGTTAACGACGAAATACGAAGAACCTTCTTGTATGTACGCGTAGTAATCGTGGTTTAAATAGATGTAGTTGAAGGGGGTGAGTTGGGAAATGGCGATAAGGATACGAGCGTGTTATCGCTAATACGCGAAAGAGTATATAAGTAATCATTTTTAAATGAAACGACGATAGTAAGTGGTATGAAATAGTTCAAATTAATTGAATACACGATGTTTCGTAGAAATCGCGCGCCGTTGAAGTTCTATTCTACGACAAGATATTTGATAAGTAACCTAGTGGTGAAAAATTAGTACGCAGCCGCCACGGTAAGTAGCCATCTTAGACGTATAATAACATAACACGTAGGAATACTACTTTCGTGAGCAACTGTACGTTATTGGCTATATGCTACTACGTTCATTAGCCTCGGAAAGCATAAAGCGTCGCGTAATAGTTACGTGCATCGTCGTAACGTAGCGAGGAACGTTGCACAACGGCGGAAACGATTCCCCGGTCTGACGAGATAATAGATCGAAAGGTTAAGCGATAGAAGAAAAATTATCGACGTTTACCACATGATCGCGGTACGAGTTTCCAACTAGGAAACTTTACTCGATTTACAGCAACTTGACAAAATTCCACAGAATTGGCCATCGTTTTAAGAATTTTCTACGACCGATGGGAAACTGTTTCCATTGCGAGGGTACGCGCAATACACGTAGAACGCGACGGAAACGGGCAAAGCGACGAAAGTGTACGGTTGCAGCAACCATCGACGAAGCTTCTCACGTCCGTTCGGTTTCTCTGTTGCAAGGCCTCGATCCTGCCGAACCGCATTTCAGCAACACGTCGACGATGGTTCGGCTCGATCCGACCGATGCCACCTTCGTCACAGCTATCCACACCGATTGCAATCCTTTTATCAGCGGCGGCCTCGGCATCACTCAACCTGTCGCGCATATCGATTTCTATCCGAACGGTGGTCGCAATCAGCCTGGTTGCAACGAGGGTGTTCTCAATTTTATCACCTTGGAACACGGCAGCTTCTTCCGTGGTAAGCCAACTCCTCTCGCTTTCGATCTCAACCACCCACGATGGTATCTTTCGATCGTAAATATAATTCGAATTACCCTGTTAACCTTATTAATGGATATGATCTTATTATAACGTTGCGATAACAGTACGATCTTTCGTCAGTTGGATTCCAATTGTCGTATCTATCAAGCTACGATAAATTCTGCTAAATAAAAGTAAAAGATGAATATTACAACGAGTATAAACCTTCTAAAAAAAAAAAAGAATAAACAGGTAAATAAATGAAACTGCGGATTTCAGGAATAAAGAGATTCGTCGGCTGCAATCACATCCGCAGTTACGAATATTTCATAGAGAGTATCAACACGAACTGTCCATTTCTGACGGTTCCTTGCCCCTCTTGGGACAAGTTTCTAGAAGGCAGTTGCTTCGACTGCGTGAATCAGTACTGTCCCAAGTTTGGCTTAGACGCTCAACCCGGAAACTATCACGCATCCGTCTACTTGATGACTGGATCCACCAAGCCATTTTGCAGTTAGTATATTTCTTTTATATACAGCGTCGTGTATACAAATTGTACGACGTACAGCGTATAATATAATTTTATCACCGACGTTACGTTGACTCGTTATTCCGAGGAGGCGATCAAAAGAGTTAAGGGGCGAATAAACTTGCAGGAGGCCATTACAAAGTCGTGATCAAGGTCTCGAAGACGAACGAGAGCCTGGACCACGGTGGTGAAGTTGGAACTTTCGTGCTTAAAGTGATTGGACAAAATGGAAAGAAGTCGGAGAGAATGCCGCTCAGTTCTCAATCGACGTACTACGAACCAGGTAGCACTCACACTGTGGTACTGCTTGGTAACGTGGTTGGCAAACTGGAAGCAGTGGAGATTTCGTGGGAGTACCGAGTCTCTTTTTTCAATCCGCTCACGTGGAGGCTTTTGCACACGCCTCGCGTCTATATCGACTCGTTGAGCGTCGAGAGTTTGGAGGCCGCTCACAGGTACGTATCGTATTATAACGATATCGTCGCTTACAGGCGACATTTACGTCGATTTTTACTAACGACGTCCGATCGTTATTACCAAGAATATCTGGCTGCGCACGGTTCACCGCGCGTGCAACTTTAATCTCTAAAGTTGCGAAATCTTCTTTCTGTTTAATCTAGCATTACCGTGTGCCCTGACCAATCGAAAGCTCTGCTCGCCAAGCAACCAAAGATCTTGACCACCAAGAATTGTCAAATAGCTCGGTCGAACGTGCTTTCAACGTAGGTATCTTTCAAACCTTTCAATCGACCATCGATACGCAATTTGCTTCTTACGAATTTCCCTTCCAACGGACTCGTAGTAACTCTGGCAGTCAAGATTTCACTTTTCAGACACCGTTTATTTAAACACTCGTTTCTCCTTATCGAACACTTACTTTTATCCCTTAGATATCGCTACGATTATTGGATATTTAATTAGTAGTATAAACTCGACTGCTGTATGAAATTAATCTCGTTGACGCTATTACTTTATAAATGGACCGTTCTTACCATTTACTTGCTGCTTATTGTACGACTTATTTTTTAAGAAATAAATGTACCTTTTTCTAATAATTCGTAGTATACCTTTGTAATAACGTTTTTCAAACGTAACCTTTCGGTAGACGAAGCTATCTATACGTCGAGGTGGTATACGTTCAAAATCAAAGGAACGTAATTTTTCTAAAAAGTAGCGAACGATATAAATATCTTGCTTTCTACTTTTTTAACGGGAATGTAGCTAATTATCAAAGCTATTCGATAAAATTATCTTTCGATAATTTATTCGCATAATCAGCAATCACGCATTGACCCGAGTTTCTCTTCTCAATCTTTATCTCGCCTCGAAGTTTGACACGACACGAGTAAACTTTGTAATAAATCAATCGGAAGCTGCTGTTCTCTGGCCACGCGAATCCTTCCGAAAGTTATCGCGTAACGACATTCCATTAACAAGCGATCACCAATTATCGATCTGTCGCGTCATCGCGAGAAAGTTGTAAATTTGTCGGAAATGAAAATGTCAACGTTTCTTTGTCATCCGACGAGTTTTCTTTCCCTATATCCCGTTATCGTGCTCCCATAAAATTCCGTACAGTTCTATTAGCTCCACGAGGAATCATAGCAGAGGAGAAATCACAGAGGAGAATAAAAGTGTCGAGACGCGGAGAGTCTCGTAGCAGAGGAGTGTTCGTGAAACTAGAAAATTTAGGAAAAACGATAAGAAAGAAGAAATTACGAGACGAGAAGAGCCGCGGAAAATAATTGTGACACAGGAAGCGTTACAAAGCGAAAGAGGAAGAGGCGTAAAATAGCGCCAATTACGAAGCAGAAAGAATCTTTGTTCCTTCAAATTTCCCATAAACGCGCTAAACGTAGTTAGTCCGGTAACGAGCGTTTCCTCGAAACGCAAACTAAAAGATCGTGACGCGGGTGAGAAGCGAAAGAGCGAGATCCGAAGCCGAGAGAGCCTGACACACAATACCGTAGGATACAGCTCTCCGACAGAATTCCCACGATGCCATCGGACTGAACGTCGCGGTATGCAAATCTCAGCTTTCATCCTCGGCTAACGTCGATCTTCTTGCAACGAGGTTCATGGTAATTTAGCCTGGAGGAAGGAAAATAAACTCGTCCTCGTTGGATTCATAGAGGCTATCAAAGACGCGAGACGCGCACGCAAACAGTCTCGCTCGAGCGGAAAAACGCGACCTTTAGAAACGTCGCGGAACGGTTTTCCGCAGTCTGTCTCTGTCACCTGGGTGGAATAATAGCTTTGGTTCCGGCGCAGAGCAATGGCGGAGCTTCCTTTCACCGTCATTATGCCCGCGTGTTTCTTTCACCTTGGCGGCCGCTTTCATGCAACGCAAATCTGTTTCTTTCTGCCATTTGGAGATCGCTGAGCCTGCGATTTGCGCTCGTCCATAGGTACGAGTGGCTACGAGACAGTGGCGGAGTCAGACGAGGGCGATAAAGTGCCCCCTTCCACGATTAATAAAATATTATCTTTTTACCTTATTACCGTTATTCCTGCGTTACGCTTTCGCCTATTACAAGCTTGGGTAATAAACGGCTAACAAACACAAGTAAGAAAGTGGTAGGTAATGTTACAGAAGTGCATACAAGTACAAGGTTACGTATATTCGGAAAAAAGATCTATAGATTTAATGAGATTTCAGTAAGAAGGCTTGTATGGTGGCAACGGCCAGTACCCTGGATATAATAATAAGCAGGAAACCATGTTTGAGGATAATTTTGAGAAGAGAGTGAGACCGTTCGTGGTTCGTTGGTAGCAAGCGTGCCATTCTATGGGACGGAAATCTCAGAGCGACAAGGGACGAAAGAGTGGATAAAACGAAAAGAAAAGATACGAAGTGGATGTTGCGCTTGGAAGCTATACGATTGCACGGAATTGTATGGTAACGAAGGAGTGCGAAAGCGTGGAGCTGAGCGTCGGGGCAATAAGAAGGACGTTGAGTCGCGGAACAAGACGGTAGTAGAGCGTTTGAAAGAAATGGAAAGGGAAAAAGCAAAGGAGAAGAAAAGTAAGAGGAAGAAGAAGAAGAGGGAGAGCAGACTGGTTGGACATTGGGTCGACAGACTTGAAAAAGTAAAAGAAGAAGAAAGAAAACTGCCTTGTAGCAAGGTTGGATGTGGCAACGAGCCGAGGGAAGGACGGCACTGGAGAGGGGGCGAACAGAGGAGACGCGGAATATGCGAAGGTGCAAAAGAAAACGCGACTCTCGCATCTCGCGGAGAATGTCAAAATAGCGGAGGAATTTTGAGGATAGAGAATGTGTCGAGCGAGGAGGAGCCGAGTTGGTGGTACTGAAAAGGATCGTGGGATAGAGAGTGACAAAAGAGTGTGAGACGGCAAGAGACGAGGAAGATCAGAGGCAGAGATAAACAACGAAAAGTTTCTGCGTTGGTTAATGATATTGCACCGTCGCCTTCTGGCCTAAGTAACGAGGGAGCCGCAAGGCAAGAGGAGTACGAGATAAATAAATGAAATAATTTATCGATATCGACGCGAGAAGCGATATAGGATTAATCTTACCCTTATAAACTTGTATTCCCAAATACATTTTCCTAGACGAAGTAATTAATTGGAAATTTATATTCTATTTTCTTCGCAGGATACTTTTGTACAATACGATGCTGAAACAGTTGCGATATAGATTTTGCATCTTAAAGTGGCTACGTGAAACCTGTACGCTGACTGTAAAACGATATATATCGCGACGAAACGGAATATCGATAAAAAAGACGACGTTAATAACTTTACAATAAAATCGACATCGAACGTCGTCTTAGATTTAAACATCGATTTTAAGTGCGATTAAAAAGTGGTCGTGAATAATACGAACGTTTATAGCAAAGAAGAAAAATATTACTATAAAAATGGCAACAAATATAAAAGAGTGGCGATAAATTCCAACAAACATCGATAGAACGTCGACGAAGCAAGCGTCATAAGCAAAAAGTAATAAAAAAGATTTGACAATAAAAAGTGGCAATAAATGTTAGAAAAATAACTACTGTTGAGACAAATGGCAGGTAATCTTGCAAAAGGAGATTCGATAATGTGTGCCTGTGCATGTGCGTGTGCGTGTGCGTGTGCGTGTGTGCTTTTACGCAATTCGCCGCTGCTACAAAAATGGTATTTCATAGGACAGAGAAATCATAAGACGAAGGAATTACGTAGAGCAAAGAAGCGTAGCGAAGGAAGAGTCGTGGGAGAAAAGGGATCATCAGGAAGGTAAGAAAAATCACGATACGTATTCGCGCAACTATCCGCGATCTAGCGATCAAAATCTGAATCTGATTTGTGAAATACAACGTTCGTTATACGAATGTTGAAATTGATCGAGAAAGAAGTTTCGTCGATTTAACTTGACGTTCTAATTGGATAGGAAAAATAATCGATGAAATCGTTATTACGATGTTAAAGATACGAGTTGGACGTTTCCAATTAGAGTACGTTCATTTTGTTAGATTTAGATCTGCACTTCGCTGTCTTCTCTGCTTCCTTTTATTCGTAAAACGGCTGGTTTCGTTCCGTTTTGAAAACGCTATTCGTCTAAGCCTTTTCGCGTCGCAGATCGCGTCGTTGTTCCTCCGAGAAGCGAGTCAAATGCGACGTTTTACTTTCGAAGCAAAGGGAGAAAAACGAAAGGGAAGAAATCGTAGGATGACATAACTTGGACATACGCGCGCGTAGGTATAATATTTCGGACTTATTACGTGATCCGGAGAGAAAGTCAGTGCTCCGCGCGCGGTTTTATTCAATTCAATTCGATTCAATTACCTTGCCGCTTCGCGATTTCTAGTTTACGCGCCAAGTCTGTCCGATTATGTAAAAGAACGTCTCTCGTTGGTCCCGAGCGACGTTTTTTTACTCCAAAGTGTTTGTCATAGCTGTTGAAAGGAATATAGGACTCATCGTGCTTGCGCGTTATCTCGTTTATTTTATTTATTTCGCTCGTTATTCGACACTCGATCCGGTTGTATCTTTTCAACGACAAAAAATACCTCGAGTCCGAAGAAAATACGAAAAGTATGATTTACGAGATATAAAAAAGGCACGATTTCTTCTTCGATAATTACGATTTCTCGTTGATCGTCGAAAATAAATCAACAAAGTAGCTAGAATCGTTCGTCGTTTAAAATTGTTACCCTTTTATCTTTGTTTCGAGTTGCAATTTGCGTAAAGTAAGTTTGCCAAATCCTCAAGACAATCGAACGAAAAGTAGTTTGGTTCGAACCAATTAGAGGCTAGGGTATTTCAGATTTCTTGCTTGCTACCTTTAATTAGATATTATACGGTTTCTTTCGTATACTAGGCAGAAAGCCTAGCGATATACGATTCTCGACATTTTTAAGACGGCGGTACGTCTCAAAAGCGCAAAATAAAAAGCTAATTTTAAAGTAAAATTTAAGCCGTTTTAAAGCGCGCGTAGTTATGTTTCGCCGCGAAGAGAAACAATGTTTCGTTATCGTAAAGCCTAACGCTAGCGTTAACAGAACAAAAGACCACCGTTTAAGTAATTTCTCAGGAATTTCTCTGTTGCACCATTGAAATCCTTCGCTTTTACGATCGGAAAACATTTGTCGTTAAACGCGCCGCCTGCTCCGAGAGAAACTACAGCCATGAAAATAGCCATAACGAAATGGTAACACGGTAAAGTAAAAATATCGAAAAACAGATATTTTCTCGCGATAGTGAAAATGAAAAAGTTACATCCCTTTTTTCTCGTCGAGGACCATCGATTTTATTATACTTTTGCTATATTTCTGTCATACGGTATCCCATATAGAACCCGCGCTTCTATCCGTTGCTCGTACAACGTATACGATAAATTGAATTTCCTCGCCCAATTCTTCGTTTATCGCGCAAATACAAGATTCTACTTTTTTCCTTATCTAGCCTGATTCCTCCGCTTTAGCATATTTCTACGTAAAATATAATTCTCCGTTCGCTTATACGTACAATAGCTTTCCTGCGTTTCTACGGCACACTCTGTACGGATATCTAATTCGTCGACTCGATCGAGGGCATGACACGAATTCACGCTAATAACGCCGTTTAGCATTATTCGCGTTTGCAAACACGGAACACCTGTTGCTAGGACACGTTACGTTACAATCGCTTCGAAGGAATTGATAATATTCCGACGATGTAACATCGTGCGTTGGTGGAACGCCTAACAATGTGTTTCCTGATCGTTGAACAGGAAAAGGAAATGGGATATCTTCTCGATCAAGGTCGTCGAATTTACCGCATAAAGAATAAACTATATAAATAAGGCAAACATGGAAATATGGCTTGTACCGAATCGCTAATAACGCTACTACGCTGAAGGATCAAGTAGACACAATCACGAAGCCTCGGACTGTCGAAGCTTGATATAATACATAATGTAAAAAATTATATACAACAAGAAACAGACATTTTGATTTATTTAATTCTTTACGAAGATCGCGTTCCATTATAGAATATTCACGAACAAATTTAACCATTACGAAATCGTTTCGTCGTAGAATTTACGATCGCGTTTATCGTGATTGCGTGATATTACGTTTGTTCGATACTCGAAGGAATTACGCGATTCGGTAACTCGTAGAACTCAAGCTGCAACTACCCCTGTGTACTACCCCTGTCTGACTCGCAAACGTTTCAGCGACCATTCGGACAATTTTCAGCTCCGACACTACCTGACAAAGAACGGGGTAAGCCTCGTTAATTGTAAATTGTAGACCTTGACGCGAGCTTACCCCTCCTCCGCTCGCAGTCAAACGGATTTGACCATCCGATAGAACTTTTAAGACCTTGAAACTGTCGTCCGAAACGTTTCTTTCAAGAAGCTTGGTCGTTGAGACAGGCTGACCTTTACCACTTTCATCGCCACTCCTACCAGTTTCAATTTTCTCAAAGTTTCTTCTACGCCTCCTCATCTACCCGACTAATCTCCCTCTAGCTTCTCGAAGAAGCTCGAGTCGTTCGATCCAATTTAAAAAGAGCTCTTCCCTTACGTGTAAATGTACCGTATCTGGTTCAAAGAAACTGGTAAACAAGCAAAGAAACAGAGACGGTGATCGAACCGCGCCATTCTCTTTAAAGCAAATTGCAAGCAAGATCGAGCAATATGAGCCAATTATTCCAAGGTGTACACCGCATCAGCGAATCTGTCTGCATACCCCACCATTCGCAGGAGAACAACCAGGTGGTGGACTGGAGATTTCGGAACGTTAAAGTTGCAAGGCTGCACGCTCACCGAGTTCAGTCGAGAGTCGGCCTCTCACCGCGTCGCATCCTTTCGATAGAATCCGGTCGATATCGATTTCTCTCGTGTCTTTCGTCGGTCGAGTGTCAGATTCTTCGTTGCACGGGAAACAGGGAAGCTTGCCAAACAGTTTGCCTTCGGTATACCACGGTAGGCTGTCATGTGAATTACCACATCGACCGAACACTCGATCGTTTTCCGGCTGACATTGGACCGTAGTAGTGTAGTCATCGCCACGATGAGACCGAGAGACACGTGAGCCTGTGACATGATAGACGACGGACTTGAAAAATGTGAGTAGAACCGTTTTTCCCATAATATTTGCCGCAGAAGAGACGCTTAACCGCGCCGTACCCTTTTATGTCGAGCCGAAGAAAATTTCCCGGTTAACTAGGCAAAATGGGATCGCGAAATTTTACCCGTAAACCCGTTTATTGGTAAAAATCCACAGAGTTTAAATCGGAGGCTATGAAAGTAGCGAAAGGAACAGGTCTGTCTGCGAATTCGAAAATCAGCTAATTCGTGAAACGTAGCAGTGATCCCATTAAAGAAGATAATTACAGCGATTAACACGATGACTGCCACGGTGGTCAACGATGGCCTAAATACGTGGTCTTTTTGTTTCGACGAGATGATTGGTTTCAGCAGATTTTTATACAACGATCGAGATAAGATTTTCGTGAATCAACGAATTTTTGACGATGCAAATGGCCTAGTTAATATCGTCGGAAAAGAAGTTGGCAAACACGATACGATATTTCGCAAAAATGAAAGGTTTTGGTAAACGTATACCTCGATTCATCGCGGCTGCGAAGGCAACGTGTCGAAAATTTAAGGAATTCGTGCGTCGAGTTCAGTCCACAAATCGATAAACGAAGTAAATTGAAACGAAGAAATTGAGCTTGGAATTTACGATTATTTATACGAATTACGTATTTACGTTCGCTTGCAATTTCTTGCAAATTTCTTTGGAATTTTCAGATTCGCTAGCACGATAGCAAAATCAGCGTACTTGTACGGCGAAAGCATTCCTGAATTTAATGGTCCTTGGAAAGAAGGTTGCAAGTAGACTGTGAATACAGTAGGATAATACGGATAATAGAAGGATAGTACTATAATTGGAGGTGTACTATGCAGCGAAAGATATTTGTTACGCGAATGTAAAATGTACAACGATATTCTGTCGCTAGCTACCTGTAACACTAGGAATCTCTAACTATTCGTTATTCGATATTCGTTGTTTCTTACTGGTTGTTTCATGCTGTTTACATTACTTATACTATAAATTCTGTTAGTCGCGATGAAAACGATCGTTGTATAAACACGTATAACTAGCGTAAATTTTATAGCTACGTTTCAAATCTGCCGTGTTTAACGATGTCCGATATAGGGATGTAATAACGGTCGTTGTTAACTGTGATTAAAGTAACGATATAGCAGGGTGGAGAGCGTCAGTGTCAGGGCCGCTAGATCGCGAGCATCGAACAGTGGTAGCAGGTTTCCGCTTCAGGTTCGCGGTGAACGAAGGATTTAATGGATGGTTTAGAGGACGAAGTAACAGTACAGCTGGCGAAATACCGAGTGTATAAAGGTGAAAGCAACAGTCACGATGAATGCACGACGATCGACTGATTAATGCTTTCCTCTACGATTTTTACACAATTCAAACAATTCGAACGAGCGTCTATTTTCGTAAGAGAAATTAGAAATTTTAATCTTCTTTAGATCCGACGTATCTCTGTGGAAGAATATATAATGCTCTATAATATTTATATTCTGCATAATTATAAGTCTTTTATTTCCAAGATACTAAACAATTGTAATTCCTCGTTTCCATCGGCTTAATTTATTTTGCACGTTATTAGCGAAAATTAGTAAACCCGTATTACGTTTCCTTTCGTTGTTGGTTCGTTTAGTACTTTTCTATCTTCTTCTTATTCTTATTCTTATTCTTATTCTTATTCTTATTCTTCTTCTTCTTCTTCTTCTTTTTCTTCTTCTTCTTCTTCTTCTTCTTACCTTCCCTCGTTGATTCGTAACTTTGACTGTTACACGCGTATTAAAACGAACTAAAGCGGATTAATCTTGGATGCGAAGCTGACACGATGGTGAAACGACTTGTTACCCGGCAATAAGAAATTAAGCTAAATTACATCGCAATACGTTACGTGAAATTAGATTAGATTCAGATATTCGAAGCGCAATTATGCAAATTCCTCGGCCCTCGACAAGTTCGGATAAATGCAACTCCAGTACATGTACAACGAATAAAACGAAGATGGAGAAATTTTCCCCTCGCATACATTAACCGTATTATATTATACGTTGCATCCTGTTACACGTCTCAATCTCGTCCACGGTGCATCTAGCAACGTTACAAAATCACGAATCGCAGGTTCTTGCATCGATCTCGCCGGTAACTGACCTTCTTGATAACTGTATCGTTCAATCGGATCGAAACAACACCAGATCATTGGATAAAACGGCATCGAAATCATTCGTCTATTCGAATCACGTTCGCTGTTTCCATTCGTGACGATTTGAATTCGTGGCACGCTATCAAACGAGAGTTTAAATGGCGTTCGTAGCGTGGCGCGGCGTCGTGGTTTCTGGCGTAGTTTTCGGGAACATTGGCCAACAGGATATTTCGAAGCGCGTAATAAACAACTTGCAACGGTATCGATATATTCAAACGTGACTACGTATACTATATTCGGATGAATATTAAGTTAGTACAGTCATCGTATGTATCGCGAGACGAGTCTTTCGGAAGGCGAACTGATTACTAAAAAGGGGAAGAAGGTGAACATTTTCTTCCAAATATTTTTCGCTCTCTCCGTATCGTAATACATAATTAATACGTCGATACAATTGCTTAAAAGCAAACGCGATATTCGACGCACGTGAGACTCTTCTTACACGGTGGCGCCTACGTATCGTGCAAAAAAGTAGAGGGGACGATTGGTTCGCGAAAAAGTCTAAAACTTGCGTTGAACCAAAGCAAACGATAGAAAAAGCAATTCGAAATATAAAACTGCTTGCAAAAAACGCCGTAGGCGCCAAGATTGAAAAAAAGTCGTTCCTTTATCGGAAGATGTTCTACGCACCGATGAGAATACCGTAGCATAGAACATAAGCGCAATTCCCTGTTCTAAATAGTTATTAATAACGCTAGGGGACGGTGTACGGATGACGACGATGACGTACGTCTAACGTCATCTCTGCAGAGAAAAATATAATTGGCGATAAAAATCGTTTAATCGTTTCTTGACTTTTGTCTGTGCATCAGTGGAACATCGAGCTTCGTTTGCCAATTAAAGGTGTCACGTTGGAATTCAGGATCCTCTGCGCCTCCCTTTTTCATTTCATTTCGACTGCGTTACAAAGTATCAGCTTTTCTTCCCCCTGGAAATTTCGCTTTTTGCCACAGCTGCAGTGTTTTCTACGAGCGATTCTCTTTAATTCCTCGTTATACCCTTTTATCGTATCCTTTGAAATCGAGTAGAACGTTCGAGATCGGTGTTACGTACAGCGAAACGACGTTCCAGGTTATCAGCCAGTCGTATACCTCCCTATCCTTTCTCCTTATTATCTTCCTTTTTTTATCAACTCCGATTATAGTCATAATTCGTTCGTTCAACGTTCGAAACTACTTACGTGTCTTACGTATTCTCGCTCGCTCATACTCGTTCTTTCGCGTACCATTCGCTCCCACCTAACGCTCTTCGTTATTATCGATTTCTAATTCCAAGTCAGAGGTCCCCGAGGCTCCTTTAACACGTGTCGAGAAAAAAGCCTTGTAAAAGCGAATAAACGATAAATAAGCGATAGATAAACGATAAATAAAGGCGAGGCAAGAGAGAATCGTGTAAAAAGAGCGCCAGGTGTACACCGATACTTTGATACGATACTCTAATGGCAAATCACGATACTTAAGATAGTTGGAATACTCGCTATCCTTTTTACTATTTCTACGAGGTATTCTATCGGTTCTCTTCTCCTCTGTCCACGTGATCTACGCTTCTTTTCTTTTCCTCCACCCAGAATTTATTAACTTTTCCCCGCTACCGCATCTGACCATTAGCGATCAATCTCTTCCT
Source organism: Bombus confusus (assembly GCA_014737475.1). Lineage (NCBI taxonomy): Eukaryota > Metazoa > Arthropoda > Insecta > Hymenoptera > Apidae > Bombus > Bombus confusus. The sequence goes on from JACXIV010000085.1 coordinate 1,413,603, forward strand.
CTATACTTCTTCCTCGGATACTCTGTTCGCATCGTGGAATACGTAATTTATCTTTCGATTCTTTTAAACTATCAAAGCATATCTTTCTGCTGACGTACGTTGGTTAAATATAATTAGACGAGCAACGATGGAAGTTAACGCGTATCGAAACGTAAATCGATGCTTAGGTATTCTCGAACAAAGTACACCTATAAATTTACATTATAATATATTTTCGAAATATAATTTTCGACTATATTCGAATGTGGGTAGCGTGCAGGACATGGCAAGAGCAAAGTGTTTTCTTTTGTGCGAGACTTCTCCAGAACTTTAGCTTGGTGAACGGCAGCATTGCTACGTTGAAAAATAAAATGGATTAATTGGAAGTTTAAGTTTAAATTCACATATTTTTTGGGCATTCGCTTTCTCTTCAACGACTATGTTGGTCGTTTCTTCGTTACTTCGTAAATCGATTTTCCCTTTGTAGCTTTTCGTAAGTCACGGTAAGAGAACGAAAATCCATCCACGCTTTAGACCATCTCTGTTAAATTTCTTTTCCTCGATAAATGAAGCACGTTTCTATTCCTCCTTCCAGTGGACGCGTTCTCTCGCGAATGTTGTCCTTTATGTTGCTTCGTTAGCGCATGTTTTTGCTTATTTGTATTTTAGCTAGACACATACGTACAAACGATTAGATTACTTTACTTATTAAATTGCCAACAAGTTACTCGATTACCCATTTTGTACAAACAGCGTACCAAATACGCTGCATCCTTTTCGAAGGCGACGCTAAATGCCGTAAAACATCCCCAGTATGGTAAAACACGTCAACTCGTTTACATTTATGTCATTCGAATGTAAATAAATCTACATTTAATTACATTGAATCGTAATATAGCATAATACAAAGTCATCGAGAACACGTTTTAGTGGCCATTTAATGTGTTCAGTTAATAGCGCATAGATGAGTGGAATTACGTATATAACAAGCGTGTTACTAGCTTAAGTTACAATTATCGAAATTATATTACTAGAAATGAAAATAGATTATATAGTAGCAGTAGCTTTCATTTTTCGCCACATTTTTAAGGTTGCGATACGTTTAATATGCTGTTTGGTAACTAAATGGGTAATGTAACCGTTGTTGCGTATCATGGGAATCAGATTTTGTTAGCAAACTATAAGCCGACTGCCCGCCACGTTTCGTATCGCTTTTACGTTGCTCCGAATTGTTTAAAAAGCTGCCTCTTAGTTTTCGAGACGTCTGCCAGAAGCTGCCGCAACCTCGTTGAGGGTAGAGGTAACAAGATCGCAACTCATTTTTGTAACTCGGGTCCAAACCGCAAGGCTATATTCGCACTGAACGTTTATCGAGTACAAGGACGTTTCTTCTTTTTTAGCAATAACGCGATGCACGAGATGCATGTTGACTTACGATCGGCGTTATACCGTATCAAGAAGCGACAACGTATTTTATCAGGATTTGCGAAATGTTGGAAAATCAAAGATCTGTTTATGTCAAAATTGAACGTCAAATGCCAATGATTATCTATAATACCGACGTACATTCGTAATCAATGATTTTTCCTTAGAATCTACTTCGATTACCGTCAGCTTTTCACGACGATAAAGAACTGCAGAAGAAATATTTATTTATCGCTCGAAGCTTAAACTTGTCATCGTTGCGAGTCCTGCATAAACTTAGCATTTATATACGCAAATTTAATATTTCTATAGGCAAACTTCTTATCCTTGAACATTTACATACGTGAATTTTCTAATATTACAACCAATTCTTTTTACAAGTATTACTCGTGTAGGTTATTTAAAATTTTCTAACGTTCGTGTATACCATTTTGATTAGATAGTTATCCCTATTTTTTAATATTCAAGCATCGATATATAAACTTCCTGGAATTTAACGAAATGTAAATCGTTAGAAATCGAATGTTTAACAACTGTATAATTATTTCGCAAACGTAAGAAAATCACATGGAAACTGGTGGAAGGGTCGCGATATCTAGGGAAACCGAAGATATCGCAGAAATAAATCAGCACAAATTTTCCAATGCTCGCGAGGAAAGAGCAGCAGGCCTCTCTAAAGCCAGGCTTACGGGTTACACTAGCAAGTGTTTCGTACTTTCTCCAGAGACATGCCTACGTCCACGTAGGCGTGTGTATCAAAGGATTCTAGATTCTAGACTCTAGACTCTTCGTCTGGCCACTTTGAATCGTCGAGAAATAATACGTGTATTTATTTTACGCGCTTGAAGCGGAGCACGCCGAAACATTTCGCGAATTTACAAGAAATTAGAGGTCGTCTCTCCGACGATCGATCTCCCTTTTATACTCAAACGTTTCTCTGCATTTTTTGGGGGAAATTTCAAACCGTAACAACGAAGAAAGTCGATATAATTTCTACTACTGATCGTTAATCATTTTCTCACGATTTTCGTTCGATTTCAACTTTATCCCAATTTCTTTGTCCATAGCTGCTGACAATTTGTAGGGTTGTACGAGCGTTGTCAGTCGCTTTGCTTCTTGGTGTGCGTGTGTATGTGCGTAGATTATCGAATCTGAAAGAGAGATAGCATTCGTCTCTTTCCGTTACGTCCTGACACGTACGACAAAATCATGTAATTACGATGTTCGATCATCGCGAGGATAATTCAGTAGATATCAGATGATAGAATCTGAAATAACGTTTGGAACGAAGCTGGTCGAAGACGCGATATCGTTGTTTTATTAGTAATTTTCTGACGATTTACGTTCAGCTTGAAACTAGAAAAATTAATTACGCGATAAAACAAACGGATTTGGCTAAACTATTTTTTATACTTGCGTCGATCAACGTTTCAAGAACAAAGAGAAAGCTAAAAGTTTGGATCGTTTGCGAGATTCGTTGAAGCATTAAAATACGGATAATTAAATTTATACGGAAAATAACGAAGCGAGGAGCAAGTCTCTTCTTCGACGATAATTACCCGTTAAGGTGCAAAAGTTAAAGGAATAACATTCTTTTCGTGGCGGAAGAGTTTGGAAAAAAAAAAAAACGTTGCGAGACTATCGAGCTAATTGGCGTGTAATTAAAAAGCTGCTAACCAGGAGCTGTGGAAAGGTGCGCGTTATTCGAGTTTATTTACTCTTAGAACGTGATATAGATAGATTTCTTTCAACGTTGAAATCTTTTCTACAAAGATACGATCGATATTTTTACAATACTCGATAATAATAATTAATAGCGATAAGGAAGCAAACATTCCCTGTAAGATGTACGACGATTTCAACGTTAAAGTACAATATTCGAGAATCGGTTGCCGAGCACGAGAAAATGATACTTTCGGAAAAAAAACTCAAAACGAAAGTAACGAGTGGATAAAGTTAAAAAGAAACGTTTACGATCAGCGTGGAACTAGGAAACGAGCTGAGAGCGACTGGTGGAATCGAAATCGAACGAGCAAATTTCTTCGTGATTGCGTGAATTGCATCTGTTTTGCGTCCTTTAGCGCTGACGGACAGCAACGATCGCCGAATTACGTTCCGTGTTTCCCGTAGCCGGAGCAGAAGTTACCGGGTTTAACCGTCGAGTAATTTTCGCCAGGAAGAGGCTAGTTTCCGATTTTACACGTCCGAAACGACTACGTTTACTTTTTTTACAATCCTTGCGTTTCTTTCACAACGTCCAACGAATATTTCTCTACGAGTCAGTTTCCTGATTTCTCTGCTTCGTTTTCAGTCTTTAGCGTTTCCTACTTCGAAGGCTGTGAAAGGCTCGATATCGGCGTGAGACGAAAGCAATTTTCATTTTTTTCATTTCACCGACTTGGCTTCATCTTTTAATGTCTCCGAGTGGCGTGACTCCGAACAACTCTTTCTCCTGTACGTGTAACTGTCGATCTGCCATAGTTTCCGAGATACTGGTAAAAAGCTATCGGTACCGCTACAGTGAATTCTGAGTTGGTATCGATCGCCGGCTTAAGGCGCACGGGTATAATGACTTAACCGGAACGTAACTCTTACCTTTTGTGTTCACAGCACGGTATGTAAACGAACACTGAGTAAAGCTCCGGGTATAGGACACCGGTATACGAAACGTCTATATTTCGTTGTAATAACAACGACAAAAACAACGATAATAGTAACTACGAAGGTTATAATTGAATTAGAAGCGCACATCGTCGATGTATCGATTGGATTTGACTCGGGTTTTTTCAACTCGGCAACGTTTGCGCGAAACGATAACGCTTCTTCTATTTCGTAAAACGATACCAATTATTCGTTTTCTATAAAGAAGGGATAGGTGACCGACGACCAACGACTAACGCGTAATAGGAAATTTCATAGAAAACAGTTTGATATTTCGTATGGTTCGTGTTAAAGATTTCAACAAGAACGAACTTACGTTAAGGCTGGAAGCATCTCTTCTTTGAAACTTTGGTTGATAAACGGGACTCGGATAACCGAGACTGCACTGTGTCTGGGAAAGCATGGCCGCGACCGACACTTACACGCAAAGCAGAAATATGTTCGAAACGTCGAGCTTTGCAACACTTGTACTATCGAAATCGGAGAGGCCGTAACGGTTCCACAGTTTCAGCTTAATTTGCTTTCTTTGAAAACGAAGGATATACCGATCGATTTCGAGAGAGCAGTGACCTGTTCCAGGCTTTCGTCCGATTACATCGAGTTAAGTGGCCAATTACGCCGCGAGTAGCTTGCATTTTCAGACGATTTCCGATGGTATCTCGAATAGACGGTGCTTTAACGCGAGATTAGAATGGAATGGAACTTTTGCCTGCCTTCGAGATTTTTGAAAATCTTCTTGCTGAAATATACGTTGTTTATCGCAGCAGGTATTCGATATACGGCTGCTTGTCGCGCAAAGCGCGATCGAAACTCCAACAACTACATGCTGTCATGAGACACGTCATCCACTAATCATCGTAAAAAGTTTCTCGTTAAATCGTGTTACTATTTTCCTGAAAGTGAGGAATGTAACGCGCAAGGCAAAGAGACGTACGGGATGAAGGTGCGCAAAATAAATGAAAAGAAAGGATTCAGGAAGTACGTTGCTCGAAGGTTTCAACCGCATCCGTATGGATCGCTGCGCTCTGCCAACACGCGATTCAGTTGGATCATTTTCTCGAGACGTTATCCGAGGAAATTGCCTTGCGAGAGATCGTCTTTTTCTAGAAGAATCGAATCGTTCGCCTCTTTACGACGCGTTTGCTCTCTGACGCGTTGCGTGCTGCTTGCAAATTAATTTTACGTAAACTCGATCGATATCTATAAAAAGGTATAGCTGCTAGATATAAATTATTTAGTATCGTTGAGAGGGATTTTACTTTTAGCCGGAATTTTACTACCGAGAGTGCGTCTTTTCCGAACGAACGATCTGTGAAATTTCTCTCAATTTATTTCTTCGTATTTCGTAATTCCATTTCCGTAGGATTCCAATTTTCAAAAAATATGGTACAAGTACTTTTGTCAACTTGCCATAAAACGCTGTCACGGTAAAATCGACTCCTAAACGAAAAATCGTGTTCGACAGAGATTTTCCATGGCGCCAAAGAGCGAACAAGCACTTCTCGACGCTTCGTAAAATATTCTCACGATCGAATCGAGTCGTAAACGAAAAAGAAAGTGGAAACTCGTTCCACGACCGCTGAATTTCAATCGTAACTCATAGGTGCATCTCGCTCGAGCGAGATTTTTCGTAGCGCCAAAAAATTGAGCAGCTACTTTTTCAATTTCCCATTAAACGTCCTTGCCATCGAACCGATCGATAAACGAAAAGGAAAGTGGAAACTCGTTCCGTGACCGCTGAATTTCAATCGTAACTCAGAAGTTCATCGTGTTCTAGCGGCTAGAGATCGTCGCATCTACGCCGTATCTCGATGATCCCTTGAACTGGAAAGTAATCACGATCCTGGAGAGAGAGAGAGAGAGAGAGAGAGAGAGAGAGAGAAACTGCAGAGTCAGCGGAGCAACGTGGTATTCAGTACGCGATTATTCGCGACGGAAATATCAAAGACGGAAGACGTGTTTTAGCAAGCCTGTCGTGTTTCGTTGAGTTTTTCTCGATGTTAAAATTTTGATAATTCCACGAGTCGGAACGTCTCACGTAATACGTAAAAAGAGAAAATGGCAAAATTTTGCCGACATAAAATATTCGAATATTTCACAAATTTAAACAACGAAATTTTTATCCGATGTAAATTAACTTTCGTGAACGAATACGAAGCCGACCGATTAAACTCGTGCTATCGCTAATCGTATTTCACTTTGCCACATAAATTAAACTATCGACGCGAGACAACTTTCAGAAATCTATAAAGCATTCTACGCAGAATACAAAAATTCTCCTTTTGCCGGCCGAACGAACATTCCAACTGGAGCCAATTTCGATGCTATAAAAATCGATGAAAATCTCCATCCGCGGTGCAACTAATTTATCGGCAGCGGTCGATTTTGCACGCGTTGCACGCCTACAATTTTTAATTGCACCAAGGAACTCGCTAATTTTGATTAATAGACGCGTTTAATCAGAGACTCGGCGCTTTCACTTTTCTTACAACGAACCTCTTTGGCGATCGAAGCCATACGTTACGAAACAAACGAAAAAATCCGTATTTTTCCTTCATCTGTTCCGATCTATCGTTGTTCGAGCTTTTGGATTTAGGTCGGTATCGGGTTTCAATGGCAAGCTTGCGAAAGATTAGTCATCGAGCATAGACGTTATCGACCAACTTACGTAATTACGTCCCACAAACCTGCAGAATTATACAGTAAATACAGTTTGATTCGCCGAAGAGATCTTGACAAGGTGCCTTGACCAAAGTTCATGCTTGCGCCATGGTAGAAAGTGCAGAAAAAATAGTTGTATTACGACTGGTAGCGTAAGAAATGTTCTCATCGATTAAAATAGTCAAGTTTGTTTGATATTTCGTAGTTTGATTTTTATTTCTTTCGACCACCGCATTTGCGCGTCGTTTCCTCTCGATCGCGACACCGAAATTTTCAGAAGAATAGTTGCAAGTTACGCGAACTCGAGCTTGCTAGCCAAATGTCGAAATGCGCAAGGACGTAAAACACTATCGAGAGAATTATGTCTTATTTTTCGTTCAAGCCCTTAACGTAAATTCTGAAAATCAGCTACTCGCGTGTAAGCCACATACGTGACAAAATCCACTTTCTCTTTCTCTTCGGTGTTGCGATATGGTTGCGGGTTTTGTTCTTTCAGGAAGGCAGTTCCACTGCACTATTACGAAACGCGATCTTACTAGCATTTTCAAATTCTTCTTCGAGGCTTGCAACCAGACTACGGATCTTTACAAATTCGCGATATAATATGAAAGTTTGCAAAGGGAACTCGGTTCGCACGTGTCACTCTTACCACCATGCATTCGCACTCGTTCGTGCAAAATTAAATATTACACGAATATTACGCAAAACCGAGAGAAGATATTTTCGTAGCAGTAAGGTTAAAACGTGTCTTATCTGGAGTATGTGAAAAAGTATGCGAAAAAGTATGCGAAACGGCATTGCGTAGATAGGGTTACACAGTCGATGGCAGCGAGCACATGGTTTTGTTGTGCGCCAACCAGCAGCCACCGTTACGTCCGGTATGTAGGTCAGTGTAAAGGCCGTATGTTGGAAAGCTATCAATCCAGCGGTGGTAAACGATGCATGCTATTGTAAACACACCTGCTCCAGAAACTCATTTTGCTACGTGTTTACGCGCAAAACGTGCTACGCAAACAGATTGATTATATAATATAAACCATTTCGTTCGAAGTCTTGCTTGCGCGTTTCCCTTTAGAAAGAGAAATAAAGGGAAGGAAGGAAAAAACAAAAGGCCTATGGAAATAAATCGATCATAGGAAAATCTGATGTTTCGTAAATATATCTGGAAAGAGGAGAAATTATTAAAACGATAATTCTTCGAGCAATTCGAGGAAATGATTTTAATCGACTAGAGGCAACTCGACTTATAATAAAAAATGCAAGGTATGTAATGCAACGCGAGGCAAGGTAGTAAAACTGAATACAGAGTGAAATACAAATTTCTGAAAGTTGCACGAGCCCAGCTGATTTATCGAGAAACACGTTTTCTGGCCAAATATGTCTTATTGTGGTTTATCGTTGAAACACATTTGCCGCGGTGAAACGCTCCATAAAGTCGAATTCGCCCAGCTGCTAATGGTTTCTTGCCTTTCCTTCGTTGCCAACAGCTCGAACATTGCCGTTTCCTCGTCGTTCGTGGCGAATGTTATTGTACTTATTGTAATAAACGCATTTACGAGCACTAGAGAGTAATTTCGTTACGCAAGTTGATTTGTAATACGCGTTACAAATTTTATTCTCAAGCGTAATTAATATTTTATCGACCGTTTACTTTCTACTTACTTTTTACCGCGGTTGCCACTTTTACTGTCTTTCGTTATATCATTCGTTTACTAAATTTTCGATCGATTCCGATATATCTACCTACGATATATCGTAACACCTTGCCTCGGCAAGATGCCCGATTATTCCGAGCAATCGGCATCTCTACGTAGCTTCGTCGGAAAGACGATGGCAATCACCTTGACATTTACCGGCTAACCAACACGGTCGATTAATGTCGTGGAAGGTCGACAAATCGAGTTGTGTAATACCGGCTGAATCATAGACGCATGGCCATGCTCGAGGGCTTCGAACATTGTGTATCTACATATCGAAACGAGTAACAGTAACGTTTTACGAACGTACCGGATTTACTGAAAATCGTGATTCTCCGTGCGAAAGTAAGTCGAAAGCGTAGAGCGAAGATACTTGACGCGAGGCTTCCTTTTACACCGTGATTTTCGCTACACCCTCCATGTCCTGTATAGCTGCAAATACTTTCGTTCCTTATCGCTGCAAGGTCATCGAATTCGACGAGATTACAGCGATGCGTGTCCAATATAATCGCTGAGTAAGCGGACGTGAAATCGTCGGGAAAGTTCAGCTTAGATCTCGTCTGCCCGCTTCCTGTCTCTAGCGATGGGATAAACGTTGTATTTAGAAACGCGAAATGTATTTACGAATACGAATCGTGTCTAATATCCAACGTTTGCTTTACGGAATTCCGACGAGTTCTCCGTACTCTTCTATCTGGCAGTTTCCAACTCTAAATCTAAATTGATCCGAGCGAATCGAAGCAGAACGTTCGCAGCAGATCGAGTCTCGTTTCTTGCGCTTTTATATAATAAATTTAATAACAGAATAGAACGTTGTTGCGAGCAACGACCGTCCGAAACTCGTTCCACTTGCGGCCGGTACTCGAGGCCATCGCTAGCTATCCCTCTCACCTTCTTCTTCGGCGTAGGCTGGATCGTTCCAATTAAAACCGTGAAAACGTGACAAACCATCGTTAGTGTGTCAACTCGGTGCACGTGAACTCGAGAGTCCCCGAAATACGCTGAAAAATCTAAAAAAAAGAGAAGACGTCAGTTTGTAAATCCTCCTTTTACAAACCTTGGGCTAAATTTTACTATCGTCGTTGACTAGAAAGATGACTCGAGTTTCCTCGCAAACTTTACGAGAAACGATCAAAATCGATGCCTGTTCTGTCGTCTTCGATGAAGATTGATTTGCATAAAAAAAAAAGAGGCAACGAAATAAAAGGTCTTATACTATTGGAAAGAGAAGAGAAGAGAAACGCGCGTGGAACCGCCGAATCATCCTCGTGACCTGACGCATCGTGCCGCTGGTAGAGAAATGCTTTCGATTTTTATTTACGACTAACGTAATCGAGCCTTTCTCTCTCCATCTATCTCTCTTTCCTCTGGTCTCTCCTGTCCTCGTATTTGTTACGCGCGATTATGTAACACGCGTGGCCTGAAATTCGCAGACCAAGGAATAAATTTCACCGCCGTGCACCTCGGGTCTGACGTCGTAACGATTTTTCCATCTTTGCGCAAAACGAGACTGCAATGACTCGCGTATTGCAAATACGTTTCGAAGGCAATCGACTATCGCTTTACGCGTCCAAATATATGCGAAGAACGTCAGGGGTGAATTAGCGTAAATATTTGGTAATTCCTTTAATCCTTTATTCGCTTTATAGCGAAAGCATTTGAATGTGCTGCTTCTCAAAGTATACAGGGTGTCTCGTTTTAACCGATCCACGCAAATATCTCAATAAGCTGTACGTTACTGGAAAAAGCGTTTCGAACGAGACTCGTTTTTAAGGGATGTCTCGCGTCGCTCGCGAAATCCTTGTCTTGGTAGGCGTGCCTTCCAGATTTCAAGCTTCGTTCCTTTCAACTAGGACTATGTACACGTTTTTCTATACGCCGTTCGATGCGCTATCTCGTAGAGCTTATCGCACGAAAGACAATTCCTTTTAAACTAAGCCATCGCATGGTATTCCTCCTTGAAACGAAACCAATTTTATTTGAAACGCTTTTTTTGGGGTAAGATAATTAATAACTTCCTTTTATCTATTTATTTAACGTATTAGTTTATTAAACGTAGTCGATCTTTATAATGATTATCTCTATCCGTCACCTGCTCGTCTAGTTCTTATTTTTCAACGCTCGATACAGAACCTTAATCGCAGTTGTTGAAATTGATCGAGCCCGGTTCGTAAATTAAATCGGTGGAAGCGAATTGTCGTAAAAATAAATCGAGGGAAGCGAAAAACGCGTTATTCTAAGGTCTGGAGGCCGTAAAACGTTAAACGTCGAATACGGCACGAGAGTCGTCGATCGGACTTGGGCTTAATCGCAGCCGTTTGTTTACCTCGATCGAAGGGAAACGAGGAATCCATTGTGCGTGCGATGGCCACTTTCACTGCTTTTCAAACTAGTAAATACCGATTCACTGAGCGGCGCAGGATACCGCGTGAAATTACACCACCGAAGAATTCCAATTACCCTGCTACCTCTTAATATTAATTGCGCATCCTCGTGGAAACGTTCGAAGCAATTTGTGATTTGCAAGAGCTTGCGCGTAAAAGCGACAGAACAGATAAATTACTTTCACTTACGCGGGCACGCACGCTCGCTTGCAACGAAAACGATCGTTACTTCGGATCTAACGAGAAACCGAACGAGCATCGAACAATAGTAATCGGAATTTACGAAAGTTTGATAAGAGAAATTCTATTATCCAAGCGAGAATAAGCGATCGATTTACATCGTACAAGTTCGAAAAGCGTCGCTATAAAGAAAAGAAGGCTCTAACGATCGCCCTTTAAGCGTAAATACGCTTTACTTCCGCCACCACGCGCCGTTATACTTCCTGTATAATTAGTTACGGCAACGGTACAATTTAATCGATGCGAGCTTGTTCGCATTGAACGTCGGATAAAGTATCGGTCGGATGCAGCTCGAGTCGTCGAAAAAGAAAAAAGGAAAAAAAAAGAGTCGCGGAAAAGAAACCGTGCCACTTTCGCGAAACTTTTCCTCCTCGGGGAACCTGGATTATTCGACAGGTCGATTGTTCGGCGCTCGTTTACGAGCTACGGAACTACTTTACTCGGCTGCAAGCCTGTCTCGTTCGACGGAGGAGCAACTTGTTTTACGTTGCATTTAAGAGTAACGATCTGTACATGATATTGCGACACGAAGCGTTATCCCCGGTGATGCAACCGCGACTTTCGGCATTTAAAAGCGACGAGACAGGAGATTGTTAGGCCTGTGAATAATTACAATTTGATTCTCCGCTAATACCGATGTAATCGCGAAAGAAAAACTAATTCTTTCAGGCTTCTACGCTGGTTGAAAAGAGTTACGAGGTCGGTGCTGGCTATCAGAAAATTATTACTTTTCCATCTATTTCCCAGCGATTAAAAAAGAAGCGTAACATCCGTATTTCCTTCGTTCGTAATTATAAAACGATTATCGCGATCTCGAACCCCTCGTACTAGAAGGAAATTACGATGTTCCCTTGCGACGGTAGCAAGAAAATTGTCATTTTCATAGATACGCTATCGTGTAATTGCAACAGACCCGTAATTGTAGGTGATTACGACAAGACTTTGTAGATTAATCGCAATTCTACTCGGATATGTGACGATTATACACGTGTATATAATAACGACGTAGGTAGAAGCAAGGTTGCAGGGACGGTTGCCGACGAAGGGTTAGATCCGTCAACGTTTCAAAGTGGCACGAAGAAAGTTTCATTGTGCATATACACGGTGGCTGACGAAAATATCGAAATATGTCAGAAAATTTCTGTACCAGCGTATCTTTCCGAAATTTTGTTAGCCCCTAATTTGCTATTACGACGAGGCGAGACGTATTTTATCCCGCTATGCCCTCCCGAACGGTTAAAGAACAGTTAGCATACGCAATACCGAGCGAAGCGATCGTTTGGACGTGGTCAGGCGCGATAAAGTGGCATTAGCTGCCCTACGTGGCGTCTGCTTTCGCTGCGTGTGCCGTTTAGACGACTTTCTTGCGGCGACGCGACGGCGTTCTTCGTCCTCGACAGCAACGAGAAAGAGAAAAGCCCGGTTGAAGGAAGCAAACGGACGAAAAAATGGCACCTCGTCGATTCGGAAGGGAAGAGAAGAGAGAGGCGTGTGCAGGAAGTGGTACAGCATTGCCGGAGGGAAGGACGTCGAATCTAGGCCACAACCGTGTTCCTCTCTTCGTGTTTGCGCAGATATGTAGGCACCCAGTGGTTCTCATTTTGCCATTCACGCAGTTTCCTGTAAATATCTCTGTAAATATCGTTCGCTCGTTTCTTTCTTGTACGATCGACGCCGATACTTTCGCCTGCTCTGTATTTCCTTCGAAGATTTAGTCGAGCCAGATTTAGTAGTCATCGATGGTCGCGTTGATTTTACGTTTTAGGGATTTGCATGTATATCGCTCGAAAGAAATGGGATTTTTGCGATACCACAAAAAGAGAAGAAAGGATCCTTTAAGGTACACCTTTTTCGCTGACATTCGATCAATTTAAGAAGAACAACGATCCTCGAAAAGTCTTCGAATCACACACGCTCCCAGTATTTCCGTCCGCGATCGACATATTCTCTATGTTATATGTTATAAAATGTAAAATAAGATGTCGATTGTTCGCTAACTTGTATCGGATCGACGATGACTTGCATTAGAATTTGTATCAGAAAAGGAAGAAAAGTTGAGGAAGGGGGCGAGTCGCGGTGTTAAAATTCCATCCACCGTCGCAGAACGAATCTCTCAGAAGTCGTAAGTAGGACCGTTAGAACGGTTTTCACCGAGATTTTCATCGACCGGATTTTTCCTCGGAAATCAGGCCGCGCAAAGAGAACTTGCACGATCTCTAAACGACGTTCGAAGTTCGTTAAATAAGTCGTTTGCTTTCTGCAGTAACATCCGGCTGAGCGTACGGCAGGGAACGTAATTAGAAAGCTTCGAAGAGGAGTTATGGCATCGTTCGCGCTATCTATCAACCGGTAGAAGCGTATTTTATAAAATTCTACCTATCGACTGCCCCTTCTGTTTCATATACGCGGGTGTGTTGAAAGAAGTATAAAAACGGCCTGTTCGAATTTCAGACGATTACGAGGAGTCGAAGATACGTACAGTGGCTCTCAGGGGTTTCTAATCTATTCAAATTCTATTCTGTTCTAATCAAATCTATTTTCCACCAACGCGTGAAATCTTGACGAATTATAAATGAAATTCGATTTACTTATTTACGTGCTTTTATGTATCTGTCCTACGTGTACGTAGCTATACGTACCTTAACTGTACGTACAATCAGCTCCCGACCAGAGCATTCCACGTGCTCCGGTTACGTCCTGTGTACAATCTCATATAACTCGATATAATTTAATACAACTTGATGCTATATGCTTCGACTAACCAATACTAACTAATACTAACTAATAATACGATATATACCTTAACACTCTAATACGTATATAGCTTTAGCTATTGGTCGAAGCTTCCGTAAAGTATTCAAACGGATCGAAATAATGACAGATTTCGAGACGAATCTCGTCTATAACGAACTTTCCTCTACGTTTCAATTCTTACGATGGTTGATTCGTTTCGACAGTCGTAAAACCACGATAGTCGATAGTTGCGAATCACTGGGAATGCTGGCGCCGCGGTTACACTCTCGCTTTCGAAATAATAATTATTTAATACTCGAAGCCATGGTGAAATGCGAGCGACCGGTTTTTTGCCAGCCTCTTTGGTCCATCCGGCACCCGAAAGCCAGCCTGCTTCCCCCCCCCCTCTCTCTCTCTCTCTCTCTCTCTCTCTCTCTCTCTCTCTTCCTCTCCTTACTCGATGATCCATGGGACAGACTTTCCATAACAAGCAGCGGTACCGAAAGCATTTTCGAAAGGGCGATCCCCGGTCATCGAAAATTAAACTGGATTTTACGTAACGGGACCGGGTAAACATACTGCTTGCGCTGTTGTTACATCTAGCGATTTTTGCGGGGTTTCGCGCGATCACCATGATGGCATCGTCACCAAAATTATGCAACACCGTGCCGCTCGTGCTTGTTTACTCTGTAATCTTTTATGCAATTTTATGTTTTCGCGAAGAGCTTGCGTTCATTTATATCGATCGTACTGGTTGCAACGGTTGCGATTTGTACGTTGTGACTATCGTGGATGGATCGAGCGAAGCGTCTGATCGTGTCTCGCCAATTCTACTTACGCGTCGCGAAACGTTCGTTCACTAGGCTCGTTCTGTTCTATTCAAGTGGGATTTCTTTGCGGAGGTACGCTAGTTAAACGAAAATTAAAGGTAAAAGCGATCGAGAAACGAAGAGTCGAATAGAAAGGAAAGCGGTGTCGATCGATTAAATGTGATCGATGAATCAAATGGTTTAGAGAAAATACCACGATAATATAAATAGAGAATCGTGCCGAAGAAATCGTAGAGAAATTTAGGGGGACATAATCGAGAATTTTGATTGGATAACATTCATCTTCCGAATTTTATTTTTATTTCATTTCACCTTAATGCGACTACCATCCTTTCGAAACGATGACTTTGTACAATTTGAGTTAGAACAACGATTTAAGTCACGATATCTCATTACAGTTTATATTCTAAAATGCCGTACGTTCCTCGGAACATGGGAAATACAAAGTACAACGAGATATCTAATAACTCAAATTGTTATAGTCGTCTACAACCTGATAATTCCAGTTGAGAGTCGATCTAACGTTGATCCAATCTATGCACGAAAAATCTCAATCGAATCTTCGCAAACGGTCTAGAATTTTTAAGGCACGTTTGAACTTCAAGCCGAGTTTTCTCGATGGAAAAATTCCATTTGGCCTTTCCTAAGTGCCTGGCTCTGTCTCGCTTCCTCGCTCTTTTCAATGCCCAGACGTTACTTAATTAATCTTCGTCGAAGGAAGCGTTTGCAGCTGCTCTCCTATAATGATACGAGGTCTAAATCGATCGTTCTGTTTCTGCTGCAGGATGAGGAGGAAGAAGCAAGGAGTCACCGAGGGCGGAGAAGCGTCGATTCTGCTACTCGTCGCATTGACTCCTGTTATCTGTTCCGCGGGAATCCTGGACCCTTGGCAGTGGGCACGTAGCGATCGAATCGACGTCAACATTCCTTGGTTGCCGTGTAATTACGTTTTGTCAAACCCGATGTACAAGATGCTCCAGGCAACCGTTTCACTTTGTAACTTCGTTACCGATACAGTTACCGAGAAATCTCAAAGAAGAAAGGCACAGTCGTTTTTCCACCATCGTACCCCGATACTTTTTGTACGCAAAAAGAAAAAGAAGCGTGCATTTCCATCTAAAGGAACGACACGACCGTTGATTGTATATTGCAACTCTAACAAGAACACGATCCTACAGTTTCCCAACCATTCGCCTTCCTCCTGTTACATTTTTCTCTAACTGCGCAGCCAACGTAGTTACAACGTGAAACAGTTGCGTGCACCACCCTTTGTATGTATATCTATTTATTTTTCCAACTTCCACTCGTCCCCGTACTATTCTTATCTACTTAGTGCTCTCATCTCAAACGCATATATCCTCTCTTACACGCGGTACTGCAAATTCGACGTTTCTAGTCTCGAACGAATCCCGAACGTGCTTTCTCAGAAAAAAAGAAAAAGGGAAAAAAGATGCACCGGTTTCCCAACAGAATCTCGATTTCTAAACGGATAACCGCGTGCTGCACGTGCTGCGACGGGGGTAGGACAATGCGTTTTCTTTAAATATTCGCATATATATGTATGTGTGTGAGTGTGTGCGTGTGTGCGTGTGCGTGTGTGTGTGTGTGTGTGTGTGTGTGTGTGTGTGTGTGTGTGTGTGTGTGTGTGTGTGTGTGTGTGTGTGTGTGTGTGTGTGTGTGTGTGTGTGTGTGTGTGTGTGTGTGTGTGTGTGTGTGTGTGTGTGTGTGTGTGTGTGTGTGTGTGTAATAACAAGCCCTGTATATCTGAAACTTTTGAGTTTATTTTATTAGTCGAGAACGAGACACGATGCTACGACGAGCTAGGGTGCCTGAACATAACCAGAAGCTGGTATCACCTTATCCATAGACCGCTTANACGTCTTTCCTTTGCCACGAGAAGTCATCAATACGAAATTTATTCTATACACGAACGATAATAACGCCGAAGTGAGTATAACTGCGCATATTTGCGATTATAATTCTTTCTAGTCGACTAATTGCTATAGTAACAACTTGCTGTTAAACGTTTTAATTCGTAACGCTGTTCACAAAATTTTCCGATTCTTTTTTTACGGATTTTTGCTTAATGGAATATTTGTTCCATGTTTTCGCAGGGCCAGACCTTGTCAGCCGCGAAAGACAAGTCAATCAAACGGTCGTACTTCGATCCAAAAAGGAAAACAAAATTCATTATACACGGGTTCATAGACACCCCGCTTAGCAATTGGGTCAACGTAAGTGAATCGCTTGTTCGCGTCGCTCCTTCATATTGCATTTTCCTGTATTAAGGAAATATTTTTTACATTTATTTTATATTAAGGAATTATTTGATTCGAATAATAAGAATAATCACATGTATCGATGTTTGGAGTAAGATGTACTTTATAATTGAAAATTGATTATGAAATACGTGGAAGCGCGACTAATCTTTTTCGCACATCGAGCGTAGGAGGGCGATAAATGTTTAAAAGTAATGTACATTTTGGTTGAAAGTTACAATATAAAACATACTATGAATTGATACAGTGGAATCTAAATAGTTTATTCACATGTTTATTCATATATTTAACGATAATATTTCCTAGTTGAACCGATTTACTTACATTTCTATCTAATGTGTTGTTCAATGGTCGCCACAGGAAATGAGAAACGAATTATTGAAGCACGACAACTACAATGTCATCATAGTTGACTGGGGTGGAGGAAGTTTGCCACTTTATACCCAAGCAACCGCCAACACGAGGCTGGTGGGCCTCGAAATAGCTCATCTCGTTAAACATCTGCAGGTAAAACGAATTTCGCAAACAAGGAAGCTAGCTGCTCTCGGGAGAACATTCTTTTTCCGAAAAGAAAAAAAGAAAGAAGAAAAAGAAAAAAGTGACTTTATAGCACATTGTGACGTTTAATCTGATTCTAAAGCAAGCTTTTAGATCACTTAGGTTCGTTTTTAGGTGGTACAGATATCACAGAAGCAGAACTACGAAGGAATGTCAAATTCTTGACTCGAAAGAACGAAGAAAGCTAGAAGCGCGTTACTTAAATCTATCGCTGAAATATACAGACTTTCCCTCAAACTGCTTTTCACATGGTGATTGTTGCTTCGTCTTTATGACTTAATTTACGTAAACTTGGTTTATGGACAAACTCGTCTCGATGACTATAATGGAGAATTTGATGTTGCGTGTTTCGATTTATCTTTGAATGAAATTGAACGAACAAATTTGATGGCGGTGCGCGTATATCGTTTTTTCAAGTGGCCACTCGTAATATACGTATACAGCGACTACAAGAAGTACTTATACGTGATACTAATTAATACTAATTAATTAGGACCAAGTATATTCAATTTTTTATTATTTAACATTCTGTTATTGTATTCTTATTATTTGGTTTGTGTGATTATAAGATGTGAAAATTTGTAAATTACGATATAAAACATTATAAAACTGAAATGTGGAACCTCGTAGAAAAAATGCTGCGTCGGAAGATAGAAAACGAAGTGAAAAGATCAAAGTATTGTTTGTTAAAACGCAGACAAATTATGGACTGGACCCAAATGACGTGCACCTGATCGGACACAGCTTGGGGGCACATACCGCGGGATATGCAGGAGAAAAGATGGGAGGAAAGGTTGGTCGCATTACGGGATTGGATCCTGCAGAGCCCTATTTCCAAGGGATGCCCAGTCACGTAAGGCTGGACTACACCGACGCCAAGTTGGTCGACGTCATTCACACCGACGGCAAGAGCTTCTTTTTCCTAGGTAACAGAAAAATATGTTAACGTGGATACCTACTGGTCACCTTCTTGCAATGCGATTATTAATAATTATCAATTTTACATCGATATTTAAAATCATAAATCTCGTAGCTCTTTCGAAGGACTTTATCAAACGATAGTAGATTCTTCTATCTTAGCAGCGCTTTGTATATTTATACACACAGTTTCTTGTTTCGCTATTTCAATTTGGAAACTTAACTATGTATACATTACGTTTGTTAAAAGGAAGCGCTTTTTACTTCGCAAACTCTAGCGATCTCTTCATCTACCAAAAGATAAAGTACATATATCGACAATTCGATATCATCGTATAAATGTTGCTCGCCAATGACTATTAAGACTACGTTTATTTGAATTACGACCATATTCTATTTATATAAGGTTCTATTTATATAATCGTTATATATAATGGTTCTATATTCTAAAGTAACTTATTGCGCGATAAGGGCTTCCCGGATATGGAATGGTTCAACCATGTGGCCATCTGGACTTCTACCCGAACAATGGCAAGGAACAGCCAGGATGCACGGATCTCAGCGAAACTACCCCTTCCTTGCCTTTAACCCTGATTAAAGAAGGTCTGGAAGAAGCGTCGCGAGTGCTGGTTGCCTGCAATCACGTGCGTTCCATAAAACTCTTCACCGAGAGCATCAACTCCAAGTGCCAATACGTGGCCCACGAGTGCTCCAGTTACGCCAGCTTCCTCAGAGGCGAATGTTTCTCGTGCAAGAGCAACAACAGTCTTAGTTGCGGTATTATGGGTTACCATGCAGACACCAGTCCAGCTTTGGTTGGAAGGCAGGCTATGGGACAGGATATTCTGTCTCTGCTCGGGTCGAAATTCTTCTTCACCACTGGCAAAGAAGATCCTTTTTGCAGTGAGTGTTACAAATATCTTCACCCTTGGATCTCATCAATTTTAAGTCTTCTATCGACGTTTATAAATAATCGTATTGATTCTACCATAGCAATTACGGTTCGGTGTATATTCCTGCACGGATTTAGAGATTCGTCGTTATACTTTAAAGCATAGTTTTCAAAGAGAAGAAATCTGCGTTTTTAGGAAAGAACCTAAGAAGAGGAATACTCGATTTTCGCTCTAGATACAATTCTAAAGGAAAAGGGAATTCGTCGTGTCGAAATGACGTCTTACAAATATTTCAAAGCGAATTTTACATTCTATCGATCTTCGTTTAATTTTATCGATTCTTGTTGGAACGCTTCTGGACTGGATCGAACCTGTAGCGCAGTTCCGAGCGTAGGTGTCGCGCAATTATTTATTATTATGAATCGCGACAGGCTGCTTTCACGCTGCTTATCGTCGAGGAAAATTGCTACGTGTCTCGAAACCGATTTAACTCTGCCCTACATAAGAATCCACTAGAAACTTGCAACAGCCATTCAGTCGATCGGATAAAATGCAAATGATTTTTTGATGACCTCGAAACGATTTTCGATTCTTTATAGAGAAATAGAATCAAACTTATTCATACGCAAATAGAAAGATGGAATTAACGAAAATTAATAATTTCATTTTCAAGTTATTAACATGCAAATCTCGATTACTTGTCAGGGAGACATTACAGGATCACCATCGATCTTGCCCGACCACCGAGTGCAGAAAGTTGGGTCCAAGGCTTCCTGAAAGTCACTTTTCACGCGGAAAATGACATTATTCGAGACATTGATCTCACACCTAGGTAATCTTCGTGTATCTCTATAATTCTCCTACAATTGATTCCATCGTCTCATTCGTAATCAAACGCCTCTTTTCTTAAGAATACTCTACGCTTTATATGCTTTATAGAGTAATTTTTAGAAAAGATCTAAACCAACCACCATCCACCATTGCCTATCGAAATAAAACCACGAAACGATAAATAAAAGAAAAAAAACAAATAGGAAAGATAATTTGCAGATAAATACAGATATACAAACATGATCGTCCATACACAGAGCGTTAAGAAACAGCAGTCTGACACTCGAAGCACTTCTAGTACTCTCACCTAGAGGAGTAAAAAATGTCCAATCGAAATAGCTTCTAAAAGCAGTCCTTTCGATACGAAGTCACGAGGAAGCACGCGCTCTGCTTGTCGAAGAAACTCGAGACGATTTTAGGGCAGACACGGAACTTGCGGCGCTATTCTCGTCTCAAGTTGCTACTTTCATATACGGGACACGTGCTTTTTCATGGCCTCGCTTTCGCGATAACTACTTAGAACTTAGTTGCAGAACGTTTTGCTTCTTTCATTCTCGCGACCGTAGCGGTTACATGAAATTGGAACATGGATCGACAGTCCGAATGGTCGTCGCTCATCCGGCCGGTGCATCCGGCGAACTTGGGAAAATTCGACGCGTTGAGCTTTCATGGACCTACGATATGGACGTGTTACAACCGAAGTCGCTCTGCTTTTTCTGGTGTAACGATCGCCTCTACGTGAACAGCGTCACAGTGGACGTTATGGAAATTCCAGGAAGAGGGTAAGCCAATTACCTTTCAACATTACAGACGCCGGATATTCTTGGTATTGCTGAACATCGCATCACGTATACAATGTATTTTCATGACGTTGACAATGTACATGATATTCAATTATTAAAATATTAATTCAATTCAATTATTATTTACACGTTATAGTTACACGTAATAATTTACGTTAATAATCGTTTAATATTGTGTCGTATCGACTCGTTGTTAACATTATGTTCGATATACGTACACCTTTGCAAATTTTCACACGTCGTTATATGCGCAGGAAAAGAGAAGCAGACTTCACCAGTAAGCTCTGTTCAGCAAGTAGGCAGCAGTACGCAGAAATTGCCAGCGGTTCCACGGCGTCTTTCGTCGACAACTGCTGACAACGTCCTCAACTTAATTTATCATGTATCTGAGTACAACGTGACAGTTTGCGGTTCTCGTTCCTGTGAAAAGTATAAAAATTAAAGTGGAATCTAGTGCATATCTAACGATAAGAATCAGCAGCGTGAATAATGAAAATTATGGCAGAATCTACGAAGATCAACTGAAACCTATATTTCACAATCGTGTATTTCATTCAGAATACGTCCACAAGTTTTTGTTTAAAAAAGAAGAAAACAAGGCGAGATTCGTTTCGACAAAAAATTTATTTAAAAAAAAAAACAACTGTAACTGTACAAATATATATAACTAATATATACATATATACAAACATATATACATATACATATATGTATATATATATGTGTGTATGTATGTATGTATGTATGTATGTATGTATGTATGTATGTATGTATGTATATATGTACGTATGTTTATATTTATATATAATAGCAACTAAAAAAAAAAACAGGTTGCACGAGTCACAGGTAAAAAAAATCGTAAACGATAGTACATACCTATCTTTCGAAAGCGATTATCCCACATTGGGATAATTCTCATATATCGTAGAAAAAAATATGTTAAAAAGCCTAATATCGTTTTACAAAAAATACCTCGGAAGAATTCGCATTTCTTTTCTTTTATATCCTGTAAAGTGCGTTGGAATATGAATATTGAATTCGCGATGAAAATGATATACATACATATAATAATATAATGTAAGGATAGCCGACGCGCATCTGCTGCAGTAATAATTACCATCGATTACTTTGTACATCTTGTATATATAAAATTGGATAGATATAACTAGATAATGCTAGTGTTAGTATAAAAGCAGGTAATCATCTTACGAGTGATCGACGATGGCGGAAACTTGCTAACGCAAAAATCTTTTGGTTCGTGTGTGAACTGTTATCTACGTAAACTTCTATACAATATTTACATAAACAAAAATACCGTCCGTTGTAACGTAATAGCGATAATCATTTGTGATATTTCTCTCCTCTTCTGTTATATATTTGTATACATATATATACACACACGCGCACACATATATATATATGTATGTAAGAGTGTGTGTGTGTGCGTGTGTGTGTGTGTGTGTATATATATATAATTTAAATAGTACGTTTAAATATATAATTTAACTGGTAACACTTTCCTCGTTAAAAATTGTACAAATCAGAATAAGCGGACATTTGTAAATGACACGAGTATATGTATCTCTTGTACTGCGTATTGTTCAAATATTTCTAACATTAAACATCATTTTATGATATAGCTCGATGTAAAATATAAACTTATCATGCTATATAACGACACCGTTCTGATTAAAACAAATCACGATGCTCTTTCATGAAAAATACAATCTTTCTCTGTTCCTTCCTTTTTTATCTTTTTTTCTTATTTTTCTTTCTTTCTTTTTTTTTCTTTTTTTTTTTTTTTTTTNAGGCTTTTTCGTTTTCGTAAAGAGGTAAGTTTTCAAAGGCTACAGGTAAAGAAACACACTTGTACAGCTTGCTAATCTTTTGCAATGTTTACTCCTCGATAAACGTTGTACACGTGAATTCGTCGCTTATACAAAAAGATCATCGCGGAGTGCAGCTATACACGGTAACACATGATTTTTTTTTATCTTACACGAGATTCAACAATGATCGAGTAAAAAAGCCGTCCGCGTTTGTTCAACACGGTAACAAGGGTTGGTAAAATATATAATATGAATATATAGCGATATACATAATATAATCTAATAATCTCTATCTGTATAACATATAATCTGCGTATAAATAATAAATAGAAAAACGAGGAGCGGGGGAAACGGGTGATTAGCTTGATAATAACTTTAGCACTAAATTACCATTACGAACATCCACGGATCTATGGGGGCATCGTGTGTGCGTGTGTCGTGTGTGTGTGTGTGTGTGTGTGTGGGCGCGCGCGCCCGTGTGTGTGTGCGTGTGCGTGCGTGTGTGTGTATGTGAGAGAGAGAGAGAGAGAGAGAATGACAAGAAAAAGAAAAGGAGAGAAAAAGAAAAACAGAAAAGTGAGAACGATAATAGAGAAACAGTGAAATAACTAACAATACATGTGAATATACAGCTGATTCATTTGGCATAGTAGTCTAGAGCGTTCCTTTTTCTAGCGCGCAATAGAATGGTCAGTGAAGATCATCGACCCAAGCAGTTTCTAATGACTCGATAAGAGTACGAACGAAAGCCATTTCTTTTCGTGCATTTTCCAAGATCACGCGAGGATCTTGCGAGGTACAGCGCAGTATATTTGGTGCCATCACCATTGCTAAATTGTTTGCGTCCATTTTAGTACGGGCAACGACTTCCGGCCTGGCGAAAATCTGCAACAAGTATTTTATACATTGTGGTAATCCCAAATGAATTAACGAGGAACTAAGAGAAACAAGGCCATTCTACAGTGAGCTCGTTAGTTTCAATTAACCTCCTCTGACAAATTTACGGCAAGAATGACAGTTGAACGTTTGATTAATACCGACGATTAACGTTAAAGTTCCAGTAAATAGGAGCGTACTTTGATTAATGATTCGCTACTTTGACAGTTTGACAGAGCGATAAGAATACGTATCTTTAATAATCGATAATTCATACTTCACATTCAGTAATCATACAAAGGCAAGACTAATTGATACCTAAGAATACTAACCTGAAGGAATCGTATTAGGTAACAAAGAACACGACGATTCAAATCAGGCAGACGATCTACTAGCGCGGCGACATTGGCTGCGGAAGCTTCGGCATCATCGTGCCTCATCGACACGCATTCCGTGTAAAAGGAATCAGGTATCAACGGCTCGTAAAGCTCTCGAACCCATAATTTTAACAAAGATGCGGGTGCATGGGCATCTTGAGAAGCTGCCAAAATCGTACCATCCTCGAACCTGTCCAAGCACGACTTTAAAGCACTGACCTCGTCCGCGTCCGCGGACACTCTAAATATCCCCTCCGTCAATATACCACCTCGAGCAAGCACTTGACGCGTCAACGTGGTTTGTATCCATGGTAACTCTCGATTTGGGAATCTGTCTCTCTGCAGGGCCATTACTTCCGATAACGTCGCTCCAAACATGGACGCCCGGAAAATCTGAATCTACAATTAAATTAATAGCGAATAAATGTTCATTTCATAGCATAAGGAAATTTAAGGTAAGGTTGCGTTGGCCACTTGTAAGATATAAACAAATAAAATAAGATATAAGACAATAAAGTAAAATAAGGCTGCGTAGTGAAAGGAAGAAACATACTCTCGCTTGATCAATATCTTCTATAGTAGCCTTGCGAGGCTGTCGCTTGCCATGTGCTCCGATTCGTTGTAAACGACGGCAGGCGACGGTTGCATAATGACTAACTTGCACGTGAATCGGCCACTTGGCCACTTCCGGAAACTGAAAATTGGGATCACGATGTCTGTTCATATAGCCTTCGAGATAAGGCTCGAACGTAGAGCTGGGCGGCACAAACGCCAAACAGACAGCCATCAATTCCCAACCTCTACGTAAACTTTCTTTCCTTGGATTCTCTGTAGTTTGTCTACATATCTGGACGTATAACTCGTCCCGTAATGGCGGCTTCGAATACGCCGTATTCACAATGTCCATAGCTACAATGTCTAATGTCATTCCTACGTTAGCTTTCCGATCACCCATGTACACTTGCACCAGCCTAAACAGATTGCAGGCTTCCCGTTTCAGTAACTTTTCACCATCTACAACTACCAGCATTGGCTGTGGTATAGGATCTTTAGACCAGCTAAGAATGTCGCGGACGCTAAACTTCTTCCGGAACAACAATCTCAGTCCCTTTGGCCGTCCGCAATTCAGGTTAAGATTGTCTTGTGCGTATTTCTCGATGTCGCCACCGCCCGCACTGTCGTCTCGCCTCGCCTCGTCAACGTCTGTGTTGTCCACACCTATACCAACGCTAGGAACAGAACTTATCGCGGTAGACGGTGGAACTGGCGGCTGTCTTGTTGTTGCTGTCACGGTTTCTCTTGTTTCAGCTTGCGAGGCGATATTCGGTGGCGACGGTGGTCGTACTTGTGGCCTCGTTAGAGTATCAGCAGTATTGTAATACGTCGCTAATCCAGCGGTATCGTAATTACCCAAATCTACAATAATAATATAAATATTATTTCAATGTACCGAGATACATATTTTTACGAATTTAATTAAATCCTCGTTCCTCCTAGTTCCTAGATAAATAATAACTAACCTGCATAGTGATCTTCAAGGTATTCTTGACTGGAAGAATCACCTTGGTTGCTCGCTGCTTCATCATCCGCAAATTGATCATCAGAATCGTCATCGGCTCTTCCACCAATACCTTCGCCCCTTCCACCTTCTTCGTCCAAAGAATCGTCACCTTCTTCTACTAACAACGGGTCTCCAAACTTGTAACAACCTATAAAATTATTATTTTATTACGTAAAAGTATTATTAATACTCTAAGGTACAGTTATGCTTTTACTATTAAAGACGTGCCTGAGAGTTTTGCTTGCTGAAGAATATAATGCTGAAGCGGCAACAAATGATCGTCGTCAGGTAACAAATTTCCATAAAAGCACGGAGGCGGACTCGGATTACCATTACTCCTCTTCTTTTTACTATCATCTACCTCTGTTAGCCCTTCTGTTTCTTCGCCCACAGCACTATTGCTGCTACTATTACTGCTATTGCTACTGCTAGTATTACTACTAAGCCTTTGTCTAGGTTGTTCGTGACTCTGACTAATAAGATAACGTTCGTGCATAGAATCATCGTCCCTATCTCTTCTTCTTGATTGTTGCTGCTGCTGATGCAATTGTTGCAGCTTTTGCTGCTGCTTCTGCTGCTGTACAAAACTGTAACTGCGAGCCAGTGGCTGCGGCACGCCTTAAAAGATATAAGAAAAGAGAATGGATTAAAATATTGGATACCGATGATTAATTAATTTTGAAGGAACATGAATTATCGTTGTACTTACAATCCAACGAATTGTTACATGCAGTATTCCTCCTATACTCTTTTTCTCTGTCACGCTCCCGTTCTCTTTCTCGTTCTGCAACCTCAAGACTTCTCTGCTTCGACGCATTGCTCAAAACGCCCACACCTCTGACAAGGCTCTTCGAAGGCTCATTTCTTTCGGCTAACATTGCACCGTACATATCTCTAACATTTGCTTCTGAAAGCGACACTGAACATCCATGATGCCTTCTTCCTATACTACCAGTATTATCTTGCTTATTCATATTACGCGGATGCATGGAACTTGGATAAAAGGCTGAAGTGTTTGTTTTGTCCAAACTATTTACTCTTTCCCTATGGTGAATTTCCCTTTCCCTATCTCTATCTCTATGATAACGATTACTGCTTTCCACCAGGGAGCCATACTTTTCACCCTGTGATTTATAACTATGACTCAACTGAACTTCTGGCGGACGGTACGGAGGCATTTCTTGCCTAAATCTAGATTCCATCAATGACTCCCGATATGGCGAAGTGCTTGGTTCAGGACCATACGAACCTCTACTACTTTCTCTACCTACAGCAACAAAACGGATTCAGGTAATTTCTTACTTCTATTTTTCATTCGGTTTGAATGAAGATTATTACAGATCTTAATTTTTTAATAAAACTTAACTCACATTCTTACCATTTTTATTCTTTTCCAATTCTAAATTCCCTGCCCTACACTCGCGTTGTGAATCAACAAACGTCTTCTTCTTAAATAGGGGAGTACTAGTCGAAAGTGACAATCCTAATGGAGGTGGTTCACCCAACGGTACTGATTTCTGATTCTTCACACTTTCTAACGTGCCACTCTTGTGCCCCCTAGCTTCCAACGTACCGCTGTGTTGCCTGGGCGAAGATTGTGCTTGACTTGGCGGTGTCTGGGCGACGGAGCGATGATGATGTCGATGAGGAGAATCCAACAATCGATAGCCAGTCGATTCCAAAGACGTGCGACTGTGAGAAACAGAACTGTCACTAGATCGACCAGAATCCTGAGAATGATTATGCTGACGTCGTGTTGTGGGCACTTCATGATGCCTATGATGTCTATTATTATGATGGTGGTGGTGATGATGATGATGCCGTCTTGAAGATGGAGATGGAGAAGGAGGAGACGTTTGAAGGTCCACGCCAACGCTGGATGTTCTTGTTTTATTTACACTACCACTTTGCTATAATAAAAGGTAGTAGTTCTATACCGATCATTCTTTTAGCATAAAGACTGTGAGACGAAGGACTTACCAACGAAGAAGATAAATTGGAACTTTCTTGATGATTAAACCTTGTTAATCGGCTGACTGAAGAAGTTTGTGTCTGCGTTGATACAGACTCTTTTTTTCTTGGCTCGGTTGATTTCTGAGTATCGGCTCCACTACTACTTGCTGGTTCTGTATTTTGCTTTAATGTCTACAATACGACAAATTCTTGTAATTATTTCTATTAAATCTAATGTCAGTACCATTAAAAACAAAGTAAGTAATAAATATAACCAAATACTCTTTATTTATCAAAATCATTTAAAGTTAAAATATATTATCTGCGCTAGGAAATAAAAATGTGGTACAAGCGAACAAAACATAAAATGTTCTGAAATGATTTTCATGCTTGCAATATGGTATAATGTATACCAGAGTTTTTCTCCTAGCTACAAACAGCTATTTATAGCTGTATGGAGAACAGACAGCTTGCTCACTTATATATTCAACATCCTACAGAGAGACAACATTGATGTATAGAAAAGCTTCTAAATCATTATGTCTACACATACCACGGAATTTGTATCCCTGAGAAGTCAAAGGCTATGTTCAGTGAATAAATATACGCAATGTCAACAGATTTTTATCATTAAATGGAATTTCAAATATTCAGGAGGCTCGCCTAATTTTTAGCACAGTATGACAGATACCTTTAATGCTGTATCACCACCGTTCTAAATTACATATTTGTTATCAAAGTGAATCACTCACCTGAAGCTTTGCTAAAGGAATGATGTCACAATCACTTGGACGGTGCCACACAGTTTTCTGGGATGTTGCATTATAATAATAAAATCTTGAAGTATTTTGATCAAATAATTCCCACCATTGATTGTTATCTGTCTTTTTCCTATAATAAAAAGCGGAACAATGATATATACATATGAATTCCTTATATCTGAGAAATTATTATTTATATTCCAATCCAATAAATTTCATCAAGTAATATAAAACTATTCACTTTGATTACTATTAAATCTAGGTTACAAAGAACATTAAGATTCTATACATGTATCATGTAGAAATCTTGTCGATTATAAATGCTTAATATATCATAAAAGGAAAAGCTTACACGATGATAACTTTCACCAAGCTGATTAGATCAAAAAGACACTTTAATCTTTTAGGCAACTAATTATTTTTCTTAATGAGGAAATTGTCTTTGTAATTCATTGCAATGTAATTCAATGTTAATTATATCTTAGAACATTTACTTATAAAAGAATATATATATTTCTGTCTTACACTGGTACACCAGGTGGAGGATCCCATACACATTCTCCAGTTGTGAGATTAGCATACATATGCTCCTTGGTACGAGGTTCTATAATTTCTACCCATTCCATTCTACTGCAATATTACACAGGATTTTTTATTTTAGAGATATAAATCATTATAAATAACACATAGTAATTTCATTGAAATAATTTATCATAAAGGAATAATTTTATTATTCTCTCTCAGAAAACCTCTTTTTTATAGAAAGTTTACTTAAAAAGATCAACTGTATAGATTAATAAAGATATTAAAATAAATATTATTAAAAAGTATATAAGCGATATTTAAACCTGATAAAATCACTAGTGCACACATTAAATCATTAAAGCATGTGGGATGCACTCGAAGATAAATTTGTTGTTCCTTTTTATTGCTATAATTAAAAACTCTAAAAATAGTGCGGCAAAGTGAAAAAAAAAGAGAAAATATATACATATATATATATATATATATATATATATATATATATACGGTATGTTTAATGCATGGATTAGATCGAGGGGATATTATAGAGTACATTTAATGACAACCGGTCCAATATAGTTTTAGTAAACCGGCAGATAGAATCGCAGCGGATTAGCCATAAGATATAAATAATTAATCGATAGCATTCTGTCAAATTTACGGGGCAAAAGTGGGACACGAAATCGCTTTATCGAAGTTTATTTTCCTTAGATAAAAAATATCGCAGATAAACTACAAATCTCTATAGTGGAAAAAAGCTTCGGTCCTTTAGCAAAATATTCGAAACAACGGGAAAGTGCAAACATTTAAAAACGAGAAAAGTTTCGTTGTAATAAAAGGGTGTCCACCCCCCCCCCCCCTCTAACCATAAATTGATAGGAATGCTGGCTGCAATACGAGCAACCGTCTGATGTCATGCTATCCGTTTAATTGACCGAAATAGGCAGCAGAAATCCATTCGTGCATAGTTGTATACAAAGGAGCGGAAAAAACGAAAGTGGTGAAAGAGACAGAGAGGAAAAGGCGACACACGCATGACTTCGATAATTCGTACATACAGGGTGTTGCAGCAACTATGTTGTAATCGGCAATAGGGTGATTCTACATAAAAAAAAAAGTCGATAATATAGAATAAAATTTATTCATATGACGTTTCGTTTTCGAGAAAATCGAGGTTGAAAATTTGTCAAATATACTTGAACTTGGCCAACTCCGGGTTGGACAGGAGTAAATAATCGGCAGGAAATTATTCTACATAAAACGTTTTGTTTGCGAGGAAAATAAATTTAGAAATTTATCATGTGTACTAGGCCAGTTCTTAAGTAACTTCTATTTTCTTGAAAACGAGACCTGAAACGGAATAATGTTATTTTACATTTTCCACTTATTTTCACACGTAGAATAACCTACTGCTGACTGTTTTATTCATACCTAGTCTGTAATTAGCAAGTATACTTAAAAATTCTTTAATTAGTTTTTTCCCAGAATGAAGCATCATACAAACAAATTTAATTCTATAGTTTTGACTTGTTTGTTCACGTAAAATCACCCTATTGCTGATTGTAACACAGTTGCTGGGACACCCTGTATACATGAAATATGAAATTGTTCAAATGAATCTTGTTGAACTTAAAGACCCACCCAGTTATGTATATTGATAAACTTAAAAATCATTAAAAGAAACACTATCGTGCGTTCGAAGAATATGACGAGGCTCTCTGCAAGAAAACTGGGACGGGTCACTGGGAAAAAAATTCACTATCGATCCGCGAAACATAGCCACTATATCGCAGCGATGGTACTTATTTCCATTTCCCTAGAATCGAACGAGTTTCATTCTTACCCGTCGGAAGCCATCGCGAACAATCAATCCGTGTATCAGCAAAAACAAAACACCTCACGTCACTTGGTGAACACTTTGTGACACTTCACGAGCGCTGCAATGACACTTCGATGTCGCAACGTCCCATTTCCACGAGCACGAGCGACGCAGCCCCTTCATGGCAGCCCACCAGCGGCCATCTTTTTTCTTCTGCGAGTTTCAACGTTCTGCCACTATAGCGAACAAAAACTTACTTTATCCTAGATTCCCGACATATCGTCTCCAAGATGCGCTCGAACGCTCTTCTCTAGCGCTTCCACGTCTGTGAGTATTTACTCGCGATTCGATTCGCGATCGGATACTACTCACCGATGATATATCCCATGATCCGTAATTTATCTCGCTTCCTTTTTGTTTCTTTGGTTTTCTTTTCTGTCTTTTTTTCTTTATTTTTTTTTTTCTTTCTTTTTTTTTTTTTGGTTATGTTACACTTCCCGGACTTAAGATGAATATCGATTGATTATTCGGATGGTCTACATTGCTTACATCGCTGGATAACTATAAATACAAGACTAGACACTGTTCATAGGAATCGACCGTGTTTTTATGGTTGACATCTTTGATAAAACTGTTATCTCTTCGTAAGTGATAACGTATGTATGTATCGCGCAGTTGAGGTTAGAAATGCCCATGGTCGTATCTTTACTCGTTTGAACTATGTTTGAGCATAGTGGATTGTCCCCAGACTCGCATTTTCGAATGGTTTCTTGAAACTTTGGATTTGTTTATGACTAGTCATGTCATTTTAATTACTCACATTAATATTCGAACACAACACATTATCTCTACTTACATTTGTTGCTTTGTATAAGAGGGGATGATTTAAATATCGTGTTGTTCGCTCTATGAAAATATATGAACCTTTTATTGTAGCTTGAAAATATGTAAACAATTTCTCTTTAAGAATAGCATTTAATTTTACAGTAGGCTTAAAAAAAGAGATTGTCCTCTTTGTTTCTTAAATTCGAAATGGTCTTCTTTATATCTTCTAACAGTATCTGCTATAATTAGTAATAATAATTATGCAATTTCACAATAACTTTTATCCTTTTTTCTACGACAAATTACAAGTTGTCTTTGATCAAAACTAGTATTCTTCCCTTTTCCTAACATGTTAAGTTCCTCGATGTATTATAAAACTATACATGTTAATTTCATTTGTCGTTTATTATACAAAGTAAATGTATTCCGCAGTTCGAAAGCGAATCGTCTATAACTGTCCGCAAGAATCTGTCCGATAACGATAACTGTCTATGGTTTATCTCCACCACTGAGGAGGAGGTGGTTCCCCCTTGAAACAGTGACGCGAGTAATGTGACACGGCAGTGGCTTCTCTTTAAAGATGCGTAACGTCTTTGTATCAATGAAACAACACTAATGCAACGACAAAACTTTTTTATTTAAAATTTTTCTTTCTTCAAGACTCCGGAAACAGTTTGCGAACAACTTGCGAACAGTTATAAACTTTTGATAAAACTAATTTAAATTTTATTTAATTATTAATATTACACTATTAATATCAATTAGTAATAATTATTTAAATTAAATTGTAATTAAATTCAGTTACTTGGATTTACGACAAATGCTGATACTGTTAGTTATAAGATTTATCTATTAACGACAACGAACGTTTAAGAGTCATTGAAGGTATTGTAGTTATTACTATAATATATTGTCAGATCTAACATCCTTTTGGCACCTTGAAGGTAATTAATTATTCGTAGACGTTGCTAAAAAATGAAAATTTTACTAAATCCTTATTGGTTAACATGTTAAAGACAAATCACGTTGTAAGCAAAGTAAGTGTAATTATCTACGTAACATATATACATATACATAACATACATACATACATATATATATCTGCATAATTTCTCATTAAATAATTAAATGTGAGCCAAATTACATCGTGTTTGGTCTCATTTTAATCAGAAAAATCTCATCAATATGTTAATGAAATTTTTATTAACGAAAAACTGAAAATAAACAAATTTCTTTATTGCATTAGTGTTATCTCACCGATATATAGGTTTTTAATTGTTCCCATTCTCAATCCCTCTACCTTATTCATTCGCTATTTTTCTACGTCTGTCAGTGTCGGCAAATTACAAATAGTTTGAAAATGGAATCTTCTATTCGCTAACTGTTGCGCAGCAACCTAATCCTGAATACTTATAGATAATTTACTCACAAGTGTTATGTTCTCTTCTTTAAATGCACAATAAGAAAAGAAATTTATTTGCATTATCGCAAATATTTTTTTATCCTAATTCACCAGAATCAAATGCAAACGACATCTGCACTATTTTACAACAACTATATTACAAATTACTTTAACGTTCCTTTTTCTACCGTGTAGAGTCTGGAGCGTATCACGATAACAGTGCATCAGAATTTTTCATTTATGCGTTGTAAAAAAGGATGATATCATTCATTAAATCCGAGTGACGTTCTTACGGTGAGCAGATATTCAAGATTTAAGAAAAAGCCACAAGTATTCATGGTGCTATCAACCTGTAACTTGTAACCTTTTTGTATATAAAAAGTTTTTATTGTCTTGTAAACAGTATTTGTTAAATTTGGGTTCTGTTATTCGATCTTTCTACCATAATCAATGTTAAATCCTATGCAATTATATGCTTGTAACATTGTACATATATGTGACATAAATTGTGACACACACACACACACACACACACACACACACACACACACACACACACACACACACACATATGTAAATTATTGCTTATTTTTTATTTAGTACATAATTAGCAATTTTCATATTACTTTGAAACATAGTTTATAATTGTAAGAAAATTCAGTAAGTCTATCATCATTTTGATAAAAATTTAATAATTCAATTATTAACTTTTATATTTTATTTTTAACAGTGTCAACGTTATCGAAGGAATAAGTAATATATTTAGATTGAGTGCTGTGATATAATACCGACAATGGATCAAGATGTATTAACAGTCTTAAAGCTATTAATGATAGGAGAATCAAATGTTGGAAAATCAAGGTACCTATTTAAAACAATAGATTACTTTTCAATGCTATGTAAGTTGAGTCAATATATTTATATTATTGTTATTGTTGGCAGCATACTCCTTAGATTTACTGAGGATGAATTTCATGAAAATATGCAAAGCACAGTTGGCATGGATTATAGAACTAAACAAGTCACAATTGATGGCAATACAGTGAAACTTGCAATTTGGGTTAGTTACTTCAGTGTATCAAAATTTATATTTTTTATTTGATGCAATATAATATATTCAAAAATTATTGCAGGATACTGCCGGACAAGAACGTTTCCGTACTTTAACGCCTAGTTACTACAGAGACGGTCAAGGTGCTATATTAGTGTATGATGTTACAGATAGAGTTACTTTTATGAAATTAGAAACATGGCTTAACGAATTGAATACATATTGCAATAAGACAGATATTATTAAAATGGTAGTGGGTAATAAAATAGATTTACCAAACAGAGAAGTAAGCACTGAAGAAGGTTTACAATTTGCCCGAAGACACCAAACCCTATACATTGAAAGCAGCGCTAAAACGGCAGACGGAATCAAATGTTGTTTCGAAGAACTTGTACAAAAGGTATAATCATTTATATCCTCTACAATTATTAAGTCTTATTTATTAATATTGTTTGTAGATAATACAAACTCCTGGACTTTGGGATCGACATGCTCTTCTTAAATCTGTAGCATATGGTAATGGTAATATGGGAGGAGCAAGACATAGAGGTCAGAGAGGGATACAATTGGCAGATGAGACTCAGCCATACGAACCGCATACAAATTGTTATTGCACTTTGATTTAAATGATTGTAATATAAAATTCTGCCAGTGATAACTGTAAAAGAAACTATAGCTTGAATATGATCTAAACTTTATTCAAAAACTAGATATTGAAGAGTGAGATCTTTGAAAACAAACGTGAATAATAGTATGTCACATTATATTGCTTTGTGTATGTTATGGGAAGAAATATTTTGTACTTTATGTATCAAAGATGGATACATACATATACAATGAGTTTGCTTCTATCTTCTAATTCTTTGTTAAATAGTTAAATTTTATAGGTATTTGTGATACAAAATTTATATTCATGTAAATATATTATGCGTATGCACATAATTTAATGACTAATAAATATCAATAGAACTTCAGTAACGCCATAAACAAATATGGTATTTTTAACTCCTGTAGAAAATACTTTTGCATGTGCTGCAGCATTTATAGCTTCAATATTTTCTGATCTTCTTTGCTATCATGATATTGATTTGATTTTGATATTTATTTGCACAATAAATAGGTAAAATACATATCATTACAGATGTAAACAAAATGTATTTCAATATTATGTTAAATATGTTTATTTAATCTTCTGCATTTCATATGATTATATTTTTAAGATGTGATCAAATAAAAAATAATTATCTCGTACATAAAATTATTTACTTAAAATTATTTTAATGCATTTATCTCTATGAATAAAAAAAATTTCTCTATTTAAATTGTGGCAGAATAATGTGATATCTCACTCTCTGTGATACAAACAGTTGCCTGTTAAAATATTTGATTTTAAACAATCATTTCATGTGTCCTGAAAATTAATTTAATTTATATGTAATTAATTAAATCAAGCAATTATGTTATTTGACCGTTACAGAAGCTATGAAAACGTTACTAAATATCCGCATAATGAAAAGTAAACTAAGTTACAATATTTCAATTATATCTGAAACAACTTTAAATTGTGAGGTACATCTCTTGCTTAAAATCAATTAATTATTTGTAGAGAAATTTCCTTTGAATCATCTACAACATTATCATCAAAAGAAATTTTACACACAACTAAATTAGATGTCGTCCTAACTAATAAAGGACTTCAAATATATGGAACATGGAGTACAGAAAAATTACTAAAGTTATTAACAAACAGACTTAAACAATGCATTCATGAGCAATCAAATACGCTGAAAACTATTTCTAGTGGAATAAGTGATAAAAGATTATGGATCACTGTCTATAGTGGCTTATACAGTATTAGTGTTTTAAAGGAATTAAGAAAGAAAGGTGTTTCTATCTATAACATAAATTAAAACAAAAATTACATTGATTCAACTCTATTTTTAGGTATGTCTATGTACAGCATCGTAAAAGCAATGAAACTGGGCCTCATCAGTCTTAGCTATTGTGAACTTCTTAATTTTAGAGAATTTGATGTAGAACCATATAATTTGGAGTCCAAAGAAATGTGGTTCAATAAATTTAACGATGGGCTGATTTTAAATTTAAGATCTACAGGTTTAAGTGAAATGAATTGTTGGAATATTATCATATATGGAGTAGTACTTCAAACTCCAACTATTCTTCGTCATTTAATTTTAAGTGGCATTGATGTTCCTGGAATTTTAAATTGGCAATCTCCATTTAATTTTGCATCATCTAAAGTAATTGAATTTTTGAAACACATTGAAATAGAAGAAGATGTCATACAATTAGTAGAACAACATGGAATCGATGAAGAAACTGAAAATATGTTAATTGATTTAGGACTTAATGAAATGGAGAAAAAATTTTCAATTACAGAGGTTTGAATACAATTGTTTAACTTGTTCTATATACCATACCTGTTGTGTTAATATTTTCTGCAGGAATTAATATGTGAATGCAGTTTAACTATATTGGAACCAACCTGTAGTTGTCTAGAAATAACACAAAAAGGTTGCAGGATAAATAGCTCTAAAAGCAGTTCTAGTTTTGCTAGTCGACCAGATTGTTACCAACAATATGCTTGTCAATGTCAAATTTTAGCAAAAAATGAAACAGTACATGAATTAACAGCACAACAAAATGATTACTTAAGGTAAATGATAATTGTTTGATATTAAGAAATATTGTTTTATTTTCATTCTCCAATTTCCTGTAATAGACAAAATATCATGGTACCATTATCATGGGCAGTGGCTAAAACTTTAGAATACAATCCATCAGATCCAGTACATTTCATAGGATATAAATTATTGCAATGGACTTGCAACAACGTTTCTCAAACGGAGAAAGACAAACTTCAACAATCAATTGCATTATCTACTATAAAAATGGATCATAAACTTATTGTCAGTATTATTTACAATAATTTTCAATGCTTGAAAAATAGTTCCTTTATTTTATTAAAAATAATTAGTACAGTGTATAATAATACCATATATAAACATAAAGCATTAATATTCTTAAACTAGGAGAAAAAACATTTAGAAAAAGAGGGATTAATTAAAACTCTGAATCAAAATGCTATAATAAGAAATATCCCTTGTGATATTTGTAAAAATCATCAAGAGTTGTATCGTATTAAAAAACAATGTTGGAAATGCGTATGGAGACCAATTAGAAAATTAGAAAGTTGTGAATTTCCTGATATATGCAGTTCATGTAAAATCAATGTATCAGACGAAGATGGCAATGCCTAATTATTATCTTATTTGGAGCATTTTAACAACTAATAAAAATGTCTATAAAAGATAGATATTTAGAAAGCTCTTTAGAAAAAATTCTTTAAAAAACTCGTTTATTTTGTAATTTGCCTTGTACATTTGTTCCAAGATTATTGAAATGGTGCAATGTAATTCCATGAAAGTGGAACAGTATGGAATGAATAAGTATTAAATTCATTTCGTCATAATACAAAAGAGACTCCAAATACATTGTGGCAGTGAATCTAATTACAGTCCTCCTTAAACATATGACATAATGTTACATTTGTATGGATTTTTATATTACGTTGTTAGCAGTTCTAAAATAAAATTATATATAAAATTTCGATTATATTCACTGATGATAGTGATGACGTGGATAGGCTTAATTATAATACGTATACATGTGTTTTTATAACATATAGTGTCCAAAAATGTCGCGTGTTTAATTTTATTACAAGATCCTCTTTTGTGATTATCCTATATGGTACAGTAATTAACAATATATATCTTTTTTCTTACTGAAACTTTCTTTGTTGAGTGTAACTGTTAAACAATTCTTAGTTTAAAATGTATGATAAACAATGCTGGTTTTTTGAAAAAGCATTGTTCTTGTTCGTCGCTAGCTAAAATAGCTTTCATACTTGTGAACATAAAAATGAATGAGTTTATGAAACATTCTCTATATGTTTATCATAGTAACAGTCATTTAAAGCATAAAATCCGCGTTCCTTCTCTGTATAATCGCATTTAGAATGTCCCTGTACATAGAATATAAGAATGATTTCTGCAGATTTAATGATTCAGGTACTACTGTAATGAATCAATGATATAGACTATTTGTGTTGTAAATACATTAAAATGAGTAATAAAAGTAAAGGCAGTGTTTGTTAAATTCCTTAACGTGTCTTTTTCTCAGTTTCCAGCACTCTTTTTCATACGTATCAGCTATTTCCATTCTTGTTAAAGACATAGAGAAAGTGAGAGTGAGAGAGAATGAGGGAGTACTTCAATAAAATAGCAAAGTATCAAAATATATTTTTGTTATCTATATGTTTGGTCTATATCCTGAGCTACTAACAGAATGGGGTTCCCTATTATGATAAACTTTTCTTCGTATTATTAAGTAAAAGTGGAAGTACAAAGTAGAGAGTAACAGTTAAGTCTATATTTCGTATGGACGTTTTTCGCAGTCTATTAATAAATTGTTCACAGATCTTTCAATTCTTCCTTCAAGTTATTTAAAACAACTTAGCTTAATTAAAGGTAATAATATATTCTTGTTACAATTCGATTTCCTTTGTTCTCCTTTTCCTTAAATGTAATAATGATTGCAATGAGTAAAGAAAAAATTTCCCAATGTGTCGATGTGGCAATTCTATTACCGTTTACTTTATGAGTAATTAAAATGTAAATTATCCGATTTAAACGGAATATACTTGAAGTTTGTTAATTTTAGTCTTCTCTTCTTCGGATTCGTCTCGACAAATCATAAGCGTATGAGAGAGACCACAGGTAACAGCAGTAATGTACAAACCTTCCAACGCTTTCACTTCCATCGGGGTAGTCGAGGACTTACGCATTTCACCGAAACCCTGTAATTATTCATCAAAGAAGAGGAGTTTAGTTTAAAAGTCTGCTAAAGATTTCTCTGTTAAAAGATTTATTCGTTATACAATTATTTACCAATTCACCGAAAGTAGGACTAGCACCCCAAGCGATAACCGAATCATCCGCCGCGACTACTACGCTAGTCTGAGAACATCCGACGCATCTAATTTCCCAACCAGACAAATCTTGGATCGGTTTGGGGTACATATTTGCTTCTCCGGTACGTTTCGTTTGTCCGAACATCAAGGCTGATCCGTGCACATTGATGGCAATGCTATAAGTACTACCACAATATATAGCCCTGACACCACGAGTAGGCGGCTCCAAGAATTTAATTAAACGAGGCACTAGTTCATCTCGTTGCTCGTTGTGGCCCAAACGACCGATACCTCCAAATCCCCAGGAAAATGCACGATTTTTGCTATCAATTGCAACAGTATGATAGTGCCCACAACTGAAATCCGTGATCTCAACACGATCTAACGGCGTAACATGGCCATCCTTTGCTCTTTCAATGTATAAAACAATTCTCTTAGGCACTTTCTCAAAATGAAACGCCATCTTCGTGTTAGTTATAAAATATTTTCCATCTGTGTTATGGCCCAATGCTCCATACTCTGGGCTTCCAAATGAGTGTAGACCACCTTTAATGTCTAGGATCATAGAAAAATCTGCACCGCAGCCCACTTTCACTATTGGCGGCCCAGAATACTTTACTTTAGTGGCAGAGACAATGCAGGCATCGGATTTCCCAACGCCACATTGACCTAGTTTATTGTCTCCAGCGCCAAATACGATGCCGCGACTTGTTAAAAATAAAGTATGATTGCGGCCGCAAGATGCTCCTATAACTGTATGACCTTTTAATGCTGTGACTTCCGTAGGTTCATCCCGACGTTTCATATCACCAACACCTAACTGACCTGAAAAAGTTATGTCATAAAAGTTTCTAAACAATCTATTTATAAAATTTGTGTGTGTGCGTGTATAAGTAGAAAATCATATTCTCATGAAATTAGTATCAAATAAGAAATTTGTTAGTCCAGTACCAACAGAAATGATACGACTAAACAAATCTTACAAACTTTCAATTTATGTGAATCACATTTACTTACATAGTAATACTTAATAATAAGATAAGTTTTGTTTACCTTTCATTCATTTACCTTTATCATTTCTACCAAAAGCCAAGCATCTGTTATCCTCAGTAACAATAATACTATGAGAAGCAGCCGGGCCAGAAGCAACTAATCTGACTCTAGCGCCGTTTAAATTTTTGAAAGTATGTGGGGTCCACAAACTACGCCCTACATTAACTTTTACGCCTTTAGGTGGAGCTTTACGTCCTGCCATGTCCCAGTTTGTTAGACCACACATTAGTAATGTTCCAGGCTTGCCCCATCCTCCCTAAAATAAACAAAGAATCTGAGGATAAAGAATTTATAAAATAACAAAATTCAACAATTATAAATGCCAATTATACATAGCTATGATCATTATAAAGAATAAAATCATTGTAGTTTGATTTTATCTATAATTTTATAATTAAAATATATCTTGCGCAAAATGAACAAGTGTTCAGATATCTTTGAGCACTAGTGTGGAAAAAACCCTTACAAAACTGTATCATGCTTATCTTTATAATTAAAAGATAGTAGCAGTCATTTGACATTTATAATTAACAATTATGTTTTGAAGGCTACCAATCTTATTTCCAATGATCTACACTTAAACTTCCAAATTCTGCTTCTGTCATATTATGTACTTTTCATATAAAGGCATTAAAAAAATACAATTAATGCTATTTTCACAGCCTGGATTATCACACTTAACGTTGTTACACTATGCACTGTTATACTTTACATTGCTTTGTCTCAATTTCTTGATGAAGCTAACTGCAATGTTGACGAAACATCAGGGATCTTTTCATGCTGGACAGCTCTTGCCCAGAAGTCTCAGTGTTAAATGCAGCAATGTTAAGTGTACACAATTGGTGTTTTATAAATTAAAATGTTATAGACGAAGAAGTCTAAATACACAGTTTTATATGGCCTTTCCAATTTTCCAATTCTATAAAAATCTGATGGTACAAACAATCATCAGTTTATGATCTTTCCTCTTATGAAATGAATTCTTTTTCATTGAATGTATGGCTGTGAGGCTTATCAGCGTCGAAATGCCAATGTCGCTTTCTCACTCATTTAGATATCAATATCCTGTCTGTCTGAGACAAATAAATATATGAAAACGATGAAAATAATTTCACCTCAGGCGGTGGCAATTCCGGAATACTGGAAACATCGGCAAGATCATCTTCGGCAGCGTCCTCACCGTCGGCATTCGAGCCGGTCTCAGCGTCATCAACGTCCGAGTCGTGCTCACTCGAGATGTCCTCCTCATCATATTCGACCTTCCTTGATTTCGCGCGGCCCTTCTTCGTCGCCGGATTTTTACGTTTAGTCGACATATCGGCCGAATCTCCTCTATCTCAAATTTAATCGCTCTCAGAGGAAATTAGTTATCGCGGGACGCGCGATACAATGACATTAATCGATGTAATGGCGCTGAGACCTGTACTGTTCGACAAATGGACAACAAAAACGCGGCCACCTGGCGCTCAAAAATCATAATAAAACCATGCTCCAGTGATAAGTACAAAGCAAACTCAAGTTTATGATTGTAAATCGCTGAGAGCGCGTTCCGTGGTCCACTCGTTTCAAGCACGTGGAACACGAGAACCGAACGATCATTTACGAATCGCGCGAAAATTTAAATCTCGCACACACAATAGAAATTAAATGCACTCGAAAATCTTTATTTTCCTCGTACAATTAAAAATGTCTTATTATCGTGCTAGCACACTCGTGCTTTATGACTGTTAATTAATTCATTGATTTGTTTGGCCTTGATCATGTTTAATGATCAATAGACTCCGGGCTTCTACATATTCTTATATTTTTATGAACGTATCTAAAGTAATAGGATTTAAATAAGTATCTGTTTCATCTACCAAATATTATAACAAACACTCTATTTTGGATATTTTACATATTTTTGCATATTGTATGTGTTTATTTAATTTTGACTTCGTAGTCGAGGAATAGACTTGGTTTACAGTATTTTACATGTATGCATTTTTGTACCTTTAAATTTCGTGAAAGTTATATTCTTATATTCGAATATTTGAGAAATTAATATAAAAACGAATTAAAGTTTCGGGTAGTAGGGTAATTAATTTGTTCATTAACAGTTACATATAGGAAATATACGAAAGATTGTTAATTTGGATCAATTGAGGATTTGAATTGTCGTCAAATTTGTTTATAAATCGTAACATCTGATCAGTACGAATCGAGACATCACGTCCGATTCGCTTGAAAGCAACGTCATGCTTAATTCGCGTTATTCTTTGAGTGACGCGATTATTCCGTCCGTTTCGTAAGTTTGCATTCTTTATATCCGTTTCAAATCTGAAAAGTCAGTCAGTTTGAGAAAATATCTACGTCCTCAATTTTACATTTAAGGAAATTATACTCTCTCGAAATACAAGTTTTCTTTTCAATTCCGAAAACTTTAAGTATTGTGATGAAAGATTGAATTATTTAAAAAGACATTTATTTTACTGTGATATATACATATATTAAAAATAAAACGTTAATTAACTTTAAATATATCAAAGTAATTGTAACCTATTTATTTGGAACGTAACTTAAGGTATGAGTTTGTATAAAATTATGTTATATTATTTTTATTATGTACATTTCTTTACGTTTCATTATATATTAACGAGTTCTTGTTGTTTATATATGTAGTTCTTTATTTATTAACTTTTTGAAGTTTAAAGGTTAGGGGTAATGTATATAGTTGTAGAGGTTATAATTTATTTATATAGAGTGACACAGTAAGTATAGTACAATCAAGAGGCGCTTGATTTTTTATGGAGAAATAAATCGAAATGCAGGAATTTCTTATCATTTTTTGTAAACCATTTTTCAACTTTGTTTTGTTATATGAACATAACATTTTCAATATTTTCAATATTAAATTATTTAATTGCATCCATCATCGTTGCTTTTATATTCATCAATTAATTTCACAGATATATTATGTTATTTTTTGAAATTTATAAAATTACACGTTTGAAAATGTATGCATCATGTAGGAAGCGGATGTATGTGTATGTATATGTGCGTCGGTACGAACAACGAGTCAAAGGTGAAAATTATCGCCGAATTGTTACCATCGCAAAAATAAAAAAATCGGAACCGGCTCGTCGGCAACGACAGTTAATGCCCG
The DNA here is from genome assembly GCA_014737475.1 of Bombus confusus. Taxonomy (NCBI): domain Eukaryota; kingdom Metazoa; phylum Arthropoda; class Insecta; order Hymenoptera; family Apidae; genus Bombus; species Bombus confusus. Next base: position 1,456,662 of record JACXIV010000085.1, read on the forward strand.
GAATCTGAATGCGTAATCGTCGTGCCGATCAGCCGGTATGTCAACCGGTGCAAACGGACAGACACGTAGAATTAGGAATTGAATTGTCGAACAAAAAAATCCGAAAGTCAAAAGTTGCGCGCGGTAAGTTTGACCTTGTTTAATTTTCAACAAGGAAAACGTAAGTGGGTCGTGATACCGAGTGTTATAGTCGATCGTGTTAACATAATATATATGTACTTTCAATTTTGATTACATTGTACTTTAATTTGAAACGCGATCTATCACTTGTGTTCATACTGTAAGAACACTGTTTCCCATTCGCTCCTTAGCCTACATGTATTATAAAGTGTGATATAATTTTCATTGCAGATATCCTTCGTAAAAGATGGAGTTCCCAAATCTAGGAGAGCATTGTTCAGAGAATAGTTGCAATCGATTGGACTTCTTACCTCTTAAATGTGATGCATGTTCTGCAATCTTTTGTTCTGAACACATATCATACAATAACCATAGCTGTCCAAGTGCTTATAAAAAAGATATTCAAGTTCCAGTATGTCCACTTTGTAATGCTCCAGTGCCTATAAAACGTGGTGACCCTCCAGATATTGCAGTTGGGCAGCATATTGATGACGAATGTCAATCAGATTTGAAAAAACCTAACCAGAAAATTTTTTCTAATAGGTAAAATAGACAAAATTTTGTTTAGATAAAATTTTATGTTGTTTCAAAGGTGATGATTTTGAATAATCTTGTAATTGTAAAAAATAGTCAATTGATTTTTAAATTAACTTTTCTCATTCTAGATGCTCCTCAAAAGGTTGTAAAATTAAAGAAATAGTCCAAGTACGTTGTTCCGATTGCGGTAACAATTTCTGTCTAAAGCACAGACATCCAACGGATCACGCGTGTATAGGCCAGGAAGAGATGACACGAAGAAAACGGCTCGATGCCCTAGAAAATAATATGACAGTAAATAGGAGAAATGGCGAAATCTTCAAGAATTATCAAGGCAGTATGAGCGAAGACGAAGCTCTTGCAAGAGCTCTCCAAGCTTCGATGCAAGAGGCAAATACTGCTAAACAAGCGCTTGAGGCTGTACCTTCTGGAAATAGAGATAGATGTAGACTCTCGTAATTCCATACAATTTAATCTTAATTCTATGCAAATTTTTGCAATCTCTTTAAGATATGTTCTTCAGCTGCATAAATATAGAGAAATTGTTATATCTTTCAGAGATTTTCTTGCGATAAAAGCAATCTAATGACTATAAATTTCCATATAATTCAGCTTGACTTGTAACTTAACCATTGAATTTTCTATATCAATATCTAAAGAAGACAAACTTTTAAGGTTTATTCATAGATCATTTCAATTCATAAATATATGGACTATAATAGTTATACCTTTTGTACAAATGTATAATATATATCTGATATTAATCACAAAACTCAACATTGCACAATATTTACATTATAATAAGATCTAAATAATCATTAGCAACATTGCCTGCCGAATAAGCGTGATTTCAGATAAAATATTAAAGGCCAGCCTCAAACAAGAGTGCCTTAATATTATGTAAATCTAAAGAAATCTAAAGTCCAGTAATCTTTATCTTCTTTACATCACTTTTTCCTCTAAGGAAATTTTTAATTCCCCTATCTTAATTTATGTAATTGATGTAACATTAAGAACTTTAGTGTCTGATTTATGGTTCCTTTTTTCATGTAAATTGTCATCTATGGACTTATAATAATTAGCATTATGAAATTACCATCAAGAGAATCCTGTAACAATCTTGTGAGCTTATTGTCTCTATAATCAACGTATGTTGTAGAATTCTCTGATTGAAATATGATATATCCTAATGCTAACAAACTTTTATTTATATTAATTCCATCCTTAAACTTCGCACCAATCGCTTATATCTTTTTATTACATCCAGATCCAGCTAAATCTACTAAAAGAAACTTCTTCATTATTATTGTTAATATTACTTTCTTCTTGTTGATATATGTATAAAATGAATATATTCCGTGACTATGAGTGCCGTGTGCATTCATTGCGGTTTGCACGTCCTCTATTTCTTTGTGTCAGATATACTAATACTTTATTGCTTTGTAACTTCTTTGTCTGCAAGCCGTATTAGTCGTTTGACAAAGGCATGTTTAGAATGTACAACAGGTGCTAACACAGTAAACGCATCCTTGTTTTACAAAGCTTACAAACAAAGAAGTTATAAATACAATAGAGATGTTGTGCAACAAGTATTGTAGACAATGAAGTTACAAATGCAATAGAATGGTGCCTTAGTAGACGAGCTTAATTTTTGTTAAAATGTATATTCAATTTGGCACGACTTTTAAACACATAAAAAACAATATTTCTATTATTCCAATATTTGTATTTTTACCTGCTTTAATAATTTAAAGACAATTGCATTTCTGTAATATAAAGACTTTTTATCTTTCGTCACAAATACAATTTGCATTTGTATTCTTAAAAATAAATAATTGAAGACAATTTAGATTTTAATTTAACAAGAATCTATAAGATACTTGTATATTTATTAGCAAAATGTAAAATATGCAACTTATTATCTATATATTTAATTTTATCTTTACATCTGAATATTGTACTCCACCCTAAAAGAAAACCAACTGCATCAAAAAAAAAGAACACAAAGATAGCGATTGATATTGAAATACTTTATTAATCAGTTTTATAAATATATATACATTTAAGAATTATTCGGAGACTATAATAATTTCCTATTTAATAAATATTGTCAAAACATCTGAACCTTAGGTTTTTCTTAATAAATTATTCACTTATATAAGTATATAAAACCAAAATGTTTACACTTCACTTGTTACTGATCTTCAATTAAATTTACATTTGAGCTGAGTGAATTAACATTTTTTTTACAACAAAATCTAATATTCTTTGTTATGATTGCCTTCCTATCATACTAATTTGATTTTTATTTATACCAATTAGATAATATCACTATGATGAAAAGATATACATAAGGATATGTAATAAAATAATTCAAGTATTTTGATTTTCTGTAAAGTATCCTATGGAAGGTATAGAGTACATGTTTTAACGAAAATAATTAATATTTTAATAAATAATTATCATTTTTCGACTATATCACACATTACAATAATCTTGATTTTAAAATAAATAAATAATGTATTTTTTTCAAAGCTTCTCGAGATTTCGTTTAATATTTTTTTCATATCTGAGATACACCATAAAGTAACATACCAAAAGGCCTTATTGGCAGAATAAATAATTCCTTATTTTCCAACTTTTCCCAACTTGGTATCTGTCTTAGGGTTAGCTGTGACACTCTGCACACGAACAATCACTTCATTAATTTTTGTTTGCAGATTTCTAATATCTTGAATATAAAGAAGAGCAAGGATTTTAGCTGCGTTCTCCACTGCAGTCTTCTTCAGTTGGAAACCAGGATCACAATTCATAATAGGGTAGGGTTTGCCTCGAATAATTTTGGAATTTGGATTCCTTAAGCATTCGGAATTTAATCTTCTTTGTACTAGTTTACTGCAAGCTTTTAACGTGATCAAATGATTCGGATGTTGTGGAATTTGGAGCAGTTTTGCCAGAGAATAGATCCCATTTTTAAATTCATTACTCTCAACTAGTAACCATGAAACGGTGAAGATAATGTGTTTATAAAAGTAGGAACATTAATATTAAAAACTTTCAAATTAACAAAAAGGAGCGTAATTTGAAAGTTTATCTGTGTATTTGTCAAAACATATAAACACATCAAAGAAAATTATTACAAAATATACTTTATGTTTTAACAACATAAAAGATATTAATAAATTAAGTGAAAGGCTATAAAATATAATATATATTTCATAAAATACTTTATAATATTTGTATGCAGATGTTTTATCATTTTTATTACTGTTAAAGATACAAAATAGCAAAACAATTAAAATGCAAAATATTATTTAAAAATAAACAAATATATAAGTTGGTAAATAATATTTATATTGTATATACTCACAGTCTAAGTTATCAAGTGGATTTGTGGACTTAAGATGTGGCACCAGTGCTTCCTGTTTCATTTTCAATTTTATTTCTTTTATATTTTTTGAATATTGCTCAGCTGAAAAATACAATTAATGATTATGTAAGAAATTTCCATTTAAATCTTTGATTTCATTCATGAATATTTACTATTATTCTCTGCCTCCAACCAAATAGCGCATCCAATTAGCCATTCAAGTTGATCTACATTGTTACTTGAAATTGGACATTGAACATCCTCACAGTATTTGGCAAAAGTTTTAGGCCAACTTTCACTTTTTATATCACGTAGCTCTTTTCGATCTTGTATATTATACTGACGTATCTTTTGTTCCTCTAACCACAGTGTTACCTTACGAAAATGTTGCGGATCTGTAACATTTTAATAATACTAATATTACAAAAATAAATAAAATCTTATACAAAATATAATTAATTTAAAGTAAATTATTACTGAATGAATAAATTCTTTACCAAGAATTACATATTAAACATGTTAGATTTAGATTTAGATTTTACATTAGATTTAGAAGTTAGACTTTTGTAGGTTACAGCCGTCGAAATGTTTTTTAAAAACAAAGATAATATTTCCTTATAATTTATTATGCAATTTTGAATCTCTATGTTAGACATAATTATAATAACTATTCTAATAGGATAAATTACACCGGTCATTATAACCTATAACAATGTAATTTTTATAGGTTAATATATCATATCTATTATAGACTATTTTATAGGTTAATATAAATACTAAAGGATGTGAAATATTCTTATTTAAATTTCTGTAACTTATCCTGAAATGAATTTACTTATTAGAACAAGATTGATTTAAAGTCAAAGTCAAATTTTACAATTATGCAATTATTAAACAAATTCTAGAGTATTCGAGAAAAATAAACATTCTTCTGGATCTAACTCGTTTAACGAATATGATTTAGAAAATATTAGATTTTATTAGTGACAATATCAATATGTTAAAATTCCTTGGTGATGCATCAGATGTATAAATACGAACCATTTATATTAACTTTGTCCCATTCTAAATATCCGAGTGCCTGAAGTCTTCTTTTAAACATATTGGATATCTAAAATAAACAGAAGTTCTGCAAACTAAAGGTAATAGAAATTGCAAAAACCCTCAATTTCACAAAGACTGTCGATATACTGACACTATACTCATGCTATATTTAGCGAAGCCGGTGAACATAAATGTACCATATACCATATGCACAATTCATTTTCCATGGTATTTATCTCCTATATATAGCATAAATAATGTTTTAATAGATAATTCTGAAGAATAATTCTGCAGTTAACTGGTTTAATTTTACTTAAATAAATGCTGTTAGATAATACTATTTATATTACATGACTTTTACAAAAAATATATAATTGAATACAATGAAAGGTATATGTATACTTTCAAAAATTACCATATAATGTATAAACCGCAATATATCACAATAATAGATTATGCAATATATCGCAATATAGACAAAAATTAATTATATTTCCTTAATATTCAAATTTCATATCCTTTTCATAATTTACTATCATTTCTGAAATATCTATAATAGAATTCATTGATTATATAGATTCCTCTCTATTATGCAGGCAATATAATCCATGAAATATATTATATATGCTTTTGATAAGGTTTAACATTGTATCCAATAATGCGCCAGATGTCAGCACTAGTGCAAATTCAAAATTTCCTCAAAGAAGTAGATTATCTACAGATTAATGACTTCATGAACCCGAAGGTAAAGTTGAGTTGCGCAGGAGCGTTGCGCAGTCACTCAAGCAGAGTCCATTGGCGAAAGTAGTGGGGCTGCCCAGGAGAAAGATGGCCGCCACCAGCGAGGAACCGAGTGTTATGGAGCTTTCTCAGACGAATTCTGGGCAAAGTCGGCCCGTTGATCCACTAAAGATGCTTTATCCGATGGTAAACGAAGAGGAAACGCCGCTGCCACGTTCGTGGAGCCCGAAGGACAAGTACAATTACATCGGCCTCTCCCAAAACAATCTTCGTGTTCACTACAAAGGTACGTTTCTCATTTCGAGCCTCTATATCTCTCAACGACTTTTCATTTTGCCACCCAGAGAATTGTCGCGGACAATTTTTAACATTGCCCGAAACGAAGGATCGAGGAACGATCCTGGCCAATAGGATTCGAATTCTTGCTCGATACGGACGAATCGTTTGACGGAGCTGTAATATCGATTGAAAATGGCAGGGCTCCGTTTCGCGTGTGTCAGCGACCTAAACAAAGGAATCAGCTGATCGGTCATGGTCTCTATTCGACTTTCTCTCGATCGCTCGGTTATTATTTCTCTATCGTGTGCAAACGTTTATTTTAAATAGCAAGTGGATCGAGATCCCTTATCATTAAAGTGTCGGGGTTCTGGCGATGATTTTTCCGGATATTCATGAGAAAAATGAATCTGCGTAGAGAAGGCGCAATGGCAATGACAGCTGCGATGTTTGAACAGTTACTTTTCTCTCTCCTGCTCGCCCACAGCTTCCACGTATTTACCCTCTCTCTCGCACTCGGTCGCGAGCTCTTCTTCGCTCCTGCTCCCCCTCTGGTCTCTCGTCGTCAATCAGTTTCGAAGTGGACGAATTTTTTCACTATTTTCTACCATTGGTATTTATTCGTATTTATTATGTATATATAGATGTTGAATAAATCCATGAAAATTTCGATGAACGACAAGAATCGTGTTATTGTTATTGTTGTTATATCCTGATTTCCAAATTAAGGTCGAGGCTGTCTAAATATTAGCTATTTTGTGTTTGAAAAAGATAGTGTTAAAAAGTAGCCACAAGGATCTTTTTCTCTTTAAGTAAGAAAAAAATCTAGGAATTGTGTTATACTTCCATTTAATTAATACTGAATGATTATTTGTTTCAGTGATTATTGATAATGCTAGGAATAATACTTTTAGATTCGCAAAATGAATATATATATATATGTGTGTGTATGTGTGTATATATATATATTACTGTATATTGAAAGGTATGAAGGATAGATCAATTGCAGAAGACATATCGGTTAATAAATAAACTGTCAGTAAAACGTTTTATGATTTCATTGACTACATTAACAAATTAATGTAAATGTTTTGCATTTGTAATAGATTTGGAAATTTTCTGGAGCAAATGCCATAAATTAAAATATATTATTTGCATTTTTAGAATTGTACTTCAATAACAAATTGAAATAATTTGTTCAGTAAAAGTAAAATTATTATTCACACTTGATCTTTTTTAACTATTTATTTTCTTATTTAATATTTCTTCCCTGTTTTTCGAATTTTATATTCGTTCTTCGTATGTAGATTATAAAGCGGCTTTTAAATCCTTTGTGAACAAGTACAGACATACTCAAAGAAGATTAAAATATAACAACCTTAATTCTTTTCTATTTCTGTTTGTCACAGAGATTGTCTGTCAAGATTATACTAAATCTTTATTTAATGAGCTATTGTATTGTTATAATTAAAGTAGAAATGATTAAGGCTATGAACTTTAATTACTTATAATTTATACGATCATTTCAAGTACTGTTAATAGCTGAATAAATGTTTTTAATTCATATGTAATTTGGTATGTCGTTAATATGAGAAAGTAATACTACAACAACATCAGAAATTATATGTTTCTTTAACATCAGAATATTAATTACTTCAAATAAGTAATCATTCATTCAGTAAGTCTTTGCAACTATGAGGAAATAGCATTGTAACACATCCTATGTCCACAAGGGAAATAAAAGAAGTGTAATGAATTCTTAACAGTGTATGTTATTTTGTTACTATCGGCCATAGAACTTTATTCTTCCACAGTTTCCATTTTTAAATAATAATATTTAAATTATTTGATGGAAAAAATATCTTCTTTATTTTATTATTTAGGATTTCGAATATTTTAAGATTCGTGCTCATTGTGGTTTATTTAAATTAATTTAATTTACTAAAAACTAATCTAATTTCTAATTTATCTAATTTATATATTTTTCTAAATATCTAATTTTTTAATGTAACGTTAGTCTTATTTATTCATACAGCAATTGTTTTCGATCATAATCGATAAAAATTATAAAACTATATATTTAATAAATTGCATAGAAACATTTTCCAAATTCTTTAATGAAAATTAAAAAATATAAAAACATACAATTTATGCTTCATCCGTTCTTGTTATTTTCTCGTTCTATCTGTGTTACTACTTTTTCCCCCCATTTTTATTCTTATTTATTTTTAGTATTATTTATCTTAAATTGTCTTTGCATCGTAAAAATTTTTATGATTTTTTTTTTTTTTTTATTATATTTATCGTTTCAATTTTTGCTAAGTGTTAAGAACAATACTTTATACAAAACTGATTCCATGTTATTAGCAGAATTAAGACAGAAATGGAATTGTTTAAATGTACGTCGAATAAATCAAGAAGACAATTTAAAAACGGGAAACTAAACTTCATACTTCTCTGTTACAATTAAATCTAATTGCAAACTTATTTTCAAAAAATCCGCGCTCTTCAATTTAATTCATTAACCTTCTTGTTGACACAATTAGCATTTCCTACGAGGAAACTAGTAACTCAACTCCGAAAATAACTATGTATGAAATTTAACAAATTGACAATAACATGGAATGAGATTATCACGAGATAACATCCTCATAACTATTCCATTAACGAAATCCAAGCATCAAAACATCAAATAATTACTATCGAATTAAATTGTTGCAATATTCTTGTTAATAAGGCCATTTGGATATCGTCAAATTTAATTGACCGTGGCTGCACGTGCGTTTGTGCTAGTGCGCTCTAAGCGTTGCCCGTAAGCGTGCTAATCCAAACTCGTTAATTACGAGCCTCCTCATTTTTCATTAACATCAAACATTCCAAAGGAAAAAGTACAGTATTCATTGACGTAATTTAGAAAATAAATACATGTTAGTCGTTACGGTGTTTAACAACAAATATTGAGAAAATACTCTAGAGTTGAAACGTTTATCGGAATATATCGTATTTGCCTTTTTACTTTTTACTTTTTACTTTACTTGCAACCTTTTAACATGACTTTTTCATTTTATTATTTTAATGTTCGTTTTAATAATTTTACTCATAATTCTTATTTTCTCTTTTCCAATAGCAAATCCGTTTATAATTTGCATCCTTATGAATAAACATAATTACTAATCATTATTATGGTAATATCCTTATTATATAATTATAATATGTTCATTCGTTATATTGTTTCTATTATTTGGCTATTTAAAATTACCACTAAACTGTTAACTCAACAATTTCATTCGAGATATTCAAATAGCCGCAAGTAGCTTATTCGCAAACGTACGCATTATCGATTAAGTAAATCAGTGTGTACCTTTGTTTATTATTCGTGACAAGCCGTGCGTTTCGTAAATTAATTTGTTACATCAATGTTTGCATAATTAACGTCCGATTATTTTCACGTAAAATGATGCGTCATAACTAAGGTTCTACCATAGCGTTTTGTTAGAAACGTTAATAATTCTCTTGTACTTAATTAAATGTGAAATGGGTAACTGTAGGTTACTAGGTCGACAAACTGCATCGCTACATTGCAAGCGCATCCAAGATTAGCGATTAGATTGTGACGGCCGATCACTTCTGTTCTCGAATTTCGTACCCTCGTGATTTTCGCCGTAGCTCACTTTCTCTGAACTTACATTCAAAAGAGAGACAAAAGGGATCAATTATTTTGTAATATGTCTGAGAGTAAATATAATTTCTAGAAGATAACTTACTACTCTAGGTAATTATTATATTATCTTACTAAAGTATTTCCTATATATTGTTATTATATATAATTAGAAGATTATATTTATTTCAAAAAACATTATTTCATTTACTATAGTTTTCTGTATATAGAATAATTAATATGATGTTATTAAGATATATATTTTATTACAAAAGTAATGATTTTTACATTAATATTCAATATTTACATATTACATACATATTTAACGCACTTTACTATATATAATAATGTACATTTTATTGTAGTCTTTTTAAACACATCTTTTATTGCATTTGTTAAATATATATTTGAAATTGAATATAATTTCCAATTTCTTATTAAATTCGTCATCTCAGATTTTACCGTGTCCTCCATTTTACTTCTCTAACTCCATTTTGCTTTTCCACCTAAAATTCTTAATAATTCCTTCTAATATAAGAAGCAATTGGAAAATGATGAAATCAATAAACAACAGTACACATATACATCGTTTTAGGTTATGGAAAAACTCACAAGGATGCCGCAAGTGTACGTACAACGCACTGCATACCAGCAGCTTGTGGTCTCTATTATTTTGAGGTGAAGATCGTTAGTAAAGGCAGAGATGGTTACATGGGAATCGGCTTGTCTGCCCATGGAGTGAACGTGAACAGGTTGCCAGGCTGGGACAAACACTCCTACGGGTATCATGGTGACGATGGGCACAGTTTTTGTTCTTCTGGAACAGGACAACCTTATGGGCCCACCTTCACCACAGGAGATGTAATCGGATGTGGTGTAAATCTTGTCGATAACACTGCCTTCTACACGAAGAATGGACACCATCTTGGTATCGCCTTCACTGATCTTCCGGTTAGTAGTGCATAAGAATTGAAGGGCTCGTAACAAAGTAAACCTTTATCCGCGTTTGTCTTCCTCCAGAAGAGCTGAAGCTAATATTTTTAATTAAGAATAACGATTTATTACACGACTTATTAAATAATTGTTATGATTTGTTAATCATTGTTCATTGTATATTTTACAGCCAAATTTATATCCAACGGTGGGCCTTCAAACTCCAGGAGAGGTAGTCGATGCAAACTTCGGACAAGAACCGTTTGTATTTGACATCGATGACATGCTTAACGAACTCCGCGTCAAAACAAGGTTGCAAATTATAAATTACCCCACACCAGATCACGGACAGGGTCAATGGCAAGCAGTCCTTCACAAGTGAGTCGGATCTTTTTATTTTCGTTACTGTCATAAATATTATTACAAAATGATCGAGGTACAAATTTTGGGCGTTTCATGAGAGAAACGAGGGTTGACAATTGTTCGCAAAATACAGCTAATTATTTGGTTACGCATGATCATTACTGGCAGAGTTGATCGGTACTTTCATGAATATGCAAACCAACTCCCATTGTTCTCTAAATTGGTCGAAACTGAACTCACAGTGCGTGATTAAAAATTTAATAAATTTAATAATTACATGCACGGTCTTGTGTAATTTTCTACTACGTCAGTTTAATGTTGAATGACCTTGTAGATAAGTATATTCTGTCACATAATAATATGTACACGTTAAAAGTATGTAGACTTAGCGTGTACGTCGAAGATTTACAATGAAATGTTTATTTAAATATATTACCAACATGGAGTAATTCATGACACAAAAAGGACCATTTCAGAAAATTTATGCACCGAGTTCTAGAAGATTTTGTTTACTTCTTTCTCAGAATGGTGTCAACATATTTGGTCCATCATGGTTACTGTGCTACTGCCGAAGCCTTTGCCAATAGTACTGGTCAGGGATTCGAAGAAGATCTTAATTCCATTAAAAATAGACAAAGTAAGAAGTTAATACCGTTTTTTTTTTCGTTCCTCCTTTTATAGGAGGAATATAAAAGGATAATATGCATTGTTTCAGAAATTCTAAAGTTGGTATTGGCGGGCAGAATGGGAGAAGCAATAGAATTAACCAGTCGACTGTATCCGGGTCTCCTCGAACGGGATCCGAATCTTCTTTTCGCCCTCAAATGTCGGCAGTTTGTTGAAATGGTGAACGGTAGTGACTCCGAAATCACACAGAATTCCAATATCAATCAAACTAGTGTTATACAGTCTACGAAGGCTTACACCAAATCCTCAACAAATGGCAATGTTGAGGAGATGAATATGAACAATGCCATGAATGGTTCGATCGAACAGCTTGTTAATGGACAAATTGAAAACGATATAGATATGGAAGAGAATGTTATAAACAGCATGAAAAGTAATACCGAAAACGGCTATCAAAATGGTGATTTGAATACCAATGGGTATAAGTGTCAGAACGGGGAAGACGTCGATATGGGTGAGACGTTATTGTGTTGCTTCTTATTCTCTTAATCATGTTACATTTGTCGAAGTCATTCTCAGGGAAAAGACAAGAAATTTGAAATGAAAAAAGACAATGGAACTGTATTATTAAAAATTTGTATTTATTAAATTGTTCAATTTATATATCGATCACTTAAGAAAAAATATTGCAGTCCAGTTACATCTGGACAAATATTTACTAATTTGTGAAATATTTAAAAACAAATAATTTTCAATTTTAAGATGTCTTCTAATGGCAAATAAATTTTAATTTGTTCCCAGAGACCAACAGTGTTAATCAAATTCAGCAACAACAGCAAAACGGTAATTGCAATATGGAAAATACATCGAATAAGAATAGCAAGAAACAGCTTTGTGGCGGAGATAAACAGGCAATCGAAAAGATGTTAGAATTCGGAAGACAGTTATATTCCCAATCGATATTTTTGCGACAACAACAAGGAAAAAACGAAAGCAATAAAAAGATGCTTCAAGATGCGTTCAGTCTTTTAGCCTATGCAAATCCATGGAACTCGCCAGTTGGGTGGCAACTCGATCCTCAACAGAGGGAAACCGTCTGTGCAAAATTGAATTCTGCCATACTTGGTAAGAAAATTACAACTTTTAACTATTATACAAAGTGCTTGTTAAATGGTCTATTTAATTAGAATGATTATCTACTAATATATATTCTAGTATATATTAATAATAATATAGCATTTCTAATATAAAGTATAATTTTTTAAAATTACTGTAAAAACTAATATTTTTAATCTATGTGTATTCACGGTATTCCATAGTATTGTATGTATTTAATAGTAACATATTTAAATCAACATAGCCGAATTTTATTTTCGATTCAGTCTTTAATTCTAACGTATCTTAGTTTCGCGTATTATTTTATTCGGATTCCACCAATTTAATGTCGATCATCTGATACTTCTAGAGTCGAGTAACTTGCCACGACGGCCGCCGTTGGAAGTGGCCGCGTCTCATGCGAGAGAATTGGTACGGCTAATGTCACACGCTGGTCTGGGGGCATGCGGCTTCGCGGTCGTAGACAATATCATTCAATATTGACGGTGCCTACCCCTGCTGCCACGTCTGCTTCTTCTGCCGGCTCGAGTTTGGTTAGTAACTCTCTTACACGTAAATTACGCATCGATTAGAAGAAGCTGGGGATAGTTGATACACGTTATAGAAATCGCTCTGTAACATAACCGCGATTTATAGTCGTAGTTCTGTACCAACGAGGAGAAAGAGAAAGAGAGAGAAGGATCGTCCTACGTTGTACGTTTCTAAATTAAGCCACTACCTTTGTGATAAGAAGAGGATTATACATTGTGGCCCGTTCAAACGACCACGATTTTATCGATTTTGTTCACTTTTTCTGATAATAAAATGTCCGTTCTCTATGGATTGAATAAAGCATTTTGATTTTCGTTCACTGCTCCGCCATTCGAGAAACCGGCTCTTATCATTTTTTCTCGTTCTTTGTTCTCCCAATGGAACTGTAATTCCCTATTTTTTCTTGCAATGAATCGCTATTATTATAATTTAGATTCTGTAACTGTTACAAACGTTAAAACAACGATGAATTAACGACGTTGTCCTCTGTTGGATGAATTTATGCGAATGAGAGAGTATGTTTCGCTTCTTGGATTTTTGTAAAAGAGTTTCTGGACGAAAATAACGAAGTTATATTTACGTTGTTGTAATTGAGATATTGTTATTATTAAATATGCAGAAAACTAGTCGTCATTGTAAATTGTGCAATTTTTACCGAGGGTGATGGTTTTTCGAGATTTGTCAAGTTGATATGTATCAATTATCCCTGGACTTTTGACAGGAATGTTTCCGCATCTTTGTACATTTTTACTTCCGATGTAGATAGCGACTCGTTTAACCATTCACATAATTTATGACCATTTACACATCTATCTTGTAAAGAAAATCGGGAGAGTGTACGGCTCTTTAGTTGATATCATTTTTGTAAACTAGCTCTTAACATCTTTTTCATATAACTGGTACATATACATATATTTGACTTTATATATTTTTCTAAAATTATAGGAGGTTTTAAAATACAACAACATCTCATTGAATCACTCTTTAACACCCATACAGGAATGGTTTTGTTTTCTCATGCGTTAAGAAAGACGAAATTATATATTTTCTCTTGTTTTTCTCACTCGGTGTTTTTTCATAAATGGTGCTGTAATTAGAGATTAAGATAATACAGGTATTGTGAATTCGAATTCTTTGTGTCTCTGTTTCTGCGGTAATAATGGAATACATATAATTTTGTGAGGTTAAGTGCTTTACGAATTTGTTTCTTCATGTAATTGTACCAACAAGTGTTCTTATTGCGAGAAACTATCTTCGAGTTGTAGAAAAAGGAGGTTATTGCAATATTCATTATTAACGAATGGATTTTAGTATTATGTTTGCGCATATTTTCAAAATTATACCTTTCTAATATTTTTTCTGATTTTTCATTGTGGTCAAGATGAAATGTTAATTAATTATACATGGAAAAAGTTTTCCAAAATTTTATATTATATTATATTATATTATATTATATTATATTATATTATATTATATTATATTATATTATATTATATTATATTATATTATATTATATCATTTTTTATTGTAATTTTCACAATACTCATTGTATAAAAGATAGCTTGAAATATACGTTAGCGATTTAGTTTTAAGTTCGATTAATTTTTTAATGTTTTAGCAGTCATTTATTTATCGTTATTATTACTTTTTCGAACATATATGAGAACTTATGGTATGTAAAGTAAATAGATAAACATACCTCGACAAATTTTTTTTATAAAAATTAATAATTAATTAAAATTATATACGATCTTCGTTGGAAAAGATTAAAAAAAATCTGATTTTGCTTTTTTATTATATCAGGATTTGTGGTAATCCTGAAAATGATATAGTAATTTCTGTATAACAGAAGTAAAACCGTTATTTTACGCCTACGTCATCAATTAAATTTTTTTTTTTTTTTTTTGATTAAGCTTTAATTAGAAACAAAAATGCAACAATGAAAATACTATTGTAAATATATCGTTGTAAATTGTTTCGACCAGAAGCAATACAAAATTTTGTACAATTTTATAATGTGAAACTTGACACGTGTGAGATATAATTAAAATTCATGAATTTCACTTTTGGTGCGCAATATTTAAATCGCGTTGAATCAAATGTGCTTGTGCGCATCTGCCAAAAACATAAGTATTAATAAAACGAAAACATTTTTAATAAAACCTATATATTTTAAATATTCAGTATACAAATGAAGATTTTGAAAATCAACGACTGTATAATCATTAGTGGACTCAATTTTTTGAATAATTAATTTTTTATACAATAAAATATATCTAGAAGCAAAAAAGAACAATTAAAGAATTGTTATCGTTAATTATATAATTTTTTTTTAATTATGAATATATATAGAAAAATTAAATGTTATAAAGTATATTAAGTACCTATATGAATGTATGTATGTATGAAGATGTGAATTTTTAAGGATGAATGAAAGCTTTAAACTATTATTAATATAACAATAATACTTTATTGTCAATATTTATATTAACCATAAAGATTTTTAAAAATATTTTTCATAAAATTCACTTTTGCCTTCATAAACATCTCCTGCGCGTGTATCATAATTTATATGCAAAATTCTAGAAACTGATTATAAAAAAGTCAGTCATCCGTTTGATTGTTTCATTTATATAGAAAGTTCATTGTTAAACTGTCAATATTAATTCATTCATTAAAGAATAATTTAAAAAATAACGCTATTTTTTATATTTTACATAATTTTGCATATTATATACATTCTATGCATTTTTGATCCTTTAAATTTGCTATAAGTGCATAAAAATCTACAGTGTAATTATGATTTGCTAATCAATTTCTGAAATCGTAAAATTTCTTACATCTCTAAACCATTAGTCCAATTATAAGAAAACAGCTACAAAAGTCCTAAAAAAAAGTCAGTCATGTTGAAAGAATCGAATGTAATTGGAAATGGTGTCAGAAACACGTGCTGATATAGCGATCCTGTTTGTTCTAGGATGTGGAGACGGAACGTGGAGCAGATAATATTTTTGCAGCAACAACTTCGCGACATCGCGTGCCTCTTCAGCTAGAGTCCGGCAGTTGGCTCTCTGGCTCGATCTCACACAGCTACAACTGACACACAAGCGTTTAACATAATATACACGCTCGAGACCCACCAAAAGTAAACACTGTTACAGCAACGTGGATGAGAACGAAAATGATTGCTAAATGATCATTATTCGAAGAACGATGAACATTGAAGTTTTCCAGAGTCCAAACAAGGAAACTGATTTAACGAAGTAAAGCACGAAAAAGAAGAAGAAGAAGAAGAAGAAGAAGAAGAAGAAGAAGAAGAAGAAGAAGAAGAAGAAGAAGGAAAACGATCTTAACGATCACGAACGGACGTGTAGAGAGGAAATAGTTAGAATTAACAGTCAAACTTAAGGCAAACGAAGTTCCGAGGACGTAGATGGCGCTGGTGATGTAAGAAACTCAAGGAAACGTAAATACGATATTGAGGCTGGAAATGAGATTGTTTTCACTATAATAAAGTGATTTTGGACTTGGTGAAAGAGATCGATGCTCGAAGACGGTGAACAAGCTTGAGGGGGAGGATGACGTGTAAACACCTGCCAAGACGACCCTTTTCTCGTTTTCTCTTTCTAGCCCTGTAACTTACCATCATCTTGAGATTGTTCCCTCGTTCCCATAATAGATCGAGTTGTTTTCCGCAATGGGACGTGCTTTCATATTTTCGTCTAATTTATCATCACAAGACGATGAATAACTCTCTTCAGGTGGGTTTCTAACATCATTCATATCACCTTCCTCTCAATTAACATTTTCCCCTAAGTTTCTTGTTTAACCTCACATTCGTTGCTTCTATTCTATGTGATAAAATTGAAATTCATATTTCACGAAATTTCCGGCTCATTCTCTGCTGTTTCGATCTCGTCAATTACAAATGCTTGGCTAAAAGTAGCGATTGAAATTTTGGTTCCATTCAATGTTCAGAATTATCGTAGCACTTTTAAACGAATTTTATTTCATTCAATTTTTTAGTGCACTGCCTCATTGTATATTCTGTTGATTTTGTTTACGTTTGCTTCTATTTGTGATTAAAATCTTTGACACATGATTCGTCGCATGATAGCTGACAACCAGCCAGCGTCACCTTTTTATTGGGAAAATTAACGAGAAAAGAGTCTCATCGATACAGCTACGATTAATTAATCCCTCGTCGATTATTTTGATAGCCTTTCTAATCGTATCGTCAACGAGTCGATTTTTGTATCAATTGTTAGTTCTTAATGAAACAAAAAAGAAGGAAAACATAAAAGTCAAAAAGATAATATACAAATAAAAAGGAATATTCTTCTCTTATAATTATCGTAAATTAAGGTTAGAAGTTACGTGAGAATCGCGTTCTCTGTTCGACGATCGTTCTATTTCCACCTGATTTCCACAGCAAACGAAGGAATTAACGATGAAGCAATAATCCTTGACTTTTAACTATTTTCTTTCCTCTATTTTTTGGTATTCGTTTCTCTCTTTTTTTGTAGGTCGTCTTGTAAATTTTTACTACTGTCTAATGTTAGAAAATCGATTTAATGACCGTTAAGTATTTTCGTTTCAATTTTACTCGTCTTAGGTTCGATTGAATAAACGAAAGAAAATGAGCAAGAGAAAATATAAATCGTGTATTAGTGATATGTAATTAAGGAATACATTGTGTGATTACGAGAGAAAATTTGTAAAAAAGGAAACCAAAGAAAAAAAAAGACAAAAGAATGATAAAGAGTATGTCGAACTNCGAAGATTATGGGAGTTATATAGTGAAAATTAATAAAAGTTGTATAATTAAACATAACGTTGTAAAATATGCGGTGTTTTATATTTCTATCTTTTTCTCTCTAATGATTCATTTGTTTAAAATATTTTTTTTCTGTAAATTTTAATTAACTACTTATAAATGTTTCAGAAAATCTTTTTTCGGTTAAGAAATGAAACAATTTTTTAATGTCTGACATTTTTCTAAAGAGATTTGAAAGTTTTGATTATACACAACCTGTGGTTTTAAATTAAGCGGGTGGATAATTGAAAATTTTTATACTTAGCATTAACGTTGAAGTTTAGTAAATTAAAATGGCGATCCTCTCGATTGTGTAAATTGCATTAAATGAATTAATAAATTAATTAGTATAATTATAAAAATGAAATTTTATATTAAAGATTGTATAGAATTTGTTAGTTCGAATTTTTCGAACCAAAACTAATCGTCTCATCGAAATTAGAATTTCTTTATAGTTGTGGAAGGAGGTAGAGAAGCAATTAAAAAGATAACTATTATGCGAATGTAAAGAAGATTTTCGGCCATGGAGCGAGGGAACGATTGTAACAGTTTATAACAAAAAAACAATAGAAGGCAAAGTAAGAAGGTTGCGACGAAAACTGAATAAATAACTGTATAAGTAACAACAATAATAATGATGACGATGAAGATGCAAAAGAATCACTCAATTAATTAAAAAACAAAAAGAAGGAGCAGGAGGGAGAAATGAAACAAATCAATAAATAAAAAAAATATATATATATACACATATATATGTATATATATGTATATATATGTATGTATGAAACAATCTTGTATTCTACGATAAGTAATTGTTTTTTATATGCAACATAGTATATTATATTATATAATACGCGATACGTATATATACATGTGTATGTATTCGTACATGCAAAAGGTATATAAACATGTATATGTGTGTAAATGAAACAAAAAGAAGAAAAAAAAAACGAAAGAATTAATATCGTATGAACTAATAGCGTACGTGTGAGATTTCAAGAAAAAAAATGTTTATTAATTCATTTTGTATGTGTGTGTATATGTATAGGGCACACATACATATCTCTGTATGTATCTCTGTATTCGTGTCGTTCTACATACATATACGCAAGCATAGAAACTGTTTGAAGTTTGAATTCATAAGGACGAGTGGATTCGAGTGTGTGTGAAAGAGAGGCTGAGATTAGTTAAAACGAGTAAGAGAGAAAGAGCGAATGCTTTGAGCGAATTCGTTGATTCCGTATGACTGACTGATGGAAGAGGAAAAAAATACAATTTGATGATTTTTAGTGTTAAACGTTTTCTGTACTATAGGTAGAAAGCCATGAGTATCTTGCGAATAATACAGTATGATTTGGAGACATTGTTCGTTGAATTCTGTTTCTGTTATTCACTGCAACAAAAACCCTGCAACTTTTTCCTCTACGTTCACTTTTCTTAAAGAGGATTGCGAAAGGTATTTTTATAATTATAAGAGGTATTTTATAATTTTATATATTTTTTTAGTAAGTAATGTATAAATTATGAAATTTGTAGATTTTATTAATTTATATAAGAAGTGATATTATTATTTTATTTTTTTTTTTTTTTTAGAATAGTATGCTTTATTAATTATAAGTTAATGTCGGTAAGGTTTTTTTTTATTTCGTTAAGAATAAATTATTGACGTTGACGAAGTTTTGATAGTTGAATGTTATATAAGTTATTATATATAAGTTGAGGGTTATATTTCTTGATTCAGTTTGACTTGCTTTAGGAATTTTAAGGTATCTGTCACATGTTCCTGCAACATTAACTCTGAGAGAGGGTATAATTTGTATTTCTGCTCTTTAGTATCGATAAAATTTGTTTATTGGTAGACTAAAGAGATATATGAAATGGTATTTTCAATATGTAATTTTTGTCTAAATAGGTTTATTAGCATCGTCTTTGGCTCCTTAATTTTTTCCATTATTACATAATTAAATAATTTATTTTATGTATCTAAAGTTATTGATGATTTCTACATTATCTATAATTGATATTATCGGTTTTGTTAAATTACCACATGTTGATCATCTTTTTTTAATTTTACCAACATGTATACAAAAATTAAAGTATGTAAATTGCATTTAAAAATTGAATTCATTACAATAAATGTCGTTCAATAGATGTATACATTCAATAATACATAATACAATTATACTAATAAATTATATGCAAAAGAGTATAACATCTAAAGAATTCCTAGAACCGGCGATATGAATTGCTATTTAAATTGATTTTATCACGACCAAATGTTTCAAAAATATGCAAATAACAAAATGGTACAATCAACGCTTTTAAATCTGATAATGCTAATAAATTAGCAAAAAGCTAGTAGGTCGTGTCAGAAGGTTAAAAGTTAACATATTTTCGTCTCTTGGATATCAGGGATCTTTTTGATGAGTGTCAAACGTTTGCCATTAGTTTTTTTTTAACATAGTCATATTTAATGAGATTTTTATTCTTGGTTCTCGTCGTTTGAGGTTCAAAATCTTTGCAATTGTGTAAGTAATATATATATGTATATATATATATATATATATATATATATGTATTACTTACAATATATATATTACAATATATATATATATATCTATGTATGTATGTATGTATGTGAAAGGGGTGCAATTAAAGTATTTTAAGTTACTGATCAATTACCTTAACATATAAGAGATAATTTGAAATTTTTATGTAATTATATGGAAGGAGAAAAATGCTGAGTCATATGATATTTAGGAAGAATTTTATTTATAAACATATTTTATTAGCACCAAATATAATAATTTCCTTTAAATACAATTTAAACATAATTATATTTCCCTTTCACTCGTGCTGTAGCGTCTATTACAGTAAGTAAGTAGTACGGTTAATAATAGCAATGACACGAATTAAAGTAAAATACTATCGATGTTTATTGTAGATTGATTTTGACGATTTTTAATTTTATTTATGGTAATGATAATGGATTCACGCTATTTCCGTATTTATTATAAATATCCCATATTTAACAAAATCTAACAACATTTTGTAATCTAACTATTCGTTTAAATTCGGAATTTTAAAGTATCTTTGTATTTCTTCATCAATGCTTAATTTTCAAATATTTCCATTTTCAAATTCGATAATATAAGTTTCGAAACATTATCTCGCCCTTTCATCAACTATACCTATAAACAAACATACAACTAGATCGCGAATTTTTATGCAAATTTACAGTTTTATAAACGCAAGTAGAGAAATAGAATCTACGTCGTCGTAAAAATTTGCTTTATCTATTAAAAATTACGAATACGCTACGAATATTTTGTAGTATTTCTTAGTATTTCTCTATATTTTTTAGTATTTCTTAAATTTCGCATAATCGCATAAAAATCCACATACAACTATAATTTCCGAATCTGCCAAATTCGACGTATAAAAATTAAAATCTCGAAAAGTCCCTCTCCATAGCCCATCGTGGTAGGGATAATTTCAAACGCTCGACCGGGAAAATTCGATCCTGCGGGGCATCAGTCGATTCTCGCCTCGAATCTCGACGAAAATCCCGCGCATGCGCGTTGTATGATTTCTCCTCGCCATCCCATAAGCACGGGTGGTGGGGCCAGTCGGTGGATCGATCGACGTCCCGTCGAACCTCGCGACCGTGAGCGCCGCTGCGCCTCTGGGCGGGGCGAGAGGGCGCTTCAGTCGTGTACTGGAGCCCACCAGGGTCGCGTCCAGCACCTCGAACGCTTCGGAGTTGCTCGTTCGCTCGGGTCTCTCTCATTTCTCTCCATCAACCTTTCGAAAAAGAAAAAAGACACTCCTCGTGTCTTTAGGGGCTGTGTTCTGAACTAAACTTCGAAATAGACGCGTGATCCTTCAACGCATATATAAAAAGCGAGCGAGAAAGAGAGAAAGAGAGAGCCAAACGTGAGAGCTTAGTTAATATAGTGTTCTGTCTCCGATTCGAGATATCCTTTCTTCGCTGGTATATACCCTGTAGCAGTAGTTCGAAACTCGAGGATCGTACTATTCCTGTTAGTACTATAGTTCCAGCGACGCGGATCAACCAGTGATCGTTCCAACGCGGCGCGGCTTATATCGTCCTCGAAGACACGGGATCGTATCCGTATCAGGATTTTCCTGTTTCCTTTGAATCGTTCAATTAATTCGTGGATTCTATATAGTTGTCCGTACTCGATCGTTCTCGTCGGTTTGAACATTTTATTACGTCCGACTGTTTCGGTTCTTCGAACGAAGCCGGTCGTATCGATTCGAGAGGTGATACGGGCGTACGTAGATAGAGATACACGCATAGTGAGACAAGTGAGATATACGTTGGAGAGGTGCGTAAAAAGGGTTTCGGAAGTATCCACGGGGGAGAGACGTCTATGTACGCGGCCGGAGACACGGAGGGCTACCCTGGCACCTAGCGGACGACGCGGGGTGGCTTCACCAGTGAGTCTCAGCTTTACGCCCTTCTTTTCGCGAGCTGATTCACCGTCACGCTTGCTTTCGACGCTTTACAATAGCGTTTCGAGGTCTGTTCGCGAAAAGTAATTTAACTTTTATTGTTAATTTTGATCTCTCAGAAACCAAATTGATCGACTTCGTTCTTTTTATGGATCGTTTCGTTTTATTGCACAGATATGGGATTAATCGTCAGTTCATAAGAATAAAGTAATTATAGTTACCATGAGGTGACCATTTTTATTTGAAAGAAGCGTATACAATATTTACATGTACATAGGTATACACGTAATAGTCAATTTTTAAGAATAACTGAGTTGTAGACTGCTTGTGCATAAGAACTTCTTTATGTATTATAAAGAGGCCATATTTTGTTTAACAATAAGAAAAATATATATAAATCTTGACTTAGGTGAAGCATACATAACGTAGTATAATAGTAACATATTTATTTCCTAATGTGTAAAAAAGGAAATACTATTTTCTCATAGAATACATTGACTTTGTAGAGAAATTTCTAACACTTTGTTTCAATGAAAATGGTCTTTATATAGGGTTTACATAGAATATC
Source organism: Bombus confusus (assembly GCA_014737475.1). Taxonomy (NCBI): domain Eukaryota; kingdom Metazoa; phylum Arthropoda; class Insecta; order Hymenoptera; family Apidae; genus Bombus; species Bombus confusus. The sequence continues at coordinate 1,479,841 of JACXIV010000085.1, forward strand.
GTGGGTGACTAATACTGACTATACTTCCATAAGTTAGTATATTACAAGAAAGTGACATATACGATATTATAAATGATAGTGAATTTTTTGGAAATGTTATCAATTTTGTATATTTTTCAATTTATGGAGTTGATCAGTTTGGCGTCTGAACGACTCATTTAATATCAGAGTTGAAGCAAAGAAATCAGAATGAAAGTTTGAAATCACTACGCGTTCCATAGAATATAATAGTTAAGAATGCTAAATTTTTTGCTAGAAAAGCTTTTAGAAAAATACGTAATATAAATCGGTATAAAGAAAATTTCTACTGATTTCGAATTAATGACGAAATTAGCTGAAAATTTGATATGAGATGACTGAGAGAATGATTTCAGGCTTTTGGCTGGTAGTTTGTGTATATGAAAAATATATAGAGTGTCCCATTACGTGCAGTACTAGTGAACAGGGTGTGATTCCCCATAGAAAAATAAGTCAGTAATAAAGAATAAAATTTTCTAAGACGAAATTTTCTCTTGAAACCGGGGTTTTATTTTAAAGAATTATATTCTTCATTCTCGATTTATTTTTGGGTGTAAAATAATCACCCACTGATTTTTTAGGTGTGAATGCGAATCAAACATGTATACTTAACAAATTTTTAAATTCGATTTTCTTGGAAACAAAACTATGTTAATAAATTTTATTCTTTGTTTTCGATTTATTTTTCCACATAGAATCTCCTCCTTATTGTACCACAATTACTGAGACACTCTGTATTTTAATTTGAATAATTTTACATATAATGTTTCCATACTAACCCTCACTATGACTATAAACTCTAACAAATTATTTCAATATAATTAACCAATTATTAAACAAATTTACAAAATGCACATAATATTAAATTTAACGTTTAGAGAACTGCGATTTTCTAGAATAATCGTGAATGTCTTTTTTAATTCGAAAGTTGACATAGGTTATACATAGGTTATATATAGAATCGATATGTTTCTATATTGGGACTCGATTTTATACAAAACGGTGTTTTGAAGTGATATATCAATATTATGATTTGACTATTACGCCTCGTTCAGTAAACATAATTGACGTTGCATAGATGTTACGTGTTGATCTGTTTCTGAATAGGATACGATTTTATTACGAAACGATATCTCTAAGTGCTCGGATCTATCAATACCGTGATTTGACTATTATGTCGAATGGGACAGTATTTCTCAATGTTCGATGTGCTTCAAGTACTTTTTACTTCAATGTTTCATTTTTCTTATGTGATTATATCAGCTTGTTCGTTGACCCGAGTTTCAAGCATTTTCGATAGATCGCAGTTTTAGTTAATATCGAATTGTAGCCGGTCTTCTCAATTCGTGTTAATCGAATTTTACTCCATTATAAAATATTGTATATATTTATACGTATATGAAATAGAGATGTTATATCTTTGTTAATTTATTTTCTCATTTTGGATCGAGTTTCCTTTCTATTAGATCGTCCGGAACGTTTCTTTTGTTTTACAAGGAAATAATTGGTGCACGACGTTTTTTTGTTTTATATTATCTTACTGAATTATGTGTGATCTATTTTCTTCTATTAAGATAAAGAGCACGATATTTGACAGATTAGGTTTCAGGTTTCTATAAAGATGCATTATTGTAAAAGACGTGTTTGTAAGAAAAAGACACTTTTGGGACGACCTAATATTTCCTTTTAAAGAAGTAATAATTGTTTTAAGATGAATTTTGTAGTTAGAGTTGAATGGTAAATCTTGAAAAATGGGCAGAACACGCTGGAAATGAAAGATAATTAATAAAAATATGAACGTAATTCGATAATCCAAATGATCGAAGTTTACATATTTAGTGTTTCCTGTTATTATTCGTTCTTTATTATTTCCAAGCAAAAGCAATTTTTCACGAACTAAAAAATAAAATATTATTTTCAATATGACGTAAAGATTTGAGTATTCATAAATATTTTATGGCTCTTGTGTTATCTATCGTTCTCCAAAACATATATAAGTTGTATACAAGATATCTTAATAAATGAAAGGAATAACAGAAATTTTACTATATTTCATCACAAATGTTTCTTTTCCCTATAAAAGCGTAATATTCTTTAGAAAAATATAATTTCAATATATTATATAGGTATGTATGTTATAAAAAACAGGTATAAAGTGTCGAGCGGAACTCGAATTCTGTTCTTTCTTATTTTATGTGAGTTTATACTTTCTGTCTCAAAATATAAAACGTTTTATTTTTCCTTAGAAGCAAATAACAACGTACATATTAAAAATATCTTATGGAATACATGTGTATATATATATAGGGTATATGTATAGGGTGTTCCTGAAATGTCGAGTACTTTTCTTTTCTACTTGTTACAAAGTTCTGTTTCCTGCGCAGTGAGAAACTTTTTCCCTTGAAAGGAGATAATAACGTAGCATAACTGCTTATACCTTATATAGGCTATTCTAACGAAATTGCAAACTTTCTTCTTATTTTATCTCATCTGTTTCGCAAAAATAAATAAACATGAACTTTTTAGAAGTAGAACATACTTTGCTTTTGTCTTAAATCGTCAAAGAAAAAAACTGGTTTATTCTATCGATTATAAATGGTGTACGAAGTGCATCATGATGACTATACACATATAGTGAATGTATCTGATGAAAGCCATCCCAAGTTGTTAACACGTTGGCTGCCCAGGGTGATCATCGGTAACCCGAATCACTAAATTTCTTAGAATGATTAAAGTAAATTTCATGGATTAACAAATTGTAAATATTGTGAATGATATTAGATAACATTTGCAACAAATAAAAGTGCGCAAATATCGATATTTTGCGATATTTTGTAAAAAAATAATTGGTATGGTATAGCACGTATCAATTGGGCAAATCTCCAGGGCAAAATACAGAAAATTTGTGTGGTAATCAACATGTTAAAAGTAATGGAGGAGACGCTAATCCTGTAATTCGCTAAAGATCTCAATATCGGTGCAGCATATAGGGTGTCTGAAAAGGAAACCTGCATTTGAATCGAACATTTTTTCGCTTTTATCCACAACAGAGAAGTAGTTCTTCCTTGAAAACGAAATCCTTGAGTTGAAATTCAGGAAAGCATGCGCCACAAAGGTTAGAGCGTGAGAAAGCGGCTTGGGAGGCAGGGGGAGAAAGAAATAGAGAAGGATGGTGAAACGCGACATTACCGATGTTACAACGTTTAAACGTTTGCCTTCGAGCCGAGGCCTCGTCCCCTTTTCGAAACTTCCGAAAAGACGCTTTTATGTGACGGATCGTCAGACGAAAGACGTGTTTTCTTTGATGGCTCGAAAGAAAATATCGTCGGCAGCGTCAACTACGAACCGAAAGATGCCCGCGATTTATTATTGATACTGTGATTCTGAATGAGTTACGCCTCGATTACGCGCCTCACCCCTCTTCGACACAAGATTCGAATCTTTTTCTTTTTGTTTCTATACGTATAGTTAGGTTATGTTCTTTCCTTTCACATTTCCACTAGTTTCGTTTATAAATCTTCAAATTATGAGAATAGTGAAAGAATATTGTCTGTAATCTTAGCCCATACAGCTACTAGCTTTTTCTAAATCTTCGAATCGTAAGAATAGTGGAAGAGTATTGTTAATAATATTAGGTTATATAATGTGTAGGTTATGACATATGGTATATTTTTATATATATATATATATATATAAATAATTACTAATATGATAATGTAGAAAATGGAATCGAATTCAAGGCAAGTAAAAAAAGCAATAAGTTAAAGTTGACAAATGGAGATTTCTTTACTTAAAAGAACACATTAGTGAGAACGTCGAGCGAATTAAAACATCTCTCTTCGAGTCAAAAACAGCAGATGTCTCGCGTATGTATTAAAAACTCTGCCAACACCAACAAGTGGTAAGAAATAGTCCAATTTTAACGCTGGCAGCTCATGGACGACAGTATGCAACTTTTTGTTCTTTTTTCGGGATTTTTCGCAAATCTTGACGCGCCTGTTAAGCTTATATTTTACAAAAACGAATTCATGGAATTTATATAACAGTATGTTTTGATACGATATCTCAAAAACTTTCTATTTTCTTCCTCTCTTTCATTTTGTAACGTTTAAAAAATTTCTTTGACAACGAAACTGGATTTTTATTAAAAAAATCGAATTTTAATTTGCAATCTTCACACATGAATTTCATTTTATAATACGGAACAAAGCCAGTATTCTTTCAGTATTCTTGAAGTTCTTGTATGTTTTGCAAATATCAATATTACACAAGAGATTTAATGTTAAAAGGCGGAATAAATGTTTCTCTAGCGTGATATTTAACACAATTGGAATTTGAAAATTCATTATGTTGCTGCCATACACCACAACAATATTTTTTAAAGAATTTTGGATCTTTTGGCGGCCTTTTCTCCTTTCTCCTTTCTCGCTGATTTCATTTAATATTTTATGAAATATGGATTTTTTAGAGCACGGTTCAAAAATGGATTGATATTTTCCATAATTCACGACAGGTCGTTTTATCGTTATTTAATTGTATGACAGTATAATACGCGTGGTACTATATTTCGTTATAACAATACATATGTTAATTGCTTGGAATTGTCGATATTATTAGAAACAATGAAATTTAGTATAAATAAAGAATAGTATCGAACAATTTTAATTTACTTACTTATAATAGTAAATTAGCATTGTTTAATCTTATAACAATAAACCACGATGTTCTCTAGGTACGTATGTATGTACTGTTGAATAATTAATTATATCGCGTTACAGATTAAGTAATTAATCTGGCAACTTGCACCATCAACATTTGTTTCTCTTTATTGTTATGCCCTACGTATGAAATTGCATATTTTTACGATTACGTGTCGAATATTTGAACTTTATCGAATAGCGATAACCGAGCAAAACTGTCTGAAAAATGGGTGCATTCGTACGCGTCGATACGTGTTGCCGTTGTAACGCCGCTAATTGCAAACGACGTTATCAAGCTAGAGTTCGTTTGCATGCTCGATAACTTTTCAGCGCGATGAGTAATTTGTTTGTTGCGTTGGTGAATCTGACGATGCATTTTAGAAGCTGCCTATTTCAATTTTTCTAAATATGCATATCGTAATCGTAATTTCTTTTGCTAAATTTTCTATACTATTTCTATATTCCTTTGTAAAATTATTCGAAATTATTCTAGCCGATACGAATTTATAATATATTCGTCTTTAAATTTATTTTAATTTTGCAGAAAAGCCAATACCTTTCGAACTAACCAAGTTTATTACCAAGCAAACACCACTATATCATAGTCGTGATAAAATACATCTAATAAACTATAAATACAAGTAATTCATTACTGTCGTGTTATTATTCGTTATTAATTATTATCGAACATTAAACTTTGTCCCATACAAAATTATACCTACTATATTTAACCTTGTATCGTACAACTGCGCGGTTGAATTTCACTCTTTATACCATATGGATATATCATCACCTCCATATCTCCGGGGCTAAACCGAAGAGTAACGGTTGTAGTGACGATTGCGGTTCGTTTTCTGCAATGAGATATCGCAGTTCTTCGAACTTCAAAGTCTCCAAGTAGGTTCTCAACTCCGAAAGCTCGCAGCCAGATAGTAAATTCCTTATCGTTAAACGCGTGAAACACGTTCCCTGACCAGCCAGAAATAATCGTTTGAATAGCTTGATTAAACCCCTTGCCTTACATGTAACAGAGCTACTCAAGCTTTACTTACCGGCTAGCAAACGTTTCACCCTCCTACTCTTCTATATCATCATCTGTTTTAAGGTCGAGATAGAAGAAGAGGCAATAGTATGCCTCGTAGTGCGAGGGTGTTCCAGGGCAGGTGATGCAAATGACAATATCTTTAACTCATTCACTAGATACTATATACTGAAATATAGTTACTTCTATTTCCTATTTATTTTTATTAGAAAGGTCTGTATTTTAGTTATTTCGTTGTATTTAAAGTACGTTGCTAAAATACAATAAATATATTAAAAAGAATATATTAATTATATGAAATATTTCGTGGAATTAATTTTTAATTAATTTTGTAGCAAAAGAAACTTCAAATTCTTGATATAATTAACGAGCCTAATTGATAATAAAATACAATTTCATCGAATAGTCGTTGAGTATATGAAAGTAATCAGTTGCCACATATATATTTTACCGAAGTTGAATTTGAATGTCGCTTCCCTCCCCCCGGTCTTCTGCCAATTTTCATGGAAAAGCAGTTTGAACATAGTCGGCGAAGCTTTTTAATTACGATTCGTTTTGAAATTCGTTTCACTCGTTTAATTATTTAATTAAATTAGTCGGAAGTGAATTAAAAAGTTTTTAACCGAAAATTATTCGTGAATGGTTTCTGCTTGTCTGACTTTTTTATGCTTTCGTAGAACAGGAAACTTGCAAATTCACAGATTACCCTTTTGTACTTGAGAAACGGCTTTCTAAAATAATAATTCACGTATTTGCTCTAGGAATTGTTTATACCGTAAATTATGAAATATATAATTGGATTGTGATTGATAATAAATAAAATTGAACAAGTAGGTATATATGTTCATTTAGTTCATGCAACACAATTTTTATCGAATGAAATAGATTTAATTTTGAAATCTCCATTCAGATATTATCTTTTAGAAAAAATAAATAAAAAGATGTGTGAAAAGCGATTATCAAATGATATCCTAAGTTAGGTAAAAAAAAGAATTTATGTCTAAAGATTGAAATAAAAATTCTTGTAGGGAAAAAAGACCCGTTGCGAGAAGAACCCAGTTCTATATTCCTTAAAATAAACCTATAATGACATTCTGAGGCATAAAGGATTCACGATAAGATGGAAGTTAAGGTAGTGACCCGAAATCTATGTATGACCTGGCGTGTATAGGTTAGATGCAGCGAAACGATTCGATCGATTTCCAGGGTACATTAGCTCCCATTATCCTGTTAATATTTCAGCGAGAAAAACCGCAAATTGAACCTGTTCTTTTCCTTACATTGTTGTTTACTTCTTTCGTCGAATTATCATTTCGTCCGAATTGGAACAGTTTAATGATAAAAAGGGAAGAAGAAAGAATTTTGAGGTTACGTAACTGTAGTATGTGAACTATAACTTTAACGTATCAATTAAAAGGAATAGTTATCGTTATTACAGTGTATTTTACAACATTATGTATATTATGTAACATTTTCACGAACATACGAAGCTTACTTTCTGTTCGCTATGTTTGGAAGCTTATGGCACGAGGTAGGTAAATAGAAAAATGACATACGGTTGTGCAAATTTGTAGCGAATAACTGCATACAAAGCGTTCACTTTATCTAGAAACGTTGGAATATTATTTCTCTCTCGATGATTTTAAAACACTTGTTTCGTCAGATGCTATTGCGAGTGAAAATTTGACAATATATTTACAATTCAAAAAGTATGCGGAAGATATTTTGATCGATTGATCGATTCGTACGTAGAAAAGTAATATGACAAAATAGAAGGATACAGAAGGAAATAGAAGGATAGTGAGAAATAACACGAAACAGTAACTGTTTACGAGTAGACTGTATTGGTTTGTGCAAATTCAAATTTTTACGATTATAAAAAACTATTGTAATAAAAATAATACAAGGTTATAATAAAGGAGATAGAATGCAAATAAATATTTACATTACTTCGTATATGTGCATTAGCTTGTATAGTGCATTAATTTGTATATGTTAACATAATTTTGCATATCATTTACGTTTTCTAAAGTTTACTGAAACTTTTTGCAAATAGCAAGATATTCATACGAGCAAAAAATATAAAGTTACAATAATAGAGGGTTATCTGCGCTTTCAATGCTTTTAAAAATACGTGGTATCAAGCGTAACTGTTTTATTAGTGGAGTGTGGAGTCGCGAACCAGAAGCTTCCTCGTTTGATAACACGAGATACATGGTAGTAAGCCGAAGCAAACACTGGGAAAATTAAATGTCTACAAGACTTTGTTCATTCTTTTATATATACATATGTGAGTATAAATATAAGTTTAATTGCAATAGAACAACATTTTCTTATCTTTTAAGATAAATCTTATGGTAAACACGGAGGAGTAATCAATCACTATTATATTATAATTCAATTTTCCTATTTAGGAATGAGAAATAAACTAAAGTACAAAGATATATATGAAACTATATATAAAACTCCAAATTTCCATTGTTAGGAAGTTAGTAGTGGTCGCGAGAGGGTTGAACTATCTTCTACGCAAACACTGGTATTTTCCAAACTAACAAACTCATATCACCAACAAACGCTATTATATCGTACTTCAATTTTCCTCTTTAAAATTTAATATAAAACAAAGTACAAAAATATAAATGAAACTTCAAATTCTCGTTGTTACAGAGCTAGATCTCGTGAGAGCGTAAACTAGTCCCAGGGTGGCGGGCTCCGTCAGCAGGTGGCGGCGAGCGTCGCGGAGCATCGGCTAGTGCGGAAGAGGCGAGAGAGAGAGAGAGAGAGAGAGAGAGAGAGAGAGAGAGAGAGAGAGAGAGAGAGAGAGAGAGAGAGAGAGGGAGAGCGAGAGAGGGAGAGTAAACGTGACGAAGAAGACGAAGACGACGCCGTCGGGGTGTTGGTGTCCGGGGGTGGCGGCGGTGGTGACGCGCAGGAGGTGGTGGTGGCGGAGGAGGGTGGAGGCGACCGTGGAAGAAGCGACGACTCCTGCGACGTGAGTCGCGAGCCGTGCTGGTTGGGTGGTGGTGGTGGTGGTGGTGGCCACGAAGAGGGTAGAGTAACGGTTTCCTAGCCGCCGAGGGAAAGGTAGAGGCTTGGTGGTGGCGTTTGTGAAGGCAACCTGTGGCAAGATGGGCTGCGCCATGTCCGCTGAAGAGCGGGCCGCACTGGCCCGTAGCAAGCAGATCGAGAAGAATCTCAAGGAGGATGGTATCCAGGCTGCTAAGGATATCAAGCTGCTACTGCTTGGTGAGTTTATTTACATATGTACGCCGTTTGTATTTTTAGGTAGGAATGATACAGACAGAGGAACTCGAGGTAAGACGATGAATAGCAATGGGCTGGAGCATACATTGGGACGAGTTTATATACATTATACGAGGCGTATCCAGAACGGTTCTGATTGGCTATTACAGAAAAGCAGAAATTTGTTTCCAAAACCTCTGATGTTCGTTTCATTCTTAAACTACTACTTAACTGCTACTTCAATGATAAAAAATGATAAAAGTTTTACTCATTGTGGACATTTGTCATAACGGGACACCAATTTCTCTATTCTCGCTTCGTATTGTTATTTATTTATTTACCATGCCTAGTCCTCACCTTTCAGGTTTGGACGGACTTTCCGATTTGCACTACGTATCGCCGCTTCATAGAGCGGTGTCGCCTAAAGTGGTACCCAGCATCCGCGTAACTTGAGAAACTTCACACGGTTTCAGATACAATTTCGTGGAGCAGGGAGCATAAAATTTATGAAACATGAATGGAAAGTGGCAGAGTTACATCACACCGGTTGGAATTTCCGAAGATATGCTCACGCCGGCTACCACCTTAACCGGGGTCCCAGCTGTGCACGTTTAAGCGTCATCGTTCTCTATGAAGCGGTGATACAAAAATCGGTGCCCTGTTAGTCAGTCGGCTACTGTCTCAGTAAGGGTAAAAGAAAAAAAAGGAAGGGAAATAAATTTCTGCTTTTCTTTAATAGCCAACTGGAACTTACTTTCTGGATACGCTCCGTGTCCACACATTGCAAGTAGGTTCGAACACTTTAATACTTTATAAGTACAGTAGAATCCTGATTGGCCGAATAATTACAGAAAGACCCGACGATCGAATATTTCGGACAATCGAGTGACAAAATTTGTGATCGTACAATAAATATTTAAAGTAATCAGAATTAGTATAGGGCTCCGTAAATTATAAATAAAGGAAAGGTAGATATATGTATAAGTAGGATGTCGAGGCTCGATGTTTAAATTAAGTTATATCGAGCCTAAATTAATCATGGTATAAACAACGAATATAGATCCACTAAAGAGACAGGTGTTCATTATGTAATCACCTTTATTATGCAATCACTGGCCATTTGTAGCTGTTTAAAGAACACCTTTCTAATTACAATATAACCATTAAAAAAACATAATAAATTTAGTCTTTTTCACGAACTGCGTTTTTCTTAACCGAGCAAGCGTGTGATCAAAAGATGCAAACGTAACTCACAGTTGCTACTCACAGTTGAAAAGTTATATTTGGCACGTTGTTATATTTGTTGTAGCATTTATGCGTTAAATGCTTTTAAATAATTATCCCAATTAATAAAATTGAGCGAATTCGTCTCCGGATTACTTGCTCTGAGCCCGGATTAAACTAGATCTTTGTTCAATGTAATTGCGTATTTTTAATGGTCTGGTCAACGTGTCTATTCAAACATTAAATATAAAAGCTTGAATCGCTATAAAATTTAATAGATTTCCCAAAGCTTCTTTAATCTGAATATTTTGTACATCTTTGTACCTTAATAATTTTCTTAAATAATATCTGTATATCTTTCGAAACCTTCTTCTTCTTCTTCTTCTTCTTCTTCTTCTTCTTCTTCTTCTTCTTCTTCTTCTTCTTCTTCTTCTTCTTAATTTATATTACTATAATAACGATTCAATACGTCGAATAGGAAACATTGAGCAATATAATTAATCGATTACTTAATCACGCGTGCAACTTTTTCAATCGCGAGTAAGCTACCCGAACCGAAAGCGTTGCGAGAAATTTCGATTCGAAAGAATTTCAGCAAAGGGCCCTACAATTCGAGTATCTCCGTTAATTGGTTGGCTGTTCTCGTAAATTCAGTTTCTGCCCAGCTTTGTCGTTTGTTTTTAACGACTGTTCCGGATAACGTGACTCGAAATTAACGAACCGGATCATAATTAGTGTGCAATTATTATCGCGGACGTGTTCTTGCAAAATGCTTCATTCTGATACAATCGCGTTACTTTCTTCTCTTCGCGACGACTCTTCGTCAACGAGGAATTAATTTCCTAGAAAATAGGGCTTTCATCTGACTTCTATTTGTTTATTTATTTATTTGTTTACTTTTCTCTGTAGACAGTGACAAATGATGTGAAAATGTTGTGAAAATTGGAGCAATCGTCAACGTCAATTTATATTCTACGATCGTTTCGTGTTCGGCGTTATTCATTTATGAAAGAATTAATTCCTTGAAATGTAAGATTTTCATTTATGTCACCTTTTTTACAAGAGTTATTAAAATTAATTAGCTATTACATAATGATTTTATTCGCGGTATTATCGATTAGTCGAGATATTAATTCCTTAGGAAATGGAATTTTGTTTATTTTGATAAAAAAGTTGTAAACGAAGATGGTGAAAAATAACGATAATTAAAGAGACAGAAATTTACAAGTATAATGGGCTGCCAATTATTTCCATGGGGAGAAAGAAACGAACTTGGGAGGAAAAAATGCCGACTTTCTGGTTGTTTCGCGCGCGTTATTTATTATTAATTGACAGACAGAAATTAAACTCGGGTTCAAATTAGCGAATGATATATGTACACAAAGCAGAGAGACTGGGAGTAGAGAGAGCGAGCGTGTGCGCTTCCTGCAGCATAAATGGGATGAAAATACTCGTGGAAGACGCAAGCAAAAGGAATGACGTCATTGGAAACACCAATAAACAGGACCCAGATTTCCCTCGAATAATCTCGGGTTTGAATACCAAGTAGAAAATCAGGAATTCTTTGTTTCTGCCTCGATCGATCGAATTGTGAGATTTTTCGTAAATCGATCCTCACCCGATGTTTCAACATCTGCGAAATATTGTTAACTCGTTTGGTTACTTCAATCTGTTACCATAAGATACTTTTATATCACATTTCATAATAATATAATTTTATATAAATATAGTTATTAACTAAAAGGAATATTTATATTAGAAATCGATACATATATAACACGAGGTAAAAGATTGGCCATTTAGTTAAATTAAATAATTTCTGTTTAGCGTAAATTAAATTTACATCGAAATTAAGAAAGATATAACAAAAATTTCTATATAGGAAATATTGATTACTACAAATTTCGAAAATAACAGAATAACGAGTCAATTTCTGAATTAACTACTTAGCTTTTAGCGATGTAAAATTAGATTTGTATAGACCGATTCTCTGTATTTTTAGCGTATTGTATTCCACAATCTTTCGCACATTTGAACGAGACTGATATAATACTTAAATCTGAGAAGTTGTTCAATTATCTACTTTGATTCTTATCTTAATATGATTATTATTGCCACTAACAATCTTCCAACGTTCCTCTTCTATAACGAAATTCTTTTCCATTTTAACAGAGGCTTGTAATTAAACTTTCAAAAATACAAATTTGCCTAAAAATCCGTGGTCTGATTATAGCTTTTATATATACTTGTGTGCGTGCGTGTGTTTTGTGTATATTCACAAAAATATAACTCAAATATTTACAAAAATGTTGAACATCGTGAAAGTGAGATACGAAACTTGGTAAAAAAGAGAAGCTTTATTGGAGAATAAGGATATGTGCAAATACTTTTCGTAGCCAATTGTAAATTGGAAAATAACTTTTCAATTTGTTAAATACGTGTCTCTATTATGGCCACGAATCGAATACGAACGACAGTACGATCATTGTTTCCAATGACTCTAGCGCACGAATGATAATTTATTGGCGTTCGTATTACAACTGTGCGTCGATCACGGTGTTGCCTAGAATCGTAAAATTCGTATCGTTCGTGATAACATACGTAACAACAAATAGAGTGAAAGCAATAACGAGGATATCGGTAATATTAACCGGAATAGTGATAAAAACGATAGGATATAAATAATGGCGCCGTTGACGATAATTGCGTTTTTGAATTTATTAAGTATCACTCGCCGTGTGCGTGTGTGTGCGTGCGTGCGTGTGTGTGTGTGTGCGCGCGCGCGCGCGCGCGTGCGTGTGTGTGTGTGTGAGAGAGAGAGAGAGAGAGAGTGAGAGATATGTATCTGAATAATTTGACGTAAATTTTCTTTTATAAATTATCTCTTATTCGTTGGTATTAATTTTTTTCATACAACATTCATCTCTTGTTTCTTAGTTTTCTCGTTGCTTTATCAAGCCACCCTCGTAAAAGATGCTAAGCGTTCGAAGGCTCGACAAATGCGAGGGTTCTCGTGTGAGAATAAAACCATTTGGGTAAATGATCATTTAATTAGTTTGAGTAGTACATACGCGTTATGACAAGTGTCACACAGTGATAGTTTCGAGTCTAACCGGGCTTGAGTGAATCAACTTGATGAGTTCGTGACATCAATTAGATGACGCAATTGGTTTTATGGATAAAAGTACGATTTTTAGGGATACATGCTATATACAGCATGTTCTTTGATTCATAATGAAAGTTAATTACAATAGCTAGAAATTTTGATTAAAAAACCAGAAATTTCTCTCTAATTTACTACATATTTATATAATATAGTAGATCAAACAATTCTCTAATTGGATTCCACTTTCTTAGAAATCATATTTAGAGAAACATGAATTTGCATAAATACCTGTACCCTAATTGTAAGAACCGAACAGGAATTCGAAAGTTGATAATTCACCATAGTTAAGCTTAAACATTCTGAAGATGTCGTCAGAGTTGTTTACGATGTTGAGACATGTGGTTTCGCTGTGTGCCAGATTCGAGCAAGGTAGAACCCGACCGGTTCTAGACGATCGATAGAAGTAGTACGTAGTAGACTGAACGGGTTCGGGATGAAAGAGCTTTTTAAAACAGGGGGAGAGACTCGCCACCCATAAGCAGGAAAACAAGTTCCGCTGGCACAGTGTGCCACGTCATTTCCGGGCCCCAGCTTCCGTCCGTGCGCACTTCTTTCCCTGTTCATAAATATTACGACGCTTATGGGGAAAATGAGATAAACCTGAAAATTTAGTAGGAAATTATGGGGAATTCTTTAAAAGCTATCGTACCATCTCATTTTGAGATAATAGGCTATTAGAATATACGCATATACAGGGTGTCTGAATTTTTCGTACAAATCGTGTTCTTTGGTTTCTTAATTTTTCAAAAGTTTAAGTTCGTTTACTTCCTTCCTATTTCATTTTCGTCTCTACAGTTTTACGATATTATACAGGGATATAGATAAATTAACTCGAAATAAACGCTCCTGTTGTGCGCCTCTTACGTTGCCTCGGTAGAAATTTCGGTTCCGTTATTTCTGAATTTTCCCAATCGCACTGAACCTTTGCCAATTATATTTTTCTGCGTTTCTTACCAATTGTACGTTTCATGCTTACGTTATTCTTCTCGATTTTCAGGTGCCGGAGAGTCTGGGAAAAGTACCATCGTTAAACAAATGAAGTAAGTAGCCAACAAATTTTTTAATATCTTTATGCAAACTCGAATCTTAACGAACAAAATTAAAGAACTGGGATCTAAATAGAGACTTTCGTTTACGCGTAAAACCTAATAATTATTGGTTCGTTTGTGTCCCTCTGCCGTACTTTAATTACAAAATCACATGTAAATCGAGATGCATTAATTTTTTTCTTTTTTTTTTGCGCGCACATACACACACACACACACACACACACACACACACACACACACACAATGTATGTGTAAATTATTGAATTTTATTTTATATTGAATTTTCTACAAAATAAAAAGAGTTTCATTAACGCTATAACAAATCGGTTGTTCACCTCGAAAAATCCGTCATTTCTGCGTTGAAAGACCAGCGGCTGGTAGAACGTGTTTGAAGTCTTGTTTTGCCGTCAATGGACCCATTCATGGTGTCCCATGGACAAAGCCATGCGTGTTCAACTGCGGAGAACGTTTGTGGAATGCTAATTTACTGGTGGCTTACTAATGAAAAAATGCCTAAAAGTGTTCAAGGAGAAACTGTAGATCTCGAAAAGTACAATGATTTCAGTATGAGGAATTCAGCAACCTACGAAACCTTAGAGTTAAATAATTGTTATGAAAGTCCAGTAGTAGTGTAGAAATTCAGAAAAATATCAATTCTAGAAATGAAGTTAGCTTCAATTTTCTAAAAACAAATTTGGATTTCCAAAGAAATTCAAATATTACGCATAAATATATAGAGATACTCGAGTTCGTATTAAATGCTAATGTGCAATTTTTACAATTTAATAGCAGTTTTTCTCTAAACTATCTCATCGTAGAAACCTGAATAAAATTAATTGCCTGTCATCATGAATATATGGATGACTTATGGCGAATTGGCCTTAACAAGATGTCCGTCATTTATTTTCCCAGAATTATCCATGAAAGCGGATTTACACCCGAAGACTTCAAGCAGTATAGGCCCGTAGTATACAGCAACACGATACAATCTCTAGTCGCTATACTCAGAGCGATGCCGAATTTGGACATCAACTTTTCGACCAATGAACGGGAGGTAAGTTGAAGTGATATTTCCGGTGATTAGGTTCTCTTTAACTCTGCTGTATTCACTGGGTCGTTATCAACCGAATAGTACTCTTAGACAATGTCTTGCCCGTCATTTTCAAGATTTTTTTTAAATATTAAAACACCTTCTTTTCGTTGAAATCAAAGCGAGATCGGAAGATTGTAGGACCGAAGCGGCACGTGACAGAAACTTTCCCGTGAGGAAAAGCGTAAGGCGGAAGTAGGCGGCGGAAGCGGTGGAAATTAAAGGGTAAAGGTTAGCGGTCTGTCGGGAAGTCAAAAATTATCGATAGCCCGAGCACTTAAACGATCGATGCGCATCTCGAGCCAGGTTCTGAAGCACCCTCTTCGGCATATTTACCGATCGTGCAGCATCGCGGCTGCGTCGTTTACCTTAGAGCCAATAAACGAGCCCCTGCCTCGAAAACAACGAGCACGATGGGTTGCCTCGAGTGCCGATTGATCCGGCTCCTCGAACCCAGTGCTTCTCAATCTCATCTCTCTTCGGCTTGCTTCCCTTTTTTTGTTTATTTAATATTTTTCTTATTAAACAACATGAGCTGATTGTTCCTCCACCCATTCTTATACTCTTCCCCCCCCCCCCCTCCCCGCCATTTCGTACCATTTTTATACTTTCGTACCATTTGACAAACTCTTGTAGTGTTTCTGATGGCTGGGAATGGCTTTCGTCGGATTCATTCCTTATTTATCATGATGCGCTTCAAGTATCATCGCGAACCAGTGTTTTCTTGCAGTGGTTTCGATAAACAACTGAATAAATCAAAATGCTTTTCTCTTGTTAGATATGAAAATCTTGTGTTTCAACATTCCGAAGCTCTCCTCCTCGTACTCGTTAGTATTGCTAAAGTTTCATCTCGTAGTCAAACGATCGTTTCTTTCAAATTTATTCTATTACAATATCTGCCATCCTCTCCGCTTTTCTATCTGTTGAATTACATTGTCCAAACTCATATCAACGATAACATTTTCTCTTTTCATAGTAATCATTGTTTTGAAAAGTTCTTTGTATTTGATACGAAGCACGAACGTATATAATAGATATTACTTATTAGATGAAAAATACATGGACAAGGTTATAATTAATAAATACGCTTCAGGTATAAAGAAAGAAAGAAAGAAAGAAAGGGGACAAAACGCAATAGACGAACGCATGTTTCGCGGTTCCAAAACTGTTAAAGGGAGGAGCATAATAAATACTGGCACAGATATAACAAGATTTATGTACGTCGTACACAGCTCCACTTGCTCGTCTTGCTATATCTTAAGTGTTTAAGTAGTGTTCACTTGTTGAAGCATTTGGCAAGGGCGCGTTCAAAAAGAGCGTAGAGTGCACGTCCACTTCGGCATTTTAACCTAATTTGGATAGCACTTCCGCTTCTTAATTAAGTCGTATAAGATCGGCAAATTTGTATTCTGTATTTTCTTTCTGCTTCCCTTTTCAATATGAGTAAACCGGGAAAGTTCTTTGTACATGTATCTGCAATAATTGAACTGATTTTAATTTCTTTAATAATTTCTTTGATAATTTCTTTAATAGATCAAAATTAATCCGTACGATCTTTGTAGCGTTAACAAGCAAACATCAGCTGAACAAGAGAAAAATACAAAATATTGTTTTATTGTTGGAAAAATATAATGTTATCGATGTTTGTTTTACATTAACAGGTTTATATGTGTTTTCTGTAAATTGAGCTAACTTGAAAATTGCTTATCAGCCGGACGCAAAAATGGTGTTCGACGTGATCCAAAGAATGGAGGATACGGAACCATTCAGCGAGGAGCTTTTGGCTGCGATGAATAGACTTTGGGCCGACAACGGGGTCCAGGAATGCTTTGGCAGGAGCAACGAGTACCAACTCAACGACTCGGCGAAATAGTGAGTAAATTTGTCATATCGACTATTTACCAATCTATAACTATTCTAGATGAAATGTAGAGTTTACAAAATCTTGGAGAAACTCCCCTAGCTCGAAGCTAATTCATCAGGAACATCAAAAATGTTTCGTTAAACTTTCCAAGAGATCGATCGATCATCCTCGTCTCTAAGATCGCCTCAATACCGTTTCTATTTAAAAAAATATTTCGTCGAGAAGAAACTCGAGAAGAAAAATTTTCATGCTGCTACGAAAATGTAAATGTTGTGTAAAATGGTACATTAAAAGCGGGTTAATCGCTGGCCAGATACTGTATCAAAATTATCTCTAATGGGTTTTTTAAAGGGGGTGGGCGGTTTCAAGGGTTGTTAAAAGCGTAAAATCAAACTTTTTAACTCGAGCTTCAGTTCAATTATTAGATAGAAGAAGAAAGGTGAAATTATAAAATTGATAATAATAGAAAGGACATAGAATAAGAAAAAAGGAAACAAAATTTTAATTCTGAACAAATTCACAAGTGTTGACACGTTTCTGAATCTGATATTATTATATTTCTATATATTCGATTTTCTATAGTTTCTTAACTCGAGCATCGGCACGGTTTTATTATAGGGAGAATATTTACAAATAAACATAACCCAGCGAGAACCTGCCAAAGTCCTTGGTACCTCTATCACCTAATTCGGAGTCCAATATCCAAATCTAATACAAACTGAACCTTTCACGGCTCCATTCATATTCAACAGCGAGACCTGCCAGCCACCAAGAAATTAATTACTCCTTGACCGGAGATCAGTAATTTAACGTCATTTGTAATTCTATCGTTTCAGTATACATTACACTCGTACTATTTATTCAGAAGACGATAACTTCTAATTCCAAGAAGACCAATATTTAACGCAAAGAATATTAAAATCGAGAAATTGGTAAATGCAGCAAATGGAACATTTCCAATCAATTTATGCTATTATATATACAAATTAAATGTTTTTGTTCGTCAAATTGAAATTCAAAGAAATTTAGATTTGTTCTTTTAAACACTCTCTACGTTCTAGAAAACTGTGTCAGAATAAAACACCTTGCTTTATTTTACTATTTTCTTTCTTACACGAATATTTGCACAATTGTATAATAATAATATTAATTGTGTATTAGTATAGTATTAGTGTGTATAATAATATTAATTCTAAAAGCTGTTGTGACACGTCACTGAAAAATATTATATCCAGTTGAATATTGAACTGCCAGGACATAGAATACGCGAGCACAATGGCAATGATTCCGTGATGAAGACAATAGATGGCGATTAGGTTACATCTAATCCATCTAGAAAGCATGACACATCCTCGGAGATAGTAATCTTGACGGTGGTAGCAACATTATCCCTCACAAAATACGTGTCTCTATGCATTTAAAATATCGTCTTTTTATCAACAAATTAGTAAAAAATTATGATTAATGTAAGACTAAGTAGTTTACGTTAGTTAGTTATTAGTTAGTTATTAAATTCGGCGGGTAAGTAATGATAGAAATTATTCATTAGATTTTCGCAATCGAACGAGGCAGGTACTATGACGTCATATGGCAAATTGTTTAATGACCAGTCTCTGTTAGCAACCTGTTGTGTCCTGATTATAGTGTGCGTAGCAACAAGCATCGAACAGAAGGGTCACGATTTATTGCATTACTCCTCTGCGGATATTTTCGTGTGTTTTCTAAGGCATACAGCTATATAAATACTATTTTCGTCTGTTATTTATCGACATTCATTAGGAATATTCAATTACATTATATAAAAATGGAAGGATAAAAATTGTTTTAAATAAAACAAATAAAATAACAAATAAAAAAGATCAGAACATTTTCTAAGGTTAGATGAAAATTATTATCTTATAATTTTATGTGTTAATCTCAGTTTGAAATTCGAATTTAGATTTTACAAGATACGAAGTAGATTCAGACATAGCTACAACTTATATATCGGGTGGGACTAAATTTACTATTCACGCTATGACTTAAAACGAAATAATCACTTGGAAAAACAACAAAGCATGTAAAATGAAATTTTTTAGTATCTTCTTTTTTCTTTTTTTATTATAAAAAAAGCTTAAAATCCTTTTGGAATACTTTTAGTATTTATATTGCGCCTTTTTTCATAAATATTATTCTTTAAACATTACATCATGAGATCCTCAATATTGAAAATATAAAAATCTTCTAAATTCGCACTATTAATACATTAACATAGTCTAGATTTACAAAACTGCGTGCCCCTAAATATACAAATAAAAAGTTTATATAAACAAATCTGTATAGTTTACGATATCCCAAATTATATTCTCTCAGGAAAATAAATTTTTCCAAAACAGATTATCAATACTCTGGTACGCGTAATCTATTTTCAAATCTGCATAAATGCCCCTATATGTAATATGAATTTCAACCCAGACAATTGTACTTGACTCTACAAATAACCAAAGAGAGAGAGAGAGAGAGAATTCCAAACTACTCCAAAAGTCCAAACGTTCTGAAATGTAAGTAGATCTAACCTAAAAGCTTAATTCAAGTTTTACCGATCGTAAACCACCGGCGGACACAGCGCTCGAAACGAACCTAATTTCGCCAGGCAATATAGGCAATAAAAAATAGAGAAAAAAAAATAGTGCAACTGGAAGGATCCGAGCATTCTCTTTCTCTTTTCTTTCCCTTTTTCTTTCTCTCTTATTTAGGTTCAGCGGCGTATTGATCGTCAATGACGTCACGCCACGCCCGTGTCACGTGGCCTAAAATGGCCGCCGACACCATCCCCACCACCCTTTCTTCTCTGCCTTGCTATGTTCCCTCGTTTTCACCCCCCAACCCCAATTGTTTCTCTTTTCATTCTATTACCGTTGCTTCTCTGTACACAGCTCTGTACGCTCTACTCTGTACGAGTAAAAGAGAGAAGCAGGGAAATATGTGTATATAGCGATACGCAAGAATGTGAAGCACAACGGGGCGGAACGTAGAACAATAGGGACAAATCATCACTCGTTGTTGGAAAATTCGTAATAATTGTACACTTAATAATTAGCAAGCAAGACGGGGAAAAAATGGGGCTGAGATAGAGCGAGAAAATTGGGTGCAAGGACACGAAAATTCTGATAGGCCTTCCGGGAGCGTTCCTTCATGAGAACAGTTTCTGTGCAATTTCATGAAATTGATAACTTTTTTGCTTTATTTTTGTTAATCTACCAATACCCCGTTCAGAGAAAAATTTTTTGTAGAATTTTATTATATCTTAGAATTTTCTTTAGCAATAATGATTATCAAGCATAAAGTCTTGTCATACGACTGCTTTTAACAATAATAATTAAATTAGAAAACGAATGTTACAAAGTAATCGTTATACTTTTTACTGTTTCTATCATATGTTTTGAAGTGATTATTTTATATCTCGTAACACTCTTGACTCTTGTATACATATATTGTTCAATATAAAGATTTCAATATGAGAGCGCTAAATGTATTGGATCACCCCATATATTTTAGCTATACTTTAACTATACCTTATGCCTTATGGTTGTAAACACTAGTAACCGAAACGCGGGTGATGTACGATGTTTTCGAAAAGCAATTGGTGATAAAGTCATGTTACAACTCACGTATACAGGATGTTTGCATGTGTAAATATGAGATTTCTTAGAAATGTAAGCTGTTTCTTTCTCGGTTATTGGTTATCAGCGCTTCGAGTTATCGACAGCGAAAGATGATCCACGCATATAAATCTAACCTCAACTAGTGTGTTGCATACACATTGTACATACTTACTTACGATGGTTGCGATTGTGAATCTGTTGTGATTATTATTACCATATACCGGGTATTTTATAGATAACAATGGACTCTAATGCTGTATAATTGCTTTTTATTCTTTATATTATTCTATCACTATTATATACTACAGATATATAGATATTTGTCAACTTAATTATTACTCAACATTCAAACATATTAAATATTTCATGATAAAACATTTAACATTTGTAATATTAAGATATTAATATCCATTTATGATATCATTATTAATATACTTTCAATATTCTTAATCTACTGACACTAAATATTCACATTTTATAGTAATTAATCAACACGGTAACATAAGCACAACAAAATGACAAGGAATTATCGAACAACGCATGGTAACATTTTGCTATTTTATATTAATAGCGTGCCATTTTTTCTGGACACCCGATATCGATCAGCCTTGCCGATATCCGTACGTGCGAGCCACGAAAACCAATATAAAACCCATGCAGCGCGATAAGATGAAAGTGCTTGTGCCTGGCTACAGGTGCATCCAACTTTGGCAATGAATGCTAAATCACAAGAAGTGGGAAAATCGATCGAACCCGATCTCGGTTACGACCTGAATTTAGAACGAGGGGAATGTCATTTACTCTCTACAAGTCTCTGGAAACACTTTACACCACGTGTGAAAGTGTCACTTAAAATAGATTATATAAATATTTTAAATCTTTTCGGAATGAAAAATTAACCTAAAATATAGTAAGAAAAAATTAGAAAATACTTTTTCAGAGTAATTTCGAACACTTTCTTATTTCTTATTTCTTTTTATTTCTCTTTAAATATGCGTATGTAATTAAGAAAATGGTCCTCGAGATCGTTTAATCTGTGATATTTTGAAAAATTCTCTAAAAATATAACTAATGGTCTTGCGTTTTTCCTTGAAATTCCAGTTTCCTGGATGATCTAGACCGATTAGGGGCCAGGGATTATCAGCCTACGGAGCAAGATATTTTAAGGACCCGTGTTAAAACAACGGGAATAGTCGAAGTCCACTTTTCTTTCAAGAATCTTAATTTCAAGTAAGTACCCAGGTCAGATGTTTATTCGTAAAATGCACAAAAACGATTCTGATAATACACGTAACGTTAAACATAAAATTTACATACGTAAAGATATTACTAACCATAACATTATCCATATTATTGATCTTTTGCAAAACTTCATGAACTTATCGTCTATTATATCGTTTTAAACTATATCGTTTTATCTATATCGTTTTAAAGGACACATATCATTGAACCTGACAGGTTATTCTCCTTTTCAATTATGTCATATTAAAGTGCCCTCTTATCGCCACCAGGTGGCATTGAAATCATACAATGGAGGAAAATGAACTTTTAGATACAGTATTGTAAAGAATAGTTAATTTAATTGAAGAATATATTTGATACAATTTTCTAATACGAAAATGAATATAATACAAAGAAACAAGGACAAGAAAGTAAAAAACTGACTCGTTTTGATCTAATCCTTACGATGAGAATACGAGGTGAATACAGGTGTAACTTTATCAACACCACTGATATGAAAAAAGTGTTATCTTTTTGGAGATTTTAGGGTGTACCGACAGACAGGAGATTATTTTCTATTCCGCAATCGAATGATTGTTCCTATCTTGTATGCGCATGATAATGTATACAATTTTGCTTGTTCTTGTTAATATAATGTAATACACGATGTACACAAATGTTAGATATGAAATATCTACATATTTACTAGTAATTTAGTCCTTTTAATCCTTTTAATGTAAATTAATTATAAATAGTGGTGGTACACTGTAGTAATATAATTTTTAGAAAGAAATATTTCGAGATTCTGATATGACAACAACATTAAAAATTAAGGAACATATTGCCACAGGGAATATTGTTAACACTGATGATCTCAGGGGTTAAAAAAAGAAATTGAGTAAAGAGGCAGGAGAAGGGTAGGGTAAAGGGAGAGAGCAATGACTTATGAATGATTGAGCATGAATCATTGGGATGATAATTTAAGAAACTGAGCACAGGCATTCCTTCTTTCAATTAATGTCACTTTAAGAAATGCTTCTTTGTAGATGTATTTCACACTTATTTATATCTATTTACATAGATGTATAATCTACATTTACATTTAGTTCTGTTAATAGTATGCTAACATTATTTATATGTAATTATGTATTTATATAGAAATATAATTTACATTTACACAAATATTATACAATCGAAGCTGACAATTTATTTTATTAGCTCGCAATTAACAAACTGAAAATTTGTATTATCGTGTTATTTTTCCATTGTCTCTAAAAACAATTTTGTGTGTGTGTGTTGATTATTCTCATTTTGATAAAATTTAAAAGAACCACATTTAGATAAATGGAATATTGTTTTTCAATATTATTTTCTATAAAAATGTAATGGGAGGATAGAAGTATCAATAAAATCAGATTGACATATTTTAATTTGTTAATTAATTATCCAATGAATTTCTGAACTTCTTGTTCATCGGTATGCCATTGCTTCTTTACAGATTATTTGACGTGGGCGGCCAAAGAAGCGAACGTAAGAAATGGATCCACTGCTTCGAGGACGTTACCGCGATCATATTTTGCGTTGCGATGTCCGAGTACGATCAAGTCCTGCACGAAGACGAAACGACGGTAAGTATTCGCACTTTTTAATAATTAAGTTACCGCAGTTTCACTTGACAATTTCACTTTTTTTTAGTAATACATAATAAACAAAGTTTAGCGAATCACAATAAAACTAAGATGATACTAAACTAAAATGATATTTTTCATTTAAATAAAGTTTTGTTTTATTAGTTTCAATTTTTTAAATAATTAAACAGAAAACTGGAAGATTTCGATTTTAACTAGTTTATTTATATCAAAGTGATACGAGATCATGGTATATACACAAAAGGACAGGTGATATTTCACGGTGCGTTGGTGAAATTCGTAACAATAGAGTAATTCAAGAAAGCAAGGGAAACTAAACCGCACTGACGTCCACTTACCATATCAAGAGTTTGGGAACTCCATAAATGAACAAGGGAATTCTAAAGCACATACAGTGGTGTGAAAAAGTTTTCGGAGTCTTCGGATTTCCAAAAGAGTCTCCTCTTTACGTTACGATAGGTATACATGTACGATAGAAATATACATAGTATATGTATCATGAACTGTAGACCCTTTTAAGGATAACATATCTACGATATATTGTAGTGTTTTAGTTTCTTTTTTCGGTAAGAAATTACTAAAGAACGATTAATATTCGTATATTTTTCGTTTTTCGTCATGCTGAGTATACCTCGTATTTTTTTTAATAATAATGACGATAAGAATGATTTACTTTACAATGATTTACTTCCACTGTATAGCAGAGACTTAGCTGGCATCAAAAGTCGAATGGAACTGACTCTCAAGTTCACACAATGGAACTTGTGTGTTATGGGTCAATTTGGTGTCAAGTTATTCCCGAAAACTTTTCCACACTTTGTTAACGAACTGTTATGCTTTGTTTGAAGCTTATTTTTCTTGAAGCTGCTGAAGAATAAAATACTTCTTATGATGAAATATATTTAATACTTAATAAGTATTTAATACTTAATAATTATTAAGTGCTTTTTATCTGTTTACCTGTTCTACCATAAACAGAAGATTCGAAAACTTTCTCGCACCATTATATATATGCACACGCTACTTATGGACATGCATATGGAGAATCCTACGTGGGAAGAAAACGTGATAAACTGCAATTGTTGGAAATTAACGAGTTCTCGTGGAACGACCCATTGATTAACCCCTCATTCTTCAATCCACTAGAATGATTTGCTACTTACGTTATTTTACAAATTTCTTTTTATATCTCTATTTTTCATGCGATATTTTGTACATTTAAAATCATGTCGGATTATAGTTATGTATCTTTGGACATTAATTATTATTAATGTTTGCATGTTAATTATCTGTTATAGAATCGAATGCAAGAAAGCTTGAAACTGTTCGACTCAATTTGCAATAACAAATGGTTCACTGACACCTCGATTATTCTCTTCTTGAACAAAAAGGATCTTTTCGAGGAGAAAATTCGCAAGTCTCCGCTCACCATTTGCTTCCCCGAATATGCCGGTAAGAAAATATTTTTCACACTTATATCCACAGAATTTTATTATGAACGAAAAATTAAAAATTAATTTATTTTCATGTCAAATGCACGCTTTCGCCATCAATATTGCACATTTTTTTTAATCTATAACGAAAGTTGCGGTAAAAAGATCTTATATTGTTCTTGTTAACCTTTATTAATCTAGCGAATAATTTATAGTGAGTACCAAGTATGTATTGCATTTCAGTAAAAAGAAATTAGCGGTTTGGAATAGAATTTCGAAAATTATAACGTAATCTATTAGCGAAGATCATATGTTACATGTGGTGTAAAAATAAATGCGGGAAGTTCTCATTGTTATAAAAAGTCCGTAGTCTGTTGCTGTCCTTGGAATTCCTTCACGCCTCTCAAGAAAGCTACATCTTCTTGTTTGAGGTACACTGATCTAAATACGTATCGTGCATCGTATGTCATTCATCTTCTGAATTTTCGGCACGGGTGTGAACATTATTTTTAGATAATGAAAACTGAAATTATACAATAAATTAAATAATTTAAATTTTGATTCTCTTTTTCGCTTCTCTTTCTTTTTCTTTTTTCATTTTTACATAATCGCGAAAGTCAAAATATGTAAGAAATAACATAACAGCGATCTTACAAAGAACATCTTAAGGATTCAAAAACAAAAGATTTAAATTTTAAAAAGTAGCCATTCAGATATCATCAGTTTCTTTCCTCATTTATAAAAACAAAACATTCATTAGAAAGAAAAGATTCTTTCAAAACTCACATCAAAGCAAACCAATTCAAATCGAAAATAATCATTTAACGCCGCGCCCTCCTGCAATTTGTCTCGCGTGAGAAACAAAAAAATTCATATTGCAGCACATTCCTTAACCTCTGCCGTCTGAAGGAAGGAAATCTAAAACAGAACTTCCTGCCAGATGTTCCCAATCTCGTTCATAAAGGTTAAACTTTCAATTTCTTAAAGAAATTCCTGAAACACCCACCAAGAAAACAGACTTAATCCAAAACAACCAAATATAATCTCTTGCAGTTTTGATTTTACTGCGATCCTCTAATTCTTTATGTTTTAATCAAATAAAGGGCGTATAACGACTTAGGACAAATTTTCGCATAAAATTAAGAAATCACGCGTGTCAAGAATGATTCTTTCTTATTTCCTGAAATTTAAAAAGCTTTTTAATGACAGGGGAATACAATTCAGTCAAGAATGACCTACGTCGGTAGGTTAAATGAATAATGAGGAAACGTGTTTGTTTGACCGCAGGGGCGCAAGAGTACGGTGAAGCAGCCGCGTACATCCAGGCGCAATTCGAGGCAAGGAACAAGTCAACGACTAAGGAAATTTACTGCCACATGACTTGCGCTACTGATACAGACAACATTCAATTCGTGTTCGACGCAGTCACAGACGTCATTATCGCCAATAATCTCCGTGGCTGCGGTCTCTATTAGGATAAATATTCCCGTCGTGGAGTCGATCCACTGGACACACTCACACTCACACGCACACGCATAAACACGACAGACATGTATTGCGAGAACGGGGGAGCGCGTGAGAATGAGAGACTGCGAGATTGTCAGGTTGCCGAGAGAAAGATCGCGTGACAGAGGGGGAGAGAACGGCTGAAAGAACGGGAACGAGAGAAAGAGATACACCTATGTACCACCGCTACTACTACCGACCACCTGCGGATACCTTCTCGATTTTTTTTATCAGACACCTCTTTGTGCCAGCTCTTTCAACATTTCTCCTTATCATACCGAGCGATTCGAATGCAGTTCCACAATGTTTACGCAGCGCTATGCATTATGTGCTGCTAAAGTGCTGCTACGTAAGTAGGTTGACTTGTACAATTCCTGGATCCTCTTGCATAATAATTTAGTAATTACTATTATTAGCGAACCAATGAGTCACGAGTTATAGAGTTCTCCTCTATCGTTTTTCATTGAATGGAATGATCAAATAACTTATGATTTGTACAATCTTATTTATTTCATCAACAAATTTGTTACCATTATCCAAGGATAATCTGTAACTTTTAACTTGTAAAGTTTCACAAGACCACACGAAACTTTCAACAATTTTCATTGTGTTATATACAACTGAGAAGCGTTAGCGAACTCTTTTATGGGAAAGTTAAAGGCAAATGAAGGATGTCATTCTAATTCAATGAACAGGGATTGTAGAAGTTAGGAACTTCACCCTGAGAAAGATTTGTCAGATTACTGACTGATATTATAAAAATAATATCAATTATAGAATGTTGTTGGTAAATCGCTTCTTCTAATTGTCTTTCGAGGCAACTAGAGAATTGGGTAGGAACTTTGAAATATTAGCAGCATCAAGAGTGTTTCTCTACTAGAGAAATTCATCTTATGGTTTGAATTTTATATCTAGATAATTATTTACTATTCTGCTTTTAAGTACTGAATCCAATCTTAAAATGAATTTCTCAATAAAGAAATATTCTTTTCCATATCATAATCAAATTTGATTGCTGCATTAATTGCAGAGGACTTAATATTGCCTTTATTCATTGGTTATTTTCTATTTTAAACCGATTGTTACTGAGTCAGTCTGTTAACGTCGGATAATCTATTAATGCCAGAACTGGTGAATTTGTCATATATAAAAATCTATTTTTTTTTTTTTTTTTTCGATATATAAAACTACAAAAATTATATACAAACGATTAAATTTCATATTTTAAATTTTGTAAGACTCAAAAGCTCATATAATATTACTTGTTTACTTGGAAAAAATTATATGGGTCAAAGGATCAATAGTTAAGTCCTTCGTAATCAAAAATAGGGAATTAAGGAATATGTTGAAAGAGGGGCGCACAATGATCAATCCAGATTTTTCATACATTTCGCGGTAAATCGCACAAAGACGAATCACGAAGCACACTCGAATCTCGTGATCCTTTATCTGATTTTATTGTAAATTAGGGAAAGAACATAGTTCTTTGTTCAGGTAGAAAATTAAGTTGAACAAAATTTGTTTAACATAGCAAATAATTCTAGTTAACTTAATTTAACTTTAAAATGTTTTTGGTAAAAGAAACAATTTCTTTAAAAATTTTTCATTTGACAAACATTTTAATTTTCTACCTGGGAAGAAACGATTTATAAGCTAATAATACAATTTTCCTTTTTCACGAGTAGTATAATAATATTCAACTATTTCAACTTTAGTTGAATAAGCATATTACGTTCATCGCCGATCGCACAAGTCGCGCACAAGAAACCGACGAAAAAAGTATATTTTTCTCTCATACAAAATACTTTATATTTTCCGTGCAAATGTACAATTCCTACATCTGTCGGATACGTATAATATTATACTATTCAGTTTTCGACTAGTACCTTTCGGTTAGAAAACTAAATAAAAAATGCGCTAAAATTGTGTAAGAAGCATACAAACGTCGTTGATTGAAACAAGTGAGATTTAATCGAAACCATAAAAACTCGATAAATAAGGTCAGAATAGTGCAAGATTGTCAAAGAATGCAGAAAAAAGACGTGAACATCTTGATGCGTAGGGATCTAATTAAAATTCGATTTCCGATTCGTCAAACATTTTCTGACTGGCAACAATTCGAACGAGATTCGTAACGCTATGGACAGATGGCGCACTGTACACGAGAAAGAATTCCTCACTGAATTTTTCCCTTAAATTGAATCAACGGTTTCATTTCGTTCAATTGCCACGCACATTTACGCGACTGTACGCACACGATTGCACAATACACGCAACGACGCAATCACACACACGTACACACGTTACACGAATATACAGCGTATTCAGAAATAGGTGGCCAAACTGTGGTACAGCGTAGAATACGATACCAAAGTTTGGCCACTTATCTCTGAAACACTCTGCATAATTCATACGTTGAAGTGTTTACATTTGCGAAAAGTGAAAGAGGTTCCACTCAACGAAGCTAGGATCCTTGAATTTCCGAATTTTCTTCGAACGATTTAGTTATCTTCTTACGCAATTACGTTTTACGTTTCTTAATTAGGTCAGGTGTGTCTAAGGAGCTTTCAATTATTCGATGAAATCTTGATTTCGTATTAAGCGATAATGTTCTTGGATCGACAGAAGCCGTGTCTTTACGCTTCTCTTTTCATCGAAAGAATCCTTACTGGCTTTAAAACGAATATCAGTGCAGACCGAAACATTCCACGTACAGTCAAACGCAGTTCCCCGTTTTCCATTTTTCCTTGGTTCGTATTTAATCAACGCACAGTGTACCCATTTTTTTTTCTTTTTTTTTTTTTTTTTTTTTTTTTTTTTTTTTTTTTTTTTTTTTTTTTTTTTTTTTTTTTTTTTTTTTTTTTTTTTTTTTTTTTTTTTTTTTTTTTTTTTTTTTTTTTTTTTTTTTTTTTTTTTTTTTTTTTTTTTTTTTTNGTTATTTATTTATCTCATTTGTTTATTTCAATTTTCTGTTTATTCGTTTACCAGCGTGAAATTCAGGGATTTTTAAGAAAAAACATCATAAAGACCTTTCGATTTTTGCACGACGACATATTTCTCGCCTTCGGACGCTTTTTTATGCCATAAGGTATAAATTGTTGTTTTACAATAGACCCAACGATATTATTTTGTAATAAGCACACACTCTCATCCGGCTAATTATTGGACTGTGGCAAGTCGCGATTTTTCAATCTACATCTTTTTTACCAGCTCAATCGGTTAACTTAACAGCTACCGATACATCTTCAACAAAAGAAATTTCAAATTTTGGATTTGCATTTGGAAGATGATAAAAAAATAATAAGTTGCTAGATTGTGGATCGAGAAATCGTTATCGTTGCTCCTAATTATCGAGAAGCAGCCAGTTCACGGTTTGTAAATTCCAACGAGAATTAGAAACCGAAAAAAAAAAAAAAAAAGAAAGGAAATAGAATAGAATAAAAAGCTACAAAAAGATACGAAAGGAGTTTTAGTAAACGGGATAACAACGTACGAACTATAAATTGCGAGACGAATACTAGCAAAGTAAAAAAACAATAAAACCATCGCGAGATAACAAGAAAACGTTCTTGATAGAAGAACTAACCAAGAAAAACTTAACAAACGAAAATAATATTTTTCATGAGGACAAAAATAAAACTTATTACGAAGAATATCGAGTACGAAACGAATGATGTGGGCGAAAGAGGGAGAAAGGAACAAAAATGGGTCACGAGATGATTAGAAAACGGAGAAGGTAAAAATTCCAGTAGGAGGACGAAGAATGAAAACGGTATCGCGGTATATGTAGAAATAATCATATTTAGATCAATAAAATATTACTATCGATCTTTCGAAATGTGAAGGACACACGCAATATGAAAATAGAGAAAGAATAGAAAGAAAATAATTGAGAACCTTAGTGTACAAGAAAATTAACTGTAATTCGGTATTTGAACGTGTCGTCAGGATTCCGGGGTGGGGGTAGATGGCCACGTGGTGGGGATAGACGAATGAGCGAGACAAGTACGAGAGTAACCAACACTAGTGTTATTATTGTAATTGTAACGATTAATGGTAACGATCATAATCTTATCGAGTAAACGCTAAATGATAATAAGATGACGTGGATGGAATAAAAACATAAAAAGAAATAAAAAAAAAAAAAAAAATGAAATTGTGGGAGGAGTGCTATCATTCATATGATCGTGAAATGATTAAAAAATAATGCGCGCAGCAGAAAAAAAATCATTTCGTAAAACGATCCGTAGACTCGACGAATCGCCGCCGTTTCTTTCTCATTACTTTTACCTTTTCATTCTTTTATTGTGAAAAAGAGAACAAGAGAGGAAGAGTGTGAAGGAGAGTGAGTGAGGCACATATGGGGCAAGGGGGACTTTTTTGAGGGAAGAGGAGGGAAAAGTTGCGAGAGGAGGATGCTCTCTCATTATACATATATAAATATATATAATTATTATGTAATAATTGTCCATACATCTTGAAATGTCGAAATAAACGAACAATGAAAGATAAGCGATTTTTATTGTCACGTCACGCTGTTTTACATATGTATATGCAAGAATGAATAAACGGTTGAGTCAAAAGTAGTGACCATTTTTGTTGTTATAAGTACTTATATACCTGGTATTTTGATTTGTTAATATAGTATTTCCCTTTTATTGTTGCTGTATAATCTGTGCAGATTTTTTTTATATTTTTATGATAATTTATGATCATTAAAACCAAGTGTAAGTCAATGACTTATTTATTGATATTTTTGGTAGACGTTGGAGAGAATCAAAGATCAAACATTAAAGACACTATTTTTCAAATTTTTTATGAAAAAAGTCATGGACAAAAGCGTAATTTTTGTTTAAATGAAAAATAGTGATGCTAAACCCCAAACAAATTTTTTGATTATCGATAACCATTATCGATGACGGTATACAAAGTCACGTGTATTTTTGAACTGTGTGATCTGGTTTTGGCCTATGGCTCCCTCTAGCGTGAATATCTTGTACGATAATTACGCTATGATAAATTCTAACGCGACGAATTTAACTGTACAGCAGCGTAGCCGAGGCAACGAACAAAAGTTATTTAACAAATTTGTTGATTAAGTGTCAAAATTATTTATCAGTAATAACTGCGATCACTATCAAATTTCCTATTTACTTTCGTTACTATGGGAAAGAATATTGCTAATGCGTAAATCGCTCGCTTTCTAATATCACAGACTTCAATCAAATGAATGTTTATTAGCATTAGTTAATAATAATTTGTGTTACTGGATAACAAGTAAATCGTAGATTGTCATGTAAAATCCGAGCAGATAAATGGGCTACTCTGCGATCCAAATAGTTGGAATCGTTGAATCGTAGAATTGTTAAAACCCTTACGCTGAGCTCAGAGTCTAAGTAGATTTCATTAAAATGCAAATCTCTGTTAAAGTATTCTATCTATTATAATTCAATTTTAAATATAAATTATTGTTTAAGTTAATCTTTCTCGTTGTGTATTTCTCCATTTAAATGTCGGGTTGGGGGATCGGATAGCCTTGCACGGCGGCCCAGGGATAGGGCGCGGTGTGACATGACCACGCACCGTGCCATTAGCTGATGGACAGTGTGCGCGGGAGGGGAGGGGGGGGCGGAGTGTTGCCCTGGCAGTTCCCGGGCTCCCTTCGATCGCATCAGGAACGGTCATCGTGGAGGTTTTTAGTCGGTTGGAGTCCGACACCATCTCGCCGCTTTCCCCCAGAAGTGGCGGGCTGTCCGCGCGGATTTCCTCCACGTAAAAAAAAAAAAAAAAAAAAAAAAAAAAGAGTGCTTCAGCACTCCATGGGCAGCAACCGCGTCAAATGCCCTAAAACCTTGAAAAAGCCACGCAACAGGACATTTTTCTTACAAGAATATAGGGATATTTAACGAAATACATAAAATTTGTCTATCTTATGCTAGTTATTTTATTCAATAAAATGATATTATTTGAATTATCCATTCTTCTGAGACTAATTGTACAAGAAAAAATATACAAACCTCTCTTATACAAATATTCATATATTTTTTAATGTCTACAAGTTTTAAAGGAAAAAATATTTCATTTTCATATAGTATCCTCACAATTTTCTACGTTGGTAATATCTACGTAGAGTTAAATGATAAATATTAAAAGATAGGTTATACCTCACGTGTTCTTTTTGAAAAAGGTTGCGAACAACATTTGCGATTTTTTATTTTTTCATTCAATTCTCTTTGTATAAATAGCATATAATATAATGATATATAATAATAGAAAATGTGGAAGTTGTATACACGAATATAAAATATCACGTTCCGCTTAATAAAAATATCGAAACTTGTTTAATAACAATCGTGACATAAAATATATTAAAATGGGACGAAAAGCTAAGTTTGATGGTACAACTCTGTCGAGTGGTCGTGGAAGAAAAGCAAAAAAGCAAGGAGATCCAACATTTCCAAAGGGAGTACTAGGTATGCAGAGAAATTTATTTATACATATACATATAACTTAAAAATGAGTATATATATATATTGCATATTGCATGAGGATATAGAGAAAATAATCATATAACTTTTATCTAGTAAAAGAAGAAAAAGAGTTAAGTCATAGACAGAAGCAACGAGCAAGAAGAAGATTATTAAAGAAACAAAAGTTAAATGAAAAGGTAAAGAAATTACAAAAAAAGAAAGACGAGATTGCAGAGAATGCTGTAACTGAAGATGTAAGATTTCTTTTTTCTTTCTAATGATTAAGGCTTAACTTATATGTGTATATACTTATACATGTATATATGTACATAACAATATTACTAAAATATATCGTTTTATTATATTAGAATATCAAAAATATCTCCAAACAATTAAAAATAAAGAAAAAGAAGAAATCTCTTAAAGAAGGACCAAGAAATGACAGTTTCAATCGCGAAAATGATCAAATGCAGTTTGAAAATGATATTAATATATCTGATAATGAAAGAGCAATAGAAGACAAGCAACAAAAGATTAAAAGAAAGAAATTACTTGATAGTGACACAGAGGATGAAACTGATAAAGGACAATGCAGTGACAATGAAGAATATGGAGAAAATGAAGAAATGGATTATGAGGAAATGGATCAAAGTGAGGGAGATGGTGATAGTTCTAATAACGATGATGTTGATCTACTTCCTATTGAAGAAGCAAATAAGAAGTTAAAAAAGAAGCAAGAGGAAGAACAGTGAGCATGACTTATTATTGTATTAAACTTTGCATTTAAAATCTAATTAACTTTCTCTTTATTAGAAAGCTAGCAGAAGAGGAAATGCATGATATGACCTTACAACAATGTGTCTTTATTTTTCCCACTAAAGAAGAGCTTGCAGATGTTACTAATCTGAAAGATGTACAACAACGTATAAAAGACGTTATTATGATATTATCAGATTTTAAAAGGTTGCGCGATATAAATAGGTATATGTCCTAGGGTTAAAAGATTTTATTTCATCGAAAAATTTCAAGGAATTGTACACTTTTATCTTCTTTAAAGATCGCGCGCTGAATATATGGACCTTCTTAGAAGTGATTTATGTACATACTATAGTTATAATAATTTCTTGATGGAAAAACTGATACAAATATTTCCATTGGATGAGTTATTGGAATTTTTGGAAGCAAGTGAAGTCCAGAGGCCTATGACGATACGAACGAATATATTGAAAACACGTCGTCGTGACTTAGCTGAAGTATTTATTGAATGAAATATGTAATAGATGTCTTCAATATCCTTTAATTTATTATGATATTAATATTTCAGGCTTTGATCAACAGAGGGGTCAATTTAGATCCTATTGGCAAATGGACAAAAGTTGGATTAGTGATTTATTCGTCGCAAGTTCCTATGGGTGCGACACCAGAATATTTAGCAGGACATTACATTCTACAGGGTGCATCTAGCTTCTTACCTGTTATGGCTTTGGATCCTAAAGAAAACGAGAGGGTTCTCGATATGTGTGCCGCGCCCGGAGGAAAATCATCACACATAGCAGCACTTATGAAAAACACAGGTGTACTCTTCTCAAACGATGTAAACGAAGAAAGGATAAAAGCAGTTGTCGGCAATTTTCACAGACTTGGCATCACGAATTCAATCGTTTGTACTTATGATGGACGAAAGTTACCAACAGTATGTATTAATGATATGCATGAACACGTTGAGTATATGATATAGTCACATTAATTAAAATGTATAATTTCCAGGTCATTAAAGGTTTCGATAGAGTATTATTAGATGCACCATGCACCGGTACTGGTGTTGTTTCAAAAGATCCAAGTGTTAAAACAAACAAAGATGAAGTAGATATACAGCGTTGTTGTACATTACAAAAGGAATTGCTTTTGGCGGCTATAGACTGTGCTAATGCACGTTCGGAATCCGGTGGAGTTATCGTTTATTCCACGTGTTCGATTCTTCCGGAAGAAAATGAATGGGTTATTGATTTTGCTCTTAAGAAACGTGATGTTAAATTAATACCGACTGGATTGGAATTTGGCACCGAAGGTTTTACCAGTTATAGACAATACAGATTTCATCCTTCGTTAAAATTAACTAAACGATTTTATCCCCATGTACATAATATGGACGGATTTTTCGTAGCAAAATTAAAAAAGTTCTCCAATATTATTCACAAAAGCAAAGATTCAGAGGAAAAAACTTTTGATTGATGGTAATTTTTAAATACGTTTAAAATAAATTAATATTTTCGCAATAATTGTAATATTTGAAAAAATGCTGTCCAAGCAATTTAAATATATTAAAAATATATAATTTGTCTGTACAGATTTTATATTTTACATTAATTTTATATATAAATTACTTCCATAGTTACAGTGTCATATTTCAGATTATATATTGTTCGTATATTAATTAAAAGAGTAAACAGCCATTTTAATCGTCATATAAAATAGTCGTTAAATTTTTACACGTAGTAAATTTATGACATCTTTCCATTAATGGAAAAATATACTTTTTAATTCTTTTTCACATAGTTTTTTCACGTCATCTGAAATAAAAATTATTATTATTATTATATATAATTTTACGTATATACATACATACATGTACAACGATTATACCTTCTATTTCCATTATACTTGCACTTTTTTGTTGAATAACTACAAAAAATTCCCTCAAGTTCGATAACTTTCCAACAACCCAATAATCACTCATAGTTTTTATAATAATTTCTCCAGCTTCTTTTAATCTGAAATTATACAAAAAGTGTATTCTACTCGTAAAATAATAATTTTACATGAAAACATTATTGTGTTATATACTAACTTATTTGTGTCATTATATATATCAGTGATAACTCTCAACACTTCAGGCGTTGTAAGCACATTAGAACATCGCCTATTATCTGGATGTATTGTACTTTTATATGCTAAATTAAGTTTATTAAAATACAGGTATTTGCAAGATTCCGACGAAACTATTACGTGTTTAGCACATTGCTCTGCAACCGAACTAACAAGTGTGGTTAATTGTGGGCCAAGAAAACTGTCCAGACTTTTAAAGAAATCTATTAACAAACTTGTTTTGCCTGTAAAATAAGCACTCCAATTTTAAAGCTTCGGCACAGTTATTTAAAAAAAAAAAAAAAAAGAGAGAAGAGAAAGGGGGAAGGTACTTACTGTCAACAAACAAACATATTGTAGCACTTAATGCTCTGTAAACAACTAAATATAACGACACTGGTTTTGTAGAATAATTGATAAATACTTTAGGAGATTTACCAATTAAGCTTGGTTCATTAATACTAGATGGGCCAGTGACAAATCTATAAGATTTATATAACTTATTATTTTTTTATATATAGAACATTAAATTATTTTGTATGTACTAACTTTCCATAGTGAGTGGTAGTAAATGGTGAAGGTGAATTTCTGGGCATTGAACCCTCGTGTAATTCTTTTTCAAGATGAGCTGGTAAAAGTGTACTCACTAGATAATTATAAACTACTTGCATATCCTCTGGCTCTAAACCACTCCTAAATGATAATGAGCATTAATTCTTTAACTGTTATGCATATATTACAATAGTATTAGTATTAATAGTAATAGCGTTTACATTACTAACCACACAACTTGATCGTTGTAAAGAAATGCAGTATACTTCACTTGAGAAAACATGGCTTCTACAAGATTCATAAAACACTGAACCCGTAAAAATGTTATTTTGTCAAGGGGTAAAAATTGTAAGCCTTGGAAAATATCCAAAATATCACTATTATTCAACTTTAAGGACATTAAATACTGTGAAAAACACATGATATTAAAAATTATATTGAAAAATAGAGAAACAGTACATTTTAAGAATTTCCCTTACCCTTGAATAAAAATGTTCAAGTTTATGTTTTAATAACGTTATCGACCCACATTCAGGTTCATTAATAATGGTGTCAAATGATCCCATAAATAGTCTAAACATAACATAGGCTTGTTTCAATATAGATTGACAAACACTGCTAGAAACTTCATCGTATTGATATTCTGTATATTTGTTACCATCTTTCTCTTTCCATATGTATGGTACACCAACAATCTATGAAACAATTGAAATCTATGAACAAATATTCATGAATTTTATATGATATAAAATATTATATGTCATATTCTTTTATACATTTTCTGATAGCAATAAAAGCTTACCATTACCATCCAAAAATTTGGTTCTGGTTGATAATAAATTTGCCGAGTTTTATGTGTATGACAATAATCGCACGGTTGACCAGGATTAAATGATCTAAAAATTTAAAATGCACAAACATAATCTTAATATTGAACGTAAATATAGAAACTTTAGAATCTTTAAAATATGTTTATACATACTGTGCAAATTTAATAATTGCTTCACTGAGTCCTATATTTTTAATTTGTACATCTACATCTCTTTCTGGATAATAATAAAGAATCTTTTTTTCTTCCTGCATGCAAAAAATATACAAGAACACACTTGTATTGTACGTATGTAGGGTGTAAAGATTTTGTAATTTTTGTATGTAAATATTTTATTGATAAATTTAATTTACTTGCCTCTCCCTCTTTTTTTGCATATGTGCCATTGAATATATAAAAATGTTCTAATGTAACCTCCGTTTTCGATGACATTTTGACAAATAATTTAAACAATAGATATTTAGCCTTTTTTTCATATAAAATGTAAAAACCTTACCACAATAACTTATCGATTTAAATGCTTATTTGCATTTTCTTTGCTGAAACATTTTAATCAACAAATAAAGACAACTTTGAACAGTCAGTATGTAGCTGATAAATTATTTTGAAAACTTAATACATAGATATTGAGATGGCAGCACGCTTTATTGTCACCAGTGGCACGTGATACATGATGTGTTCCTCAACATTAAATATTATATTCATATAGATTTTATAATAAAATTAAATATATATCACTTATTATTTATATTTATTATCGTTTATATTTCTTTATTATGTTAATTTAAGTAGATAAACCTTTATGACTTTTAACATACAAAAGATCGATAATATCACAGACAAGGCTTCTTCTATCATATTTGGTTCACGAGTAATTATTTATGTATGCTGTCGGGAGCATGTTATAAATTAATAGCCTAATTGTTATAAATGAATAGCATAAACGTTATAAATAGACTGCTGATTTTTATACATTTATAGGAAATTGGAAAATGCAAAATTACATAGAACATACATAATATGAAAAAATATGTATGTAAATAAATAAAGTTTGAAGTACAGTGCTTTGTATAAAACTCGGTAGATAAAATAATTTTCTACCGAGGTTCTACTTTTTTAAGTATATTCTCAAATATATGAACTTGCATAGGAATTCACGGTTTAGTTATAAATAAATAGTTTGAATGTTAAAAATCGATAATTTAAATGTAACAAATTAACAGCCTATATATCTGTTTTATTAAATGTTTTGCTAAAATATAACAAATATTAAAATATATATCAATATGAGTAAATTAGTTGTAGATTTTTCAAATTTAGTCGTGAGATTAACAAACTATCGTAAACTTGAATTGTAAGAATTAGGGACATAAAAATCTTTTCGTGTTTATAAAAATTTTCTTCCGTAACTACAAAAACGTATAATTAAATAAGTTCGACTAATAAGTGTTATATCTTGGCGACATTTCCACGAATGCGAAAAGCCCACGAAACGTCTATCGATAACCACGTAAAATCGAAACTCGTGTTATTCGATTATAACGAATTTCACGTATTACGTGTACGAAACTGAACATAACAAATTTGTCGTGATGTGGGTAATGATTAAATTTAGATAACGTACAGTAATGAGCAACATGTGATAATAAAAAATAAAGGCGCAGAGTCTGGAAAAGAAATTGGTCTTTAGGTGTACAGAAGATCGTAACGATACACCAATGGCCTATCAAACTTTCCGGCAGGAGTACATGCAAATACCTGTGGTGACACGAGCTTACACAACAGCTTGTGTCATCACGTCTCTTGCTGTGGTTTGTAAAATGTTTTTCTCATAAGATAGTTTTATATCTGCAAAATGCTATTTTCAAAACGTAATTATCAAATTATTTTTGTTTTCCCACTTTAGCAACTAGATTTGGTATCACCGTTTCGATTGTATTTTAATCCCACGTTGATCATTGAACAATATCAGGTAAACAAGTATCTATTAATTATTACTCCTTAGCCTTCCACCCAGCTTTGTGCATTTTACGATTATTATCTTTTGTAATATAAATATTCTTTCAGTTATGGAGATTGATAACTACATTTTTATTCTTTGGAAATATGGGTTTCAATTTTCTTTTCAATATGATCTTTACTTATCGTTATTGTCGAATGTTAGAGGAAGGATCGTTTCGCAGAAGAACAGCTGATTTTGTAATGATGTTCATTTTTGGAGGCATATGTATGATTGTATCCTTTTTAACACTTCGTTTATTGTCTTTATTAGATTCCAGACAAAGTAAATGTAACTCCAATATATTGTATTATGTGTAATTATCCTAAGCTTACTATAGACATTTGCATTTTTTGTTAATTTGTTATTCTTGGGCCATGCATTGACAGTTATGTTGGTTTATGTTTGGTCGCGGAGAAATCCATTCGTTAGATTAAACTTTTTTGGACTTTTAAATTTCCAAGTAAGTTTTTAATTTCTTATTTTATGCAGGAGAAAAGAGTGAATTGTTTTTAAATGTATTTTTTATCAATAGGCACCATATTTGCCTTGGGTGCTTCTTGGGTTTTCTGTACTTCTTGGTAATACAATTTGGGTCGATCTAGTTGGAATGGCTGTGGGACATATGTATTACTTTGCAGAAGATGTATTTCCACGTTTACGAGGAGGTTTCCGTGTTCTTAAAACTCCACAAATACTGTAAGTTACTTGGTAAAAGGGTTATAGTTGTTGCAAATTATATGTCGTAAATGCGATATTATCGTTTGTTGTTTGTTCACAGTAAGACATTGTTTGACGCACATCCAGAAGATCCAGATTATACTCCACCACCTGAAGATCGTCCTGGTGGATTTAATTGGGGTCAAGAAGCCAATATGCAATGATTCTAAATTCAAGGTCCTGCTTCCAAACCATCTCTTACCAATTGGCATATCAAGTAAACTTTTACACTGCTACATATACAACATTGTTCCTTGATTTTCCCAGTTACTAACAAAAGTACTAAACATTTGCAGCCTTGACATTATGTGACATGTAATGGAAAACTTATAACAAAGATAAGACTTCCAATTTTCTACAGGGGTTACAATTTTTTTACAAAAAAATTTCTGTATGTATATCAGAATACATTATGCAAGTAATATACATAAATGAAAACAGTATTTCTCAGATAATCGACTATTGTGATATATTTATAGCGCTTATGATTTTCCGAGAATACAAAGAAGTTTCATACTGATAACATATTTGTTAGAAACGAAATATTTTAGGGTATATCTGTTCATTAATTAACATAGATTGTATCAGATATAATTTGCAAAATTTCTTTATTGTATAAAGTTTAAGATATCTACATAAAAACAATGCGAATTGTCCTATTCTACATTTTCTTTGAAACTTCATTTTAGTAAGTGTTTAATCTATCATAAAATTCGTTTAAATACTGTTTTCGTAATAATTATATTATGCACAGTATGAATTTTTACTACAATCATGTGCCTGATACAACATACAATTTTAACTGAAAATAGAAAATTGCAATTTTTGGACTTTCGCTGTGTAATATTTTGTTAAACAAGAAAGGATTCGTATATTAGAGTATAAAATACTATTTTTAATGTTTGCAGAAACACAAAATTGAAACCCCTGATTCCAAAAGATTCTATTGTAAAAATCTTACATAATCGAATGATGTAAATACTTTTATTTATTCTCCTACTATAAATAATCCCCCAATCTTTTTTAATTATGTAATAATATATTTGATACCATGTCTGAAGATATATAACATTGTAAATAATAGAATACATCACAGTTTCTTTTTTCATGGGCATTTGATAAAAAATAATATAAAATATAGTGTTATTTAATTTCAAAATAAAAGATAAAATGGCATTCCTTCTTTGTGATGTTTATAATTTGCGAGTAAGAATGAAAAAAAGATACTAGTGAATTAACAAAGACAGTTGATAGATAATAGGTAAATGTAGTTGTTTTCATTTTTCTATTTTTTCCTAGTAAACTAATGACCTTTACCGTCAATTGATTACTCGATTTAGAATTTAGAACATCATATTACATGTTATACTGTGATGTATTCATATTACCTATCTGATGATTGCATTCTAGTATATAATAAAACAATAAATACATTCGTTAAACTTAATATGACAATGTGTATATCGGCAAAAAGCCAAAGTATTACAAAGAATTTCCACTTGAACGATTATGTATGACTTACTAAGTAGAGAGTAGTTAAAACTGTGAGAGACTTGCGCGTGTAACTAGCGTCCTTTTGGAAGATAAGCGATGTTTTGTTGCTAGCGCAATTAAAAATACATCTTATGCTCTAAGTATATTGTAAATGTGGAAGTTGTAGTTATATTGTCCAAAAGAACGCAGTTAGTATACCGAAGACTTTAACAATTTTAACTACAAGAATCCAGGCCATGAAAGCCTCGGGGATTTAACTAGATAGTATCCTTTTTGTAAATATTAAGTAAAACTGTTATTTATATGACCATTACAATGAAATAAAATGGTTCGATTTAGTTTGAAATTATTATTGTATAAATTCATGTTATTAGTCTATACATAGTGGTATGAAGAGATCGAATGCATTTAATTCTCAATTAAACTTTAAATACATTTATTCTTACATGACCACTCGTGAAATTTACTATAATTTTTTGAATATTTAATCCAACAAGATATATAGCTTTTATTCATAATACATTACAGTGTAGCATTATTATGTTATTGTGCCATATGATATGTACTGTTATTGTCCGCAAAAGTAACAACTTTTGTAACTTCTTGTTTGCATATATTTGAACAAATTTGTATACTCGCATGCAAATTTTTGCTAGTCAAAAAACGAGTTTAACCATCGATATTCTTTTTGAAAAGTAACTTTTTTTTATAGTGGTTATAGAAAAAATTAATTAAGATGGGAAATGATTTACAAAACCATTTATTTAGATTTAAATAATAAATGATTATCATAACAGGATATAATGATGTATAACTAGGTACATATACGCAATGACATGGACTATAATACAATGATCAAGACTCTATAGTACATACTTTATTATATTGCCACCGTTGCTAAAAGCACTGTAATGTCATCTGGCTTACCACCTAAAAAATAGAAGATACATGTTTTGGATATACACATTAATGTTTATATGTTTATATTAGTTTTGTTTATCCTACAGTAAGTGAAGTGATTATCCTATCTAAACAAATTAGTAATTAAATCCCTTTTGAAGGATCAATGTGTTTACTTTGAGAGATAACTACTTGTTTGTTAGAAAATGAAAAAAGGAAGAGTAAAAAAACAAAAAAAAAAAAAAAGGAGAGAAAGGAAAGAGAAGAAAGAAGAAGGAAAAAAAAACTGCATATTTGTATAAGCTTTTTATTCTAGATGTAAGAATGAAGAAGTAGTTAAAAAGGTACAGAAGGGAAATTGCTTTGCTACAAAGTTCTTACCAAAGTAAACAACACTCGGTACATGCATAAGATATATAAGAAAAATTGTGAAATGTATGGTATAAATAAATTGAATATATTTTTTATTAAGAGCTACGTGTTTCTATAACTAGAAAATATTAAGACTACGTGTTCAAAAGTCGGCTCTGAAATAATTTTATACGGTAGTTTAAACGTCAACATTGTTTACATACCTATAGTATCAATTCCGTTCTCTCTAGCACTTTGTGCAAATGGAGACATAAATGCGCCGTCAAAAGCTAAACTACGAGCCATCCAGGCTATCGAGTTGGCAACTCCTTGTATCTTAGTAGGATCTCTTTCTCCTTGAACTTTACGCATTTCAGTGATAAGTAACTGGTCAGGCACATTATCAAATACCCCATCTGTTGCTAAAAGAATTACATCACCATCTTCAACTCCAAAACTCGAAGTATCTGCAGATTCTGGACTGTAATTAAAATATACAATGTTGCAAATAGGGCGGTATGTTAACGAGACATTATATTAATTACATAATGTAAGTTGACAATGTGCTTGCGAAGCATAATACCTGTCGCTAAGCACCAGACCAGAATGTCCTGGAGGTGGAAGAGACAACTGAAACGGGGTATTAAAGTAGTGTTGTTGTTCGGAAGAACGATGAACTACTTCTCCTTTTCTCACAACTACAAAACCACTATCACCGATATTAGCTGCACAAATGCTGCTTGTTTCTTTATTGAGAACTATAACACATGCTGTACTGCTACCTGAAAAAGCCACACAACACATTACATTAGTTACGTTAATGTAACCTTGTTTTTCACTTTTCCCTGGAAACATAGAATTTTGACAAGATATGAAAAAAAGAAGCGTGCAAACGACAAGTTGCTTCTAATACCTAATATGGGTTGTTTACTTTCTAGTAATTCATAGTAACTACGTGCTAATAAACCAGCTGGTTCAGAAGGTGTGAACCTGCCCATAGAGACCAGTCTTTCACAAGTTCTCATGAGGAAACTAGAAAACTCTCCTGGATCGATTCCATAATGCCTCCAACCGCCTACACCATCCGCTACGCCTAAAAAAGTCGCAGAATTGTAAAATTCTACTAGACTAGAGAAAATGACTAATAGTAATAGTCGAGATTGGGATTCTTATGTTTTACCGAAATGTTTCTCTTTTTTTCTGACAGAGAATTGGTATCGATGAATATAATTGGAATGACAAGAAGAAGTATAAAACGTAAAACGTCTAGGAGTTTTGCGAGCTATCAGTCATGTGCGAATACAGGACAACGCGTTGCAACGATAAGATTGGTT
The DNA here is from genome assembly GCA_014737475.1 of Bombus confusus. Classification (NCBI taxonomy): domain Eukaryota; kingdom Metazoa; phylum Arthropoda; class Insecta; order Hymenoptera; family Apidae; genus Bombus; species Bombus confusus. The sequence goes on from JACXIV010000085.1 coordinate 1,524,204, forward strand.
TCCCATGGGTCTGGCAGACTAACAACAACATTACCTATTACTTCGACAGTCTTGAATTTGGCACTAAACCAAGCGTCATCACCGAACTGCCCCTTACGTATACGTCCTCGTGTAAAATCTTTCGGAAAGCCACACACAGCCGAAATGAAAGATGCTTCGCGGCGTTTATTCACGTTAGGATCGGCGCACGCTGTATAATTTGATATGCCATTCCATATCGCCCGAGACAGCAGCCTCCCGGTCCAATAAATGGACTGCATCGTACGGTGAGGCTCAAACTTTTGTGACGTACATCTTTATTAACTAAACGACGAATCTGCATGAATCGTGCAGTCAATTCACAAGCGTATCGGAGGCATGTTTTGTTGTTTTTGTTGGAGGTGCATGCAACATTGATCAAATTTATCAACTATTCTCTTTATCGCACTTGACATCGACCACTCTGTTCTCGAATTCCGATTCACACGAGAAGAAACGAAGATCGGCGTGACCGCGATTCCAATTGAAATTATCTCCTGGTACGATGTAACCCGAGAAAGTACCTACTGGTGCTACAGTGCTTCTAGCTAATCGACTTGAACACCGTTAACATTGCACCTATATACATAACGACATATGCATGTACATAATATATGCTTTGCATCTGACTTCAGACTGAGGTAAACAGGAGATCTGACAAGAACAAGCTCCTAATGTCGTCAAATGTGCTTTACAAATCGACTGTCGACTGCTAAGTCAAAGAGCACTGCAATCTAATAGGTATTTTCATTGAGTAATTTTTAGTTTTACGTTTAACGCCATCCTTGGGCGAAACCGATAACTATGCACGGGGTCGTTGCGCGCGAATATCGCGAAGCGAGAAAGCTCAGTTTCGAAACGATTCGATGTTTTTTAAAATTACATATCAAAATTAGAATCACCTCGATGTTAGAATTCGATACCTTGAAACTCTTGAAAGTCACGGAAGTTTTTCAAATCTGTTTCAAAACTTATTCAAAGTGATTCGGATTGTTCGTCACACGCACATGCACATGCATATGCGATTCGATGTGCTTATCAATCCACTACTAGATGAAGCTTAACAATTTGATTGAAAAGCCTTACGGCTTAGTAGACAAATTGGGAAACATTTGCCGATCACTAAAAACCTTACCTAGAAATCTTCACCATGTCACCGCCAGAGTTGCCTGCGTTCCTTTGTATGTATGCGACAGTTCTTCCGTCATATGCAATTGTTGAAGGATGAACTTTTTGTACGGAGATCGTCGTTAAAATAGGAATTAAAGCGCCAATTAAAAGATCATTCGCCAAAAGAATTGACAATTTTGTAAAATTTGGAAAAAGAGATAAAAAAGTAAGTCTCTTTAGATTTTTAGTAGTAAATGTGTATTCACATACGTAAGAAAAAAACAAGAAGGTAGTTTTTGTTTCTGCTGCAATATTGGTATCACGTTTAACCGTTGCATTAAAAATGTTATTACTGTTACTATTACTATTTTTATTCGTACGGAATCAGTTTTGTTAATATGATATGAATTCATATGAAATTAAAAGGTTTGATCGTGATCGATAAAAATGAAATCGTAAAGAAGAGCCTGAAGTTGGTTACGCAAGTCGGAGAACGCTACCTGCGATTCTCGAACAGTGGCGGTTATCGAAAGTTTCATATGTGGAGTCGGCATGTGCGCGAATGACGAGTTGAAAGTTTGATTTGAAAGAACGTTGTTTGAAGAAAAAGGTCAGGTTTTTGCTCGAATTGCGTGAAAATGCCAAGATGCGTAACAGCTTGCAACGAATCAGCTACGATCGGTGAGTGTGTATTCGTTCCTTCTGTTTTATTTTTTTTTTTTTTTCGCATAAGCAATGTTTCGAAGAGGAAACTGAGAACCCGATTCACGGGTTCAAATCAATGGAATAGAAAAGTAAACGAAGGGAAACTTCTAAGACCCTTTATACGTATTCTGTATAGGTTTTTGTAGCAAAAGGAGATAATATCGAGGAGATAATAGCGAAAGAAAGAACGCGTCCGTGAATTTGATAAAAAATAAAAGATACAATCAGTCCGGACGTATAGTACATACGTACGTAGTTACGGAGCACAGCTAGTATTCGTAATCGTAATTCAATCAAATTAAATGCATTACGCAACGTAAGCGACACCTTTCGTTTTCAACGATATTACACATAGCTATTTGACGGTCTATTAGTCGAAGAAGAGATATCAAATTATAGCAAAGGGCACGTAAAACAACTATCAGAGTCTACTAACCTTAGGCCTAACCCAATTAAATAACCGATCATATACGATATAGAAATGATTAAATACGATATAGAATTAAAAAGATACGTATCGCTAATCTGGCAAGCAGATTTAATAACTAATATTTATCCTCGTAATAACTTATCGTATAAATATACATAGATATATAATAGGTCAATGCAACTAATGAAGTTAATTTCACGTTCTAAGGGCCGTTACGCACCGTCGACCAATCGCCGGAGACCACTAGATTCATTGGACGTATACGAGCTCGTACGCGTTTGGTTGCCGAATTCAGTTATGATCACGTCGCCGGGGATTGGTCGACGGTATTATTAACGGCTCTAATTTGAAGCAATGTTATCAAGTTTACTTCTAATTTCCAACGAGGAATTGATCGTAAGAAACGGGAATTGATCGATTGTAAGAAGATTAGAAGAAAAAAAGGCGGGGGGGGGGGGGG